>OW799233.1:104231371-104812833 GCA_941918925.1 Phyto melanocephala | reverse complement strand
ATGAGTCGAGGTTGACTGCTCTTTTGCCACACTATCGCAAAAAACAGCAATAGTTCCCATTCAACGAACTAAGAAGGCATTCACAGATTTTCTAACATTTTATACAGACCTGTTTTGCAGAAATTTAAATATTTTTTACAATTCTCCCGATTGTGGACGAATTTGAACGATTATGTTGATCAAAAGAATTACGAAGTACACAAAATGCATTTTGATTTGAACGCCCATTTTTATAAAAAACCTGAATAACTTTAAAGCGTTGCTCGATTGCGTATCTTTCCACGGTTCAAATTGAGTTAGTCTGAGATTCAGAAATGTCAAATGAAATGCAGAAAACAAATTTAAAGACTAGGTGTAGTTCACCTTCAACATGGGCCCTTAAAATTTAACCACCCTCTACAAAGAAAGTGATACATATCTTATTATAAAGAGATTATTCTATAGCGATTAACAAAATAATAAGTATTGTGCTTTAAATGTACACAAAATTGGTGGTGGGTATAAAAGATTCGGCACAGCCGAATATAGTGCTCTTACTTGTTTAATTTACTAAAGTTTTTCGTTTTATCAACTATATTTATACAAAATATCTTTTTATACCCGCCACCAAAAAAATGGTGGGGGTATATTCATTTTGTCATTCCGTTTGTAACACATCGAAATATCCATTTTAGACCCCATAAAGTATATATATTCTGAATCAGGGTTTGATTTGATGACGATCTAGCTATGTCCGTCCGTCTGTCCGTCTGTCCGTCTGTTGAAAGCACGATAGAGGTCGCACCGAAATAGCTAGGGGGCTCAAATTTTGCCAGAATCTTTCTTATAGACAAGGTTTATTTGGTATTGAAAATGGGCTAAATCGGAATATCAGGAAGAGAGTTATAGCTCGAAAAGCAAGAGTAGGTCGAAAAAACCGTGTCCTACGAACATCGAATAAAATGGAATTGTGTCCAAACGGATTAACGTAGACTCATGAAACTTCGAATATATATTTCCTGAGTAAAAACAATATTATTCCCCGAAAATTATCTAAATCTATGCATTAGGAGAGGAGTTATCGATCAAAATGTACGAAAATTTATACCGCACAGTGTATTTTTCGGTATATTTAAAAACAAAAACGTCATAAAAGCAACAAAATTGGATGTACGACTCTGAAATTTTGCACACTTTGCGTTTTGGTGAGGGGCTTTTTTGTAACGGAAAATCAATATGCCACGCCCACTTTTACGCCCACCTTCCATATAACGTTTTAGCTAAAATTCATATAATTTCTCTATTAATAAAGATTTTGGAATAATAAAGGGCTATATTGAAACACCTTAGTTGTACTCATTCGCAAAAATAACTTTGGCACGCCTACTATAACGCCCACTTTTTACGTTATCCACCGTTATTGAAATTTAAAAGCTCATAAAACCAGCAATATTAGAGGTATGATGATCAAATTTGCTAGGTATATCCCCCTAGGCAATGTCATTGCTGTGCCAGAAAATTAAGGGGCCACGCCTACTTTTACGCCCACCTCCCATATAACGCTTTACCTAAAATTCATATAATTTCTCTATTAATAAAAATTTTGGAATAATAAAGGGCTATATTGAAACATCTAAGTTGTACTCATTCGCAAATACAACTTTGACACGCCTACTATAACGCCCACTTTTCACGTTATTTACTGTTAATGAAATTTAAAAGCTCATAAAACCGCCAAATTTAGAGGTTTGATGATCAAATTTGCTACGTATATCCTTCTAATCAATGTTATTGTTGTGCCAAAAAGTTTAGGTGACACGTCCACTTTAACGCCTACCTCCCATATAACGGTTTATCTTAAATTCATGTAATTTGTCTATTGACAAAGTTTTTTGGAAAATAAAGGACTATATTGAAATATCTAAGTTGTATTTATTAGCAGACTCTTTATTGACACGCCTACTTTAACGCCCACTTTCATTGAAAGACTACATGTACAAAAGCATTTTAGTAGCATATCGAAGTATCTGATGGTCCAAATTTTCAATGACAATGTTGATGCTCAATTGCTGGGCATGATGATGAGGCGATGTTGACTGCTCTTTTGCCACACTATCGCAAAAACCAGCAGTGGTTCCCATTCAACGAACTAAGAAGGCAGGATTATGTTGATCAAAAGAATTACGAAGTGCATAAAATGCATTTTGTTTTGAACGCCCATTTTCATAAAAAAACCTGAACATTAAACCTGAAAATTAACTTACAAATAATTAATTAATAATAATTAATGTATTAATTATTTAATAATTAATAATAATGAATTTTCCTAAAGATGCTACACGAAGGAGTAGCGAAATATTGAGAATTTAAATACAAAAATTGGATATTTAAATATGAAAATTTAAAAAAATAGATCAAATAAAATAAATAATTAAACCTGAATAACTTTAACGCGTTGCTCATTTAGGTATCTTTCCACTGTTCAGATTAAGTTAGTCTGAGATTGAGAAATGTCAAATGAAATGCAAAAAAAAAACTTGTTGCTTATGTGTGGTTCACCTTCAACAGGGTCCCCTAAAAATTAACCACCCTCTATAAAGAAAGTAATACATATTTTATTTTAAAGAGATTATTCCATAGTGATTAACAAAATAATAAATAATGTACTTTAAATGTACACAAAATTGGTGGTGGGTATAAAAGATTCGGCACAGCCGAATATAGTGCTCTTACTTGTTTTATATATAAAGAGGTTACTTATAGGCAAGTGTTATTTATTCATAAAAAATATTTTAGATGTATTAAAGGCTTATTTGACAGATGTTGCAGAGAAATTTGGCATACAAGTCTTCAAAGAACCTAAAATACCTTTTATATAAGCTTTAAGTAAGAGCTTATTGAAAGGTAAAAAAAGGAGAAAAAAAAGAATGTCAGTATTAAAATTCAAAGATTAAAATTTATTTCCTGTTTGATCTAAAAAAAACAAAAACTAGTTGAACCCTTCAAAGGACGTAATTCTTTAACTAAAGCTTATACGTATTTAACTGTGTTCTACTAGTCAAGCCCTTTCATTTGATACCCATATTGACAGGATTGCGAAAAAATTATTCGCAATTTTATTTCGGACGCCATCTTGGAATTTACACTTTTTATAGTTTATAGTTAAAGTATTTTTAAGCCCTTTCATTTGATACCAAAATTGCCAGAGTTCAAGAGACTAAACTAGTATTTTTGAACCATTATTCGCCATTTTATTTAGGCCGCCATGTAGCATTGGTCCAACCCTTTTACTGGATATTTATATTAAAAAGGTTTTATTAACCAAATGTTTTTTAACACTAGAAATAGCAGAAACCTCAGAATTGCTAGATGTCGTCGAGAAACAGAGAAAAGAATATATAAGTAGTTTAGAATATAACAGATTGCCTCAATACATAAAAGATTGTTCTACAATTTCATTGTTTAAACTTAGATTAAAAGAATATTTATTACAAAACATTGAAATACTTTTAATATAATTATTTTTTTAGATAATTAAACTTATTTTTTTTTTCATTTTAAAATTTTGAATATACTTATAATCAAGAAGAATTCAATAAGGTGAACTTATTAGATCAGCTTATCATCAGCTGTTGACTTTTTCTAGGGACCACTTGTCAAATTTTTATGTTTGTGTGTGTTTTTTTATTGTTGACATTTGTGAGCGGTGTCTTATTTAAAATTACAAAAATTTTAAAAAATTGTGAAAAACTGTAAAAAATTGTAAAGAATTTGCAAGCAAATAGTGAAAAAAGTGAAAAGTTGTAAAAAAGATTAAAAAATTGTGAGCAAATTGTGTTGTTAACTTTTTAATTGTTTAAAATTTGTAAACAAACGTTGTTTTTCTTTATAAGTATTTGTGTATTTGTCAACAACTTTTTGACATATCGTTTTGTTTTACACTAACAAAATACACGTTGTATTTTTTCACTTTGTAGTTGTTTTAGCGACGAGTTCACCTTATTGAATTCGCCTTGCTTATAATCATGAATTATTATTTTTTTATATATATTGCCAACTTGCTTCCATAATGCCCCAGTGGCGCGGACGCCAATTTTTATTGTAAATGGATTTAATAAATTTGTAAATACATAATAATACAAATAAAAAAAATTTTTTTTTTTTCAAATATTACATATGACTAATAATAATGGGGCATATTCGTAGTCATCAAAAAAGTCGACTTTGACAGTACTTAAGTCAATTTCTTAAAAAAGTCTACTCTAAGTCATTCATAGACAACTTAAAGTTGGTTTTTGACATTAAAGTCGGCTCTAAATTTAAAACCAGCTGAACCTGTTGTTAACTCTATTTACAACAACATCAGCTGTTCATTGTAAAGTTTAAAGATTTATTGAAAATTAAAAAAATGCCAAGATTTCAAGATATTGAAAGAGATTTTTTAATAACTGGTGATTGTGAAGATGATTTTTGTGTAAGGAAGCCTAAAAATTACAAAAATAGATTTAATCCCTTCGACCTAAGCGATGAGGATTTTTATTCCCGCTACAGATTTGACAAAATTACAACTCGTAAGATGAAAGCATCGTTTCCCTTATAGCTTTTCACGAATTTTTTTTTCTGTATTAATGAAATATCATTTCTTCTGTTTTCTACCACATCCAAGTGTGCGTTTACACACTCCCGGAGGCATTCTTTCTCAGAAGCACTCCAATTTGCATCTCTTGGCTTCTTCAGTTTCTGAAAGTAAAACATTTATTAAATGCTAAACTAAAAATATATCACACTTATGTACATGTGTATGTACATACATAAATATGTTATTGAGACTTACCATTTCTGTTTTTTCCATTATTTTAATAAATTTTGATTTTATACATAGATGTAAAACGTTTTAAAATTTTTATTTTATATTGTTTGTTTCAACAAAAGTAAACAAAAGAAAAGCAGCTGATCAAGTTGCCACTTTTTATTTTTTAAAAAGAAATTGTATGCCAGAGTTAAGCAAATAAGAGTTGACACCCATTTAAAGCCAGCGCAACTTAAAGTATACTTTTTTTTTTGACTATGAATACCAAAAAGATAGTAAAAGCTTTTAACTTAAAGATTAACTTTAGTAAGAGCCGACTTTAGTTTGCGACTATGAATACAAGCCAATGTGTATAAAAATTTATTTATACCATTTTGTAGTGGATGCCATAATAAATTTTAAGTTTGGTATAGTGAATATTTTGCTGTCAAGTCTTTTCATTTATTAAGGCCATGTCAAATAAAACTTCGTCGCCTTGTGTGACATTTCTTGACAAGTTGGCAATTACTTTTCTAATTTTTTCACTATTATTTCATTATTTAATAATAAAGGGTGTTTTTTTAAGCCCGATAGAACTTGAAATTGTAAAAAATGACACAAAAAATTAAATTGTAATCAAAATTTTTTTTTTATTCGAAAGATCAATACGTGACATTAACATTTGAAAATGATTTCGGGCATATGGGCACCGCGGCTGTTCTTGACGAAGCACATTCTGGACGTCCAATTTTATCGCAAAATTGTGTTCAGCGATGAGGCGCATTTTTGGCTTAACGGGTTTGTTAATAAGCAAAATTGCCGCATATGGAGCGAGAAAAATCCACAAGAGACCCTACAGACTCCATTACATCCAGAAAAATGCACCGTTTGGTGCGGTTTTCACGCTGGTGGCATCATCGGACCTTATTTCTTCAAAAATGAGGCCGGAGCTCGCGTTACGGTCAATGGAGATCGTTACCGCACCATGATCAATGATTTTTTGTTTGAAAATATGGATGACATTGATCCGGAGGAGATGTGGTTTCAACAGGATGGCGCTACGTGCCATACGGCGAACGCAACCATCGACTTATTGAAATCAAAATTTGGCGATAAGTTGATTTCGAGAAATGGACCTGTCAATTGGCCTCCAAGGTCGTGCGATTTGACACCTCTCGATTATTTCCTGTGGGGCTACGTGAAGTCACTGGTTTATGCTGATAAACCAGCAACAATTGACGCCTTGGAGGCCAGCATTGTTCGTGTTATTCGTGACATACGGCCAGCAGTGCTCGAAAAAGTGGCCCAAAATTGGACGTCCAGAATGCGCTTCGTCAAGAACAGCCACGGTGCCCATATGCCCGAAATCATTTTCAAATGTTAATGTCACGTATTGATCTTTCGAATAAAAAAAAAATTTTGATAACAATATAATTTTTTGTGTTATTTTTTACAATTTCAAGTTCTATCGGGCTTAAAAAAACACCCTTTATATGTAGTTTTTAAATAAAAGCTAGAAATGTTATTTTATAAAACTAATTAATTCTTCGTTCGAATTTAAAAAGAAAAAAATTTAGAAAATTTGACATCTGATTGTCAAAGGGTGAAAAAAGATGAGAGTTGCCTAACTTTAAGGTTCGCGCTGCATTGAAAGTGCTCTATGTGACATATTTCACATAAGAACGGCTATTCAATTTTAAATGCATAAGCGAATTTCTAATGCAACGCGAAGCAAAAGTTTTATCTGACATGGCCTTTAATGCTGTCTGTAGTCAAGACGTTTGTAACTTTTAAGAAAATCATCAAAGCAGTTTAATTTGAGGTCTATATCTCAATTTTTATCAAGCCAATTTTTTAGTCGTTTTAAAGATAATTTTTTAAGGCCGAGGAATCTGGTGTCACTTGCATGTACCAAACTTACTTAGGAGCTTGAGAAATACTAAAAAAAATATATAAATATTTTCCAAAATAATTTTTGCCTATAATTGCCAATTAGTGACCGATTTTGGTCCAAAAATTTTTACAAATAGCCCCAGAGGCATATAATATATTTAAATAGTAACAAACGTGTCTGTTCAAAGGTCAATCGTTGCTATATTATTAACAAAGACCATCGATTTTATGTACAACCCCCCCCCCCCCCACAAAATGACGTCCAAAGGTTTCATATCGCATAAACACGGTAACCAGTACATTGGTCCGTTTCTTGCTTGGCTCATAAAGGTGATGGTTTTAAGCACTGCATACCGCCAAATTTGGGTCAATTTCTACTCCAATTGATTTGCATTGATATGAGAAAGATAATAATCAAGAATCATTTGCATTCATAATAATGATAATGTTGGTGCCGGTTTTGGATTTAAAGACGAATGGACCGATGACGCTTTCGGCATTTTAACTGCACCAAATAGTGATTTTTTTTGGAATGCAATAAAATCTTACAAGGATTACGTTCTTTTCTGAAACGATGAGTTATGTTTGTTTACATACCAGTTAATCCATAATTTAGTCGCATTGAAGTAGCGATACAAATCTAATTCAAGCCCCTGCTTATTTTCAGCTTTAAATCTTGCACTTACATGGATGCAGGTCATCTTTTATAAATTATTCAGGTAGTGGAATTGAAGAGATGGAGTTGCTTAAAACGGCGTTGGGTCGAAAACTCGATTCCTCTGTCATACACGTGTTCAGTGGCGATGTCTTATGCTATACATGCATAGCGGGTCTATTTGAATGAATATTTTTCAAAAGATTTAATGTGATTGTAAATCAATTCATAGTATTTAGTTTATTGGACGTTAATGCGCACTGTTAACCTTATAAATTCCTCTTTAATTTTGGCAAAGAGAGCGAGAATATTTTAAGTAAATCTCCACGATTTTTTACATCTATCGGAAGTTCAATACGTTTTAAAAAACACCCTATCAGTATTACTAAAATATGCTCTAGTAGTTCGAAGCCAGTTTGAGGTTAATTTTTTTATTTTCAAGGACATTGTGTTATTCTCTACCAAGAAGAAAACATGCATTAACACGAACTGTCGATCACCGGGGGATTAAAAATAGATATTTATGCAAAGCTGAGCAGAATAAACTGAAAAAATTTAGTGAATTGTTATTTAGTCTGGGACACATTTACCTGAGCTATTGCGGTAGAGATAAATAAACAATTTTTCTATTCAAAAAATCACTATAATTTTTTGTTTAATTTGGGAAAATGCCTGGTGATATATAAATTTCAAATTCTAAAACAAATAAAAGTTAATATATCCCTTTATCGGGCAACATGACATTTTAAGTGCAAATAGTTATTTTTCGATTTCTATTACTAAAATAAAAACACATATTTAGTCAAAAAATTTTTAAAAAAATTTTTTACTTGTGAATTTAAAAAAAACTGGTTTGTTACAGAAATGTTACATTGCCTGTAAAGTATTTAATATTTTATGATAGATGAAATGCACGGAAGCAGTTATTATTTTTGTTATAGCACAATGCAACACCACAGTTTTCGCACAAAGTTTGTGAAATGCCTTGGCAATTTGGCATTTTGCACCGTATTCTCTTTTCGGCCCATACTGGCCAATGACCAACCTGGTCTTGACGCACAGCTGGTGGTGGAGCATGTTGAGCCGGTCCTTTGAATTTTTTTGCTTGTAAATCAGATTCAATTGAATTTGAATTGTAGTTGTTGCTCGTTCAGAACTAGGTTTTTCTTTTTCCAAAGAATATTCTCATAACGCTTTTTTTGGTATTGCCTACTTTCTGCTGCTTGTTTTGCTAAAGCGACTGAAGTTGGAGATTCTGAATATGGAGTCACATATTCGAAAACGGAGTCATGTACGTCTACTAAATAATCAGGATCATGAGCAACGTCTTCGAAAATTGAGTCTTCTACATCTACACAATATTCAGGATCAGCCACACTATCATCGTCAAAATCAAGTCCATCCTCACTTTCCTCAAGAATTTCTAAAATTTTTGCATTCGTCAATGACATATTTGCATCTAGACAACAAAAAAAAAGGCATATTACTGGGCAATGTGACATAAATGTTACAAACAGAAATTAACCAAATACAAGTTGAATATGGTTTGCTTTCAGTTTTATTTTATAAAAATCACTTTATTATATACTTACGCACTAATTATTAACCAAGAAAATAATATCTATATCGCAAATCTGATTTTTGCACTAAAAACTTAAACGCTTGTTATAGTTTGAAATTTTTTTCAGCAACAAAATTTTGGCACAGAAAAATATGTGATAATAATGTTGTCCCGTTATATTTTACTTGTTTTTTATTGTGCACGGTTTGCACTAGTTATGTCACAACGCCTAAAGTACTAAAATTTATAAAACACAGCAATATACAGCAAATTTTAGGGTATGTGACATTACTGTTACATGGCCAGATAAAGGGATATAATATAGTGTATTAAAAATGTATTAATTATTTTACCAGAAATTAAACAACAAAGCAAAACTTCCGATTAACAAAAAATGTTTTGCAAGCCGATAGCTATTTTTAACCGCATATTTATCAAAAGTTCGACGTTTTTGAAATTTCAGTAGATTCCTTCTACACCTATTCTACTGTATCTTTTATCAACTGCTTAAACTAGTAAACCCGCTGTTCAATTTTTTCACTCAGTTGTTATTTTTTGTGCTTTTTATGTTCATTAATTTAATTATGTTCAATTGTTGTTTAGTAAGTAGTCGTAGTTGTTTTAGTTTCAAGTTCTATTGTTTTTTTTTTAAACTTCTGATTGCTCCAAAATTTTATCACGTACTACAAATGAACAAATACTTAGTTGGTTGCCAACCAACCAACCAGCCATTTATCCAAGTATTCATCTATCCATTCAACCAAAAACCGAATCAAATAATCATCCTGCTACAATATTGTGAAGTATGCATACATGTATGTGTGTGTTTGTATACTGCATGAAATCCTTAGAGCAAGATTCATATTTGGTCAAATTACAGACGTGACTGAAATTTTAAACACAAAATACATATTTAGAAAAAAATTTAAAATGCAGGGGAACCTCATAAATACTTGTCGAGGTGTAGCTCGTAAAATTTAGATTATTATTGAAAGCGTACATGTTGTGTTTTTTATACCCTTCACACAGTGAAAAAGGGTATATATAGGTTTCTCATTCCGTGTGAAATTTCTACAATTTTCATTTCCGACCCCATAAAGTATATATTTTCTGAAAGCTTATGAATAGGGAAGTCGATTAAGCTCTGTCAGTCTGTCCGTGTTTATGTTGAAATCAACTTTTTGAAGCCCTCCGATATCGCATGGACCCGGGTGAGGTATTAAAATATCAGAAATATTCGGGAGTAGATCGGTATTGAAAAACAGAAACATCGGTTCATAAACAACTGAGATATGAGCAAAAATCCACGACCACCTCGATTTTTTTTCACAAAAACAACATTACAACAACAACATACATACATATAAACGTTTATACTGGTTAGAGAAAATGTGGCATCGAATCCCAGCTGAGCCAAAAAAATTTTTTTTTTATTATATTTTTTTATTTTTTTTTTTAATTTTTTTTTTTTTTATTTTTTATTTAATATATTATTTATATTTTTATTATTTCTTTTAATTTTTTATTTTTTTTTTATTTTTTTTTTATTATTTTTTTTTTGTTTTATATTTATTATATATACATATTTTAATTATTTTTAAAATTTTTTTTTTAATTTTTTTTTTAAATATTTTTTTTTTGTATATTTTTTTATACCCGCCACCAAAAAAATGGTGGGGGTATATTCATTTTGTCATTCCGTTTGTAACACATCGAAATATCCATTTTAGACCCCATAAAGTATATATATTCTGAATCGGGGTTTGATTTGATGACGATCTAGCTATGTCCGTCCGTCTGTCCGTCTGTCCGTCTGTTGAAAGCACGATAGAGGTCGCACCAAAAAAGCTAGGGGGCTCAAATTTTGCCAGAATCTTTCTTATAGACAAGGTTTGTTTGGTATTGAAAATGGGCTAAATCGGTATATTAGGAAGAGAGTTATAGCTCGAAAAGCAAGAGTAGGTCGAAAAAACCGTGTCCTTCTAACATCGAATAAAATGGAATTGTGTCCAAACGGATAAACGTAGAGTCATGAAACTTCGGATATATATTTCTCGAGTCAAAAGAACATTTCTCCCCAAAAATTGCTTAAATCTATGCATTAGAAAAGGAGTTATAGATAAAAATGTACGAAAATTTATACCGCACAGTGTATATTTCAAATTTAAAACGTAATAAAACTGACAAAACTATATGTACGGTTCTGAAATTTTGCAAACATGGATTTTTGGTCAAAGTCTTCGTTATAACGGAAAATAAATGTGCCACGCCCACTTTTTTTTTTAAATTTTTATAAAAATATATTAGTCATATTCATTAGCATTTATTCATTGCAGATGGCAACACCTGTTGAAGGCGCCACTACATTTTGCAAACACTGAGGATGATGTCTTTGCTAAACATCACGTAGAACACTAGATGACTCTAGTAACATTTTTTTGCACAAACTACAAAGGAATTTTATAGGGGTTTGTGAAAACGAAAATGACCGAAGTTTGTTGACAAAAATTAACTAGAGTAATGATTTGTGCCCAACTTTACATATAGTTGTACACACAGTCTTATGAGGTTTAAGATTTAAAAATATTAAAAAAAATGTGCATCAGTAGATTTAAAATAAGTATTTGAATATTTAAAATACATATTTTAACTAAATTTTTTTTTTATTTATCTATTCTTTTGTAAAGGGTGGTTAAATTTTAAGGGCCACAGGGTGATTCAAAATAGACATGCTCAGCATTTTGCTAAAACAGGAAATTTATTAGTAAGATTTTGATTTTTAAAGTTCTATAACATTTTACTTTTAAAAGATTTTCAAACGAAATAAGTTTTGTATAATTTTAAAATTTGTTAGCCATTAGTACATGAAAATAAGTTGTTTATAATGTTTAGAAATAATTGTTTTTTTATCTTTAGGTCTAAATTTTCCTAAATTCCTTTTTTTAATACACCATAACTTGTAGAAAACATAAGATAACAAAAAGAAATTAGCACCATTTAGTAGATAAAACTCTCCTCTCCTCCCCATTTTATACCCGTTACGATCCGACCGTGATCAGCAGACCAATTTTTGTGACACAAGGTCAAATATTTTTTGCAAAATTTTAGTAAAAGAGCTAAACAAATTTTTTTGTAAAGTGTTTTTTTTAAGTATTTTAGTTTTTATACCCGCAACCAAAAAAATGGTATATATATATTCTTAATCTGGGTTTTATTTGATGACGATCTAGCTATGTCCGTCCGTCTGTCCGTCTGTTAAAAGCACGATAGGGGTCCCATCGAAAAAGCTAGTGGGCTCAAATTTTGCCAGAATATGTCTTATACACAAGGTTTGTTTGGAATAGAAAATTGGCTAAATCGGAATATAAGGAAGAAAGTTATAGCTCGTAATGCAAGAGTAGGTCGAAAGAACCATGTCCTTCTAACATCGAATAAAATGAAGTTGTGTCCACCAGCATCTACGTATGAGTCATGAAACTCCAAATATAAACTACCTGAGCAAAAACAATATATCTACCCAAAAATTGCCTAAATGCATGCACTAGGAAGGGAGTTAGAGATCAAAATGTACGAAAATTTATACCGCGCAGTGTATTTTTCAGTATGTTCAAAATTTTAAACCTAATAAGAGTGGCAAAATTAGATCTACGATTCTGAAATTTTGCAGGAATTGCTTTTTGGTCAAAAGCTTTCTTCTGACGGTAAATAAATGTGACACGCCAACCTCCCATACAACGTTTGCTCTCAAATTCTTATAATTTCTCTATAAATCAAATAATAAAGGACTTTATTGAAATTTATAAGTTGTATTTATTAGCATAAATAACTTCGACACACCTACTATAACGCCCACTTTTCACGTTATCTACTGTTAATGAAGTTTAAATTTAAAAAACCGACAAAATTAGAGGTATGATTATAAAATTTGCTACGGAAATCCTTCTAGTCAATGTTTTTGTTATGCCAGAAAATTTAGGTGACACGCCCACTCTTACGCCCACATCCTATATAATGCCTTATCTCAAATTCATATAATTTCTCAATGAATAAATATTTTGGAAGAATTACGGACTATATTGAAATATCTAAGTTGTATTTATTAGCAGAAATTTTATAAACACGCTTACTTTAAAGCCCATTTTCACTGAAACACTTAATTTACGAAAACATTTTACCAGCATATCGAAGTTATACAGGGTGGGTTAATTTTAAGGGCCGATGTTGATTTTGAATAAAACACAAATTATTTAGGAAATTATTATCATTTCTTTTTTAATGATAATGTTTGTATGGTTCAATTATGTGTGGAACAAAATATCGGCCAAATGGCCCCCGCGACCTCAACGGCACACCTCGATCCGATAGTCCAAATTTTCAATAACATTGCTGATGCTCAATTGTTTGACACGATGATGAGTCGAAGTAGACTGTTTTTTTGCCACACTATCGTGAAAAACAGGAATGCTTCTCATTTAACGAATTAAGAAGGCATTCATAGATGCTCTAACATTTTATACAGACCTGGGGCCGAATTACGGCCATCGATATCGACCGAAATTTTACTCGAACAATCGAGTACGCTGTGCTTTAGGTATAGAGATTCTAATAAGAGTTTTCAAATTTCGATCACGTTCGAGTGCCGTAATTCGGCCTCTGTTTTAAATGATAAATTTAACAACCCTCTACAAAGAAAGTGATGCATATTTTATTATAAAGAGATTATTCCAAGCGATTAACAAAATAATAAATATTGTGCTTTAAATGTACACAAAATTGGTGGTGGGTATAAAAGATTCGGCACAGCCGAATATAGTGCTCTTACTTGCTTTATTTTTTTTTTTAACATACATACGTAAATTTATAATTTTACAATGGAATGTTTTTATATATGTATGTACGTATTTCATATGGGATGAATGGTGATACAAACTACTGTTATTGCATGACTACACGTTGTGAAGGGTATATAAGATTCGGCATGGCCGAATATAGCGCTCTTACTTCTTTTTTCTTAATATGTAGTTAGCATTTAACTGATGTTAATTTTGACTGTTATTGCTTTGTAAAGTAATTATATTTAATTAAAAACAAAACTTTTTTATGTCATTTAGCTTAAAGGGTGAAAATATTGTGTAAGAGATAAGGAATATGCATAACTGAAACATTTATAGTTTGCTGTCACAATACCAATATAAAGTTCAATAACTAGTTGCTAAAATAAGCTTTAGCAGCTTTTACTTATCTTTAGTCTACAACCAGCAGAAACAAATATTACTAAATAAAAAGCTAACACTTACAGTTTAGAACCATTTACAGCTTAGGAATAAAACTAATTAGTTAAACACTTCAATGTCATTAAAGACAAGCTCGATTTATAATAGATTCTTGTGTTTCTAATTTGTGGTGATTAAAAAAATATTATTTTTATACAAAAAACTGTCTAAAGAAACTGGGTAAAAATATGCTACAAATTTCAAAAAGCATTACTTTAAAATATAATTTTATTTTTGATAAAAACAAGGTTTAGTTTTTAATACAAAATCAGAAAATTATCAAAGATACTGACAGTGGTGTATTCAAAAATTATTCTATAAAATCTGTCAAATGATTTATTAGTTTAATTCGATGCAAATTGCAAACTATGCTATAGAATATTTATAGTCGCAGTGGGGCTTAAAAATTTTGTAACTTTTACATTTATATATATTTTTGCTTTATTTTTTAGAATAAACAATGGAGAGATTCACAACAAGAAACCAGAATAATAAAATTTCATTACTTAATACAACAATAAATTAATTTAACAGCGCACAACATGCCAACTGGGCATAAGTGCATACCTGTCATGGGTTTGGGCTTTCATACCCCTCCTTTTCAACCTAACCTAACCTAAACGACTAAAAAATTTCTAATATCTAAATAAATTGTTTCTGTCTAAAAGTATTCATAAATGCATAGATCTAGCCAGAAGATGACTAAGCTTGCAATAATGATAGATTCTCAAATAAATATACACTTTTATAAATTTAAATAAGTACGTTATCCTAATTTTTGAAGCTTGATATTTTTTTTATATACAAAATGTTTTTAATTAAGTTGAATATTACACTACCACAATAAGAATCTTCTTCAGAAGAAAGTTTTACATAAATTAAACCCAATCTAGAGTAAAATATTGGACTAAAATAAAATAATTTTTTATATAAAAAACTGACCTCAAGCTTGAAACGTTAGGTTAACATATTAATAAAGAAAGATTGAAAAAATTTAAATAATATTTTAAATAATTACTTGCGTTTGCTAACCTAAACAAGTATTTGTCTTAAATAGCCAAGATAACGTTGGGTTTAATAAGCTGGTGTTCTTAATACTTCAACATTTAAGTCCTAGCTTGTTCCTCCACCAACTATAAAATAACGGTTTCTTAATTACACCACTAACTACCTAAGATCGATGTGAGATACATCCGCAAAAGCGATAAAGAAGTTTCATTCTATACACTGGTTCTAATCCTCGCTCAAGCTGACCAATGATAGAAAAGATGCTGCTCCATCTTAACCTCCTTTATCGAGACAACTTTTACAATTTTATTATAGATAACTGATGTTGGTAAACTTCGCTATAACTTTTTGATATCTTAAAGTCATTAAATCATATTATTTCAAAATAAAAGAATTATGTTAAACATTTTAATAAAACAGTAGCATTTAACCCGCTACTTCGTTAGCGCAGTTCTTACTATTTATTGAGTACTCAAGTTCTATTTATAATTATTGAATATTTTTGGTTCAATTTATGAACATTTGTATCTTTGATTCAATTTACTTGGAAATATAAAAAGTAGAATAAGGATATATCGGGCATATATTTCCTAACTAAAAGCAAGATCAATTCTACTGAGTTTCAAAAATTAAGATTCATATTTTGCAAAAATTACCCTAAAAATAATAAAAGTAAAATTTTTTCCTTCACTAAAACTTCCACTTGGCTTATTATTACCTTTTTCAGAATTCTATGTATACAAAATATATAAAAAGAGAAAAAGTAATTTTGGTCGTCCATAATAATATTAGGAGTTAGACTTTGGATCAAAAAACACTAACTTTAAGAATCTATATTTACAAACGTAAAAATTCAAAGAGTAAAATAAAAATGCGAAAAGGCTTTTTTGTGTCTCCAATATAATTTTAATTTTTAAATTGAATCAACAATCCTTTATTTCACTATTTTAGCTTTATAAACGTAGGAAATACAAAAATTCCCATTAAAATTCAGAAAAGTACCTTTTTGATCGCCCATAACATATTTAGCCTTACCTTGTATCACTAATTTCGAAATTCTTTTTTAGTCTCACCTTGTATCAATTGTGACTAATTTTAAAATTCTAGCTTCGCAAACGTTGAAAATACAAAAAGTACCATAAAAATTCAAAAAAGTACCTTTTTCGTCGCCCATAACATGTTTTGTCTCACCTAGAATCAATAGTCCTTGATTGTATAATCCTACCATAAAAATTCAAAAAAGTACCTATTCGGTCGCCTATAACATTTTTAGTCTCATCTGGAATCAATAGTCCTTGATTGTACAATCCTACCTTCATAAACGTAGAAAATACCAAAAGTACCACAAAAATTCAAAAAAGTACCTTTTTGGTCGACCATAACATTTTCGGTCTCACCTTGTATCAATAGCCACTAATTTTAAAATTCTAGCTTCGCAAACGTTGAAAATACAAAAAGTACCATAAAAATTCAAAAAAGTACATTTTTCGTCGCCCATAACTTTTTTTGTCTCACCTAGAATCAATAGTCCTTGATTGTATAATCCTATCTCTATAAACGTAGAACATACAAAAAGTACCATAAAAATTCAAAAAAGTACCTTTTTGGTCGCCCATAACAATTTTGGTCTCACCTGAAATCAATAGTCCTTGATTGTACAATCCTACCTTAATAAACGTAGAAAATACAAAAAGTACCATAAAAATTCAAAAAAGTACCTTTTGGGTCGACCATAACATTTTCGGTCTCACCTTGTATCAATAGCCACTAATTTTAAAATTCTAGCTTCGCAAACGTTGAAAATACAAAAAGTACCATAAAAATTCAAAAGAGTACCCTTTTCGTCGCCCATAACATTTTTTGTCTCACCTAGAATCAATAGTCCTTGATTGTATTATCCTATCTTTATAAACGTTGAAAATACAAAAAGTACCATAAAAATTCAAAAAAGTACCTTTTTGTTCGCCCATAACATTTTCAGTCTCACCTGGAATCAAAAGTCCTTGATTCTACAATCCTACCATCATAAACGTCGAAAAAACGCAAAAGTACCACAAAAATTCAAAAAAGTACCTCTTTGGTCGACCATAACATTTTCGGTCTCACCTTGTATCAATAGCCACTAATTTTAAAATTCTAGCTTCGCAAACGTAGAATATATAAAAAGTACCATAAAAATTCAAAAAAGTACCTTTTTGGTCACCCATAACATTTTTAGTCTTACCTGGAATCAATAGTCCTTTATTTTACAATTCTACCTTTTTAAACGTAGAAAATACAAAAAGTACCATAGAAAAGCGAAAAAGTACATTTTTGGTCCAAGTTTCAAATTCCAAGTTTAAAATGTTCAAATATCTATGTAACAAAATATTTTAATAGACATGATTTAAAGTCAGTAAATCTACTCTTTTTTGCATAAAAGTAATTATCTTCGAAAAAGTACCAAACTCTTCCCGATTTTTCCCTTTTCTACCCTGTTATGAATGTGTTTCAATTTTTACTAAATTACATAATTTTTTATGTCTAGTGAAATCCCAATTAAACATTTTTTGAAAATTGACCGTCTAATTAGGAATTACATACATTTTCCGGAATTTTCCCCTTTTTGGTACCTTTTTTGTCCCCCGAAAAGTTTCCAAAAATTTCACCTAAATAGTTGTCCATATTCTATTAGGAAATAATAATTATCAAATTTTGTCCCATTGAATAATATAAGAAAAGTTTATTTTCAAAAAAGTACCACAAAAAAGGGACAATTTTTACTCCTTATACATATGGATTTGAAAAAAGTGCCAAATTCCTATTAATATTTTTTCACGGATTACTTAATACAGTTTAAATTTTTTTCCTAGCTTTATGCGTTTGGAAGTTACATAGGGTACCAAAAAAGTACCATTTTATAGTTTTTACCCGTTTTTTCCCCTTAGGGGTTGAAAATTCCAAAAAAGGCCAGACACCTGTCAGCTTATTTTTTGTGCAAATTACAATACTTTTTCAATTTAATTTGTATCATTTTTAGTTTAGCAGATATAAGATTACCGATTTTACCCGTTTTTACCCTTTTTTACCCCCTTAGAGTACGAATTTCCAAAAATCCCTTCTTAGTGGAGCTATACATCGAAAGAGGAACCGATTGTCCAAATTTCATGTCTCTAGCTCTTAGCGTTTGGGCTGTGCGATGATGAATCAGTCAGTCAGTCAGTCAGTCACGTTACTATTTTATATATATAGATTAAATAATAGTTGATATTTACATACATACAAGATTTACAGTTATTATCAAAAAAGTACTGACGCTGAAACCTTAGCTGGTTTCGAAACTGCATTTCACTCAGCTAGTATCGGATGACTAATTTATCTATAAATAATGTCATTATGACATTAAATCTATGGCCTACTGTAAATTTAATATAATTTTAATAAAAACACTAAGAGAAAAAAAAGTTTCACAAGTTCCACAGACGGGCAAGTTTGTCATCCTATTTCGAACATAGCAGTCAGCAAGTTTCCAATCAAGTTTTGATATCAATCATGGTAATATCGATTCTACACTTTCCTACATGCAATTGTAAGGTCTAACTTTTCAGAGAGATTTTAAATCGTTTCTTTACATAGCTTAATCGAACAAAAGTCGATTCACCCATCCCTAGTCTAATATCGATTTATAGCAGTTTTATTACCTTAATTCATTAATTTCAAGCAATTAGGATTTATATATGTATGTTTGCAAATTTTTTTTTTCAACACTAGATTAGAAACACTAACCAGACTACTGATTTCGTCTTTTACGTCACTACTTTTTTAGAAAACAAGTAAGAGCACTATATTCGGCTATGCCGAATCTTTTATACCCACCACCAATTTTGTGTACATTTAAAGCACATAATTTATTATTTTGTTAATCGCTATAGAATAATCTGTTTATAATAAAATATGTATCACTTTCTTTGTAGAGGGTGGTTAAATTTTAAGGGCCCATGTTTAAGGTGAACCACATCTAAACTTCAACTTTTTTCTTGTATTTCATTTGACATTTCTCAATCTCAGACTAACTCAATTTGAACCGTGGAAAGATACGCAATCGAGCAACGCTTTTAAATATTAAAGATTTTTGTAAAAATGGGCGTTCAAATCAAAATGCATTTTGTGCACTTCGTGATTCTTTTGGTCAACATAATCGTTCGAATTCGTCCACAATCGTGAGAATTGTAAAAAAAATATTTAAGTGTCTGCAAAGCAGGTCTGTATGAAATGTGAAAACATCTGTGAATGCCATCTTAGTTCGTTGAATGGGAAACATTGCTGTTAAACCACCCATTATAACTTCGTCCTTTAGTATTCCAAAATCTTTATTCATAGAGAATTTACATGAATTTAAGAGGAAGAAAGTGAATTTAGGGTTAAATTTTAAGGGCCACAGGGTGATTTAAAATATACATTCTCAGCATTTTTCTAAAACTGGAAATTTATTAGTAAGATTTTGATTTTTAAACTTCTATAACATTTTGCTTTTAAAAGATTTTCAAACGAAATAAGTTTTGTATAATTTTAAAATTTGTTAGCCATTAGTACATGAAAATAAATTGTTTATAATGTTTAGAGATATTTTTTTTTGACTTGGGTCAAAATTTTCCTAAATTCCCATTTTTAATAGAGCATAACTTCAGGAGAACATAAGCATAAGTTGTTAGCATGCCATCTAGTAGTTGCTAGTAGAGTCATCTATCTTATCATCTTTATCTTATATTTAGCTACAGTACAATAAATGGTGCAATGTAAGATGAATAAATGCTAATATATATGACTAATATATTTTTATAAAAGTTTAAGGAAAAAAGTGTGCGTGGCACATCTATTTTCCGTTATAACGAAGACTTTGACCAAAACGCCATGTTTGCAAATGTTTTATTACGTTTTAAATTTGATATATACACTGTGCGGTATAAATTTTCGTACATTTTTATCTATAACTCTTTTCATAATTCATAGATTTAAGCGATTTTCAGGGAAAAATATTCTTTTGACTCGATAAATATATATTCGAAGTTTCATGACTACGTTTATGCGTCTGGACACAATTCAAAAGTGAAAGTGGGCGTTATAGTAGGCGTGTCAAAGTTATTTTTGCGAATGAGTACAACTGAGGTGTTTCAATATAGCCCTTTATTATTCCAAAATCTTTATTAATAGAGAAATTATATGAATTTTAGTTAAAACGTTATATGGGAGGTGGGCGTAAAAGTGGGCGTGGCACATGATTTGCCGTTACAAAAAAGCGTCTCACCAAAAAGCAACGTGTGCAAAATTTCAGAGTCGTACATCCAATTTTGTTGCTTTTATGACGTTTTTGTTTTTAAATATACCGAAAAATACACTGTGCGGTATAAATTTTCGTACATTTTGATCGATAACTCGTCTCCTAATGCATAGATTTAGACAATTTTCGGAGAAAAATATTGCCTTTATCCAGGAAATATATATTCGAAGTTTCATGAGTCTACCTTAAGGCGTTTGGACACAATTCCATTTTATTCGATGTTCGAAGGACACGGTTTTTTCGACCTACTCTTGCTTTTCGAGCTATAACTCTCTTCCTAATATTCCGATTTAGCCTATTTTCAATACCAAACAAACCTTGTCTATAAGAAAGATTCTGGCAAAATTTGAGCCCCTTAGCTTTTTCGGTGCGACCTCTATCGTGCTTTCAACAGACGGACAGACGGACGGACATCGCTAGATCGTCATAAAATCAAACCACGATTTAGAATATATATACTTTATGGGGTCTAAAATGGATATTTCGATGTGTTACAAACGGAATGACACAATGAATATACCCCCACCATTTTTTTGGTGGCGGGTATAAAAAAGCATCTGTTTTGTAGAGTTCTTCTAAGTAGTAATCAAATACCTAGAAAAGCGACATTCCTTGTCCTTATTTCTAAATATTTAGTGTTTTCATGACCCTTGGCTTTAAATGTGCCATTAAAAGCCAAGGTTATTCTACTGATTTCATTTCAGAAACCAAATACAAACATACGTGCACAAACTTAATTTAAGGTTTTATTTATTAAATTAAAACAAATGTCTGATAGTTTTTAAATGTTCATAGAAATTATTTTCTACGCGTACAAAGTCGTATATAAATGCTGAAAATTTTTCCATATAATATTTGTTTTCTACTGCTTTTGTTTTTACGAATAGCCGAATATTATTTAATTTTCTAAAACACATATTTGAAAAAATTTTTTTGTTTAATTTAAATTTGGTTACTCAAATTTCCTTTACATCATATTTTATTTATAATATTCCCTGTTAAATTAACTTCACTGTTTAAAACATAAATATAAATAAGCAATAAAGCAAATGGTGTTTACTAGAGGGCTGGAGGGATACATAAACAAACACTAATTCAATCTTAATGTCTTTGAAATAAGTGTTTGACCAAAGAGTGCATCTGAGATTTTCAACAATATTTTTAGATCCCTCAAAATGATTAGTTTCAGGCACTCGCTCAAAATATAAAAAAGATTCTGAAAAATAAAAACATTTGCAACACAAAGAACTTAAAAAATAATTTTTATGAGGAATAAAAAATATAACAAAATATGTAACAAAAATAAACTCTAAACCCTACATACAGCAAGATTTTTTATTTATTTATTTAATAAAAGTCTATAGATTAGAAATCCTTACATACCAGCAATAAAACATGAAAAAAATAAACTTAACTAATAACAAACACTCAAGAGCAGAATAACATTACGTTTAATTATATTAACATTTACAGAAAAATCAATGAAATTATAAAGATTATTATAGTTTTTTGATATTCTTCTTAGTGGGTCGGCATCAGCGTAGTTAGATTGAAGATATTTAAGATAAAGAGGAGTGAAAGTTGATATTACTCAGCAAACATTCAGAATTAACAGAACCATTTAATAAATTCACCATAAAAGTTACATTAAGCATAATTCGTCTACTTTCTAACGTTGGCGACTTAGTTGTATACGGCAGAATGTTTCTATCAGGATACCATGTTGTATGACCTAAACAAAAAAGAAGAAATTGTTCCTGAACAGATTCAATTCGATCCCTCTGAAAAATGGTATGAATCCCGAATTCAAGAATAGGTCTTACTAATGAGGACTACAACCGTACAGTTATTTGTGGTTTTGTAAACTCTTTAGCCCAACGTTTTATAAAAGCGAAAACACCACAAGATTTATTTACCATCATAACAATATGGTTGCTGAAATTTTGTTTAGGGTTAAAAAGAACGCCTAGATCCAGAGACTACGAAACCAGTTCAAGTTGATAACCACCGAGAGAAAAGAGACAGCCAACATTCCAATTTCTTAAGAATCACATATGTTTGCATTTTTTTGGGTTGAGAGTCATTAAATTAATATTGTATTATTTGAAGAATTTATTTAAATCATGTTGTTACTGATATTCTTGTAACTAAGAAAAATCTTGACGTCATCAACATACATTAAAATTTTGCAAAATTTTATTGCACTTTGCAAATCATTTATAAAGAGCCAAAATAAAATAGGACCCAAATAACTACCTTGAGGGACACCACTGTTTACGACCTGTTAGGTATGACTTTATCTAATTTAAAGTGTTTATCGTGAATCCCATAAGATAAAGCTTGTGAAGAAGCAGATCATGATTAACTTAATCTAATTAAAAATTCGTAATAAACCATACCCTCCTAATTTAATTATAATTCCAGCTAAAATTATAGATGCAGAAACAGGATCTTCAACATTACTAAAGTCAGTATAGATTACATCCATCTATTGTTTATTATTAAAACCATTATGTCCAACAGTGGTACGGTGCAAAAGGTAAGTTAGTATAGATCAGCCTTTTCTCAAACCGTGTTGATGACACACTAAGCATCTTAATTCCTCTACAGTTCGTTACATTCGATTTATTACCGTATTTGAAAAGCAGAATTATAAAGGAGTCCTTCCAAAACTGAGGAAAATAGCCAAGTTTTATTGAACTATTGTATATAATTGCAAGTGCAGTATCAAGTGTATTTGCGCAATGTTTTAAGACACAGTTGGGTATGCCATCCGGTCCACTATTTAAGGACAATTTCATGCTCTCTATGGCTGATAAAATCTGTGAAGTGACGACTGTTGTGAGTTGTATTGGTTGACTTTCTGCAAGATGGTATGGGTACGAATAAATTTAAGTTTTCATGAATTAATATTAATATCGGATATATATTTTATATGAACGACTAAGGCCTTAATATTTAAGATTAACTGAAGAAAAACTGTAAAATTAGTAACCCAGAAGTTATTAGGATGAGACATAAAAAAGTCCACATACAGTGTAACATATTCTAAAATGAAACACAAATTGATTATAGATTAGTGTTGCTTTAGAAGCACAAAATATGTTTCTTGAAGCTTTATTAAAGAAATCTAAACTTAAGTTCGTATTTTAGTTCTCAAATTCCATATGTAAGGTAAATCCTATGGAGAAATTACCAAAACCTTATAAACAACTCAAATTACAGTTTAAAAATAATAAGAATCTATAAAAACAGCAATAGTTCTGAAAGCAAACCACGACCTGGGCGACCACAAACTTTCCAGAAGGGATATCAGGAGTATTATGATGGACGTGGGTCTAAATCCAAATATAAGTGCTCAAAAGTTGTCAAAACAACTTGCAAGATGTTTAAGTGTTATTGTACGATCCAGAACAGTGATAAATATTTTACATAGTATTGGCTTTAATAGCAAGATTGCACAAAAAAATTCATTCATTTCAGATAAAAACCGTAAATTTTCCTTCGACTCATGTTAATAAAATCCAACATTTCCGAAAAGCTGCCTATTTACTGATAAAAGTAACTAAAATATTTTTGAAAATGATGGCAGGTCTAAAGTTTGGCGAAATACTTTCACTGCGCATGACCCAAAGAATGTCATACCTATGGTATCATCTGAGGTGGGTCGTTTGGTTTTTTTCGAAGGAACGCAATCAACACTAAAACATATTGGATTGGGTCTGGGAAATAAGTAAATTTTCCAGTAGAACAAAAACTCCAAGCAAAACGCCTACCTTGCTAAAAATTTACTTTCACATAGCACTCGTCAAGACAGCTGTAACCGAACCACAAACCCATCGAACACATTTGAGATTTTTTTTGGGAAAACTGGTTCACAAATACGACATAACAAGCATAATCGTAAAATGAAACTAGGTCTTAGAAAGTATATACCTCATGGGGTCTTAAATAGATACTTCGATATGTTACAAACGGAATGACAAAATAAATAAACCCCCACACCATATTTTTGGTGGTGGCCATAATAAGTTTGTAGTAAAATAATGTCAGTATAATTTCTTGCCACCCTTAAAATTTTAACAACTTTTTATGCTTATAAATGTATACGCACAAATAAGTTATAATTTCTTTGAAATAGTAGAAACAAGATACAAATTATAAGAATATGAATGTTTAAGCCTAAAATAAAGTAAACTAAAACTTTCCCTCTAAATTTATTAAAAAATTCATAAGTTACTTTCATATTTCACACGTTAAAATATTTAAGTTTTTAACAACTTTAAAGCCACAAAATTGTATACTTCTGATTATTTTTTTTATTTTTTTTTTTTTTTCTATTTTTGTACAAACAGAAACAATATTGTTGTGTTACACATCATTAATACGAGTGTGAATATTCACACATGTGCGTTTCAGTTTGATGATTGAAACAAAAAACTATATCCACTTTTTTCACCCAATGACTATGACTTTGTTTACATACAAATACATTTACAGCAATTGTTATTTGAAAGTTATTTAGAGAGCAGCAATACAAAAAACCGAAACGAACAATATAAAAAAGTCTACAAAAATAAAAGCAAGTATCTTATATCAAAAGGCTTAAACGAACAACAGCATAAAGGGAAGAAAAGCTGGTTAAAGTATTAGATTGACTTCTGGAAAAATTTACAAGTTTGTAAAAAAGGATAAAGAACAAATTCAAGTTTGTTTATTAGACACAGCCACATGTACATGTATGATATATGTATGCTTGTTTGTTAAAATACCATTATAGTATTAAGTACTTAGTCATAGTAATCATTACATGTATGTACTATTTTAAACATATATACCCTGGAGGGAAGCCTGGGGTCAAGTGTCTTTAAGTCACCACTTTGTCGACAAATTTGTATACTTTTAAGTGATGTTGTCAACTAAACGTCTACACTTCTTACGCTTAGAATAACTAAAATGAATTGGACAATGCCTAGTTACATTGTCGCCACATGGTCTCGTTATAACTGCCTAGTTAGAAGCTCTAAAGTCACTAGTGGATTTTTAGTAACAAGCTCATGTTAAATGTCTATTGCAAAGAACAATATCTTGGGTATAATTGGTCAGTAATACTGGCGATAGAGTCAATAGTAAATCAGTACTGTTTCACTATAGATATTTCTTTCAGGGTATATATTACGGCGATCGACTCGGCTTTACAACCGGTGGAAAACCCGGTTTTTTTCCTCTTTCAGCTGGCGGTTTTTTTTAAATGTTAATTTTTCGAATATTGAATACACCGGTTTTTTATCCGAAAAAGCCGGTTTTTTATTTTTTTAGTTTATTTTCATATATCTTTGTAACCAATCGTACCAGAGTATATTTAGTATGCGAAAATTTAATAAAAACTATTAAATATTCTTCCATAATATTGTAAGAAACTTATTTGTTGTTTAAAAAACAAATGTAAATAAGAAATTTAATTAAGCTTATATATTAGTTATTTATAGAACATAAATCTAACGTTAAAAGTAAGAGGTAATTGAAGAATAAACTTAGCTGATCGATCTCTTTTAGGTAAAAAGTTTAGTTACCAACCAATAATCCGTCCTTCCAGATCCTAATTTTAATTAATGGCATTGAGTGTCTGTCAACTTAAGTTTCAATTAAACTATCGAACAAACTAGCTTATGCCTATGTTTGTATGTCTGTCAGGGGTATAAAAAAGAATTTTTAAAATTTAATTTTGAAGATTTTCTCTCTAGCCTTTAAAATGTATTTCAAATTACAGAATTCATTTTAAACAAAATACTTTAGTGCATATTAGTCAAAAAAATCTATTAAACATTTAAAAAATGTACAAAAGGAGAAACAAAAATTTATAATTTATTGTATTTATTTATCTTACTAAAGAGTACCTTTTATCCTTAAATTCATCTAATTAAAACCAAATAAGCCAAATGCATTCATGTCAGTTATTGCGTAATTGTGCAGCCAAACGTATATAAACTGTAAACATTTCAAATTTAGATAAAATTTTTTTTATTATAATCTTTTTTTACAATATTTTTAAATTTTTTATTTAAGGAATTGTATTTTATATATTCGTACCGGTGTACCGGTTTTTTCTCAATTTTCAAAGTATCAACCGGTTTTTTCTAAATTCTAAATTTCAAACTATTTGATAACCGGTTTCTTAAAAAAGTCGAATAATCGATCACCCTAGTTTATATGCATGTATACAGCGAATTTTATGTTGCTGTATTTACTTGCTAATAACACTGAAAAATTTTGTGGTAAATATCAAGTTTTTAGACGTGATATAATTGGTAAACGTGGTGGTAGAGTTTTAATTGCGGTTCCACGTTTAAGTCCTGCTGAATAAATATTATTTGGAAATTTATTTGACATTGAATTTATCGCTGTTGTCATACAAATTCAAAATATATCGTTCTCTATTTCCTGCTCATAAATACCTCTTAACTCTAATCCACAACTTTATGGAAAACATGTTTTGTTAATAAAATCCGTGGCAGATAAAATTACGTCTGCTAATGTTTTGATGATTTTTGGTGATTTTAGTGTTCTACATGCATCTTGGATTATATTAAATAAAGTTTGAATTATTTAAGTGTCTTCCAAATAAATAACATATTTAATAACAATAACCGTTTATTGGTTCCTGTATTTGTTAAAATCCCTCTCTATACGACGTATCTTGGACTAACCTCTTATTTATTCCCAAGAACCAACACCATTTTACATTATTAGTTTCTATACAATTACCTCAAAAGGAAGCTGTTCACACCGTATCTGAGTTGTTCTATATTCAACATATAACGAACTACCAACTGTTAAATTATTTGTTACATAATTTAAACTGGTTTGAAATTATTGCTTTTTGTTATACCCAATTTTGATCAAATCGTGTGTAAATTTTACTCAATTCTCTTCAGTTGTTTATCAGCAAGCACTCAATTATTAAAAAAACAATTACATCACATTATCCTCCATGGTACTCCCGTACATTAACCTATTATTAGAACTATTAGAACTATTTATTTAAAAATTTTAAGAAGAGCAAAACCCTTATTAATCGGGTCCAATAGCTCAAAGCCGTTACAGTTTTGAAAACAAATAAAGTTATGCGTTGTATTTAACAAAATAAAATTTTACTTTAAAAAGTATTCAAAAATGTTTTATACTATTGTAAATTCCAAACATAGAGTTCCAACGTATCCAACTTCTATGAAAATAAGAAATTTTGTTTATTTTTCAAATTTCTTCGCATCTACTTTTTCTACAAAAACGCTCCATAGTACAATTTATACTTATGATATTACTTTTTCATAAAATATTTAAATGCATTTAGTTACACAAACTACAATAAAACTTTTAAAATTTATAGATAGGACAAAAATAACACTAAATTATATTTTGTAGAAGAGCGTTTTTAAAATTTGTTTTCGAATCTTTAAAGTCCAACAAATTGTTGTCTTTTAGTAAATTAACATAATTTAATAATCTAGTTTATGGACCATTTTGTATATATTTTGATGATGTAAGCCGACAAAAACAAATTTCTATGACAAAGCGACAATCTGCTAGGTACACAGAATTTTTTCTAAAAGAACAATAAATTATATTTCAAATTTAAGCAGCCCTTACTGAATCTTACATCTTTTTACCAAGAAAATCCTACCCGGTTGTAAACAGCGGGATTCATAAGTTGAAAGCGGATAAATATAACTTAAGTAAGGTAAGGCATAATGATAAATCGCTTTTGAAATCTCCTGGTGCCTGAAATAAGAAGACTACAATGAGATCTCGAAACTGAAGTACCATACTACAGTTTTGATTCCACAAATGATGTGTGCGATAATCTAAGAGTATATGGATCCAAAAAAAATTATTTTTATATATAGTGAAGTCGACTATGCTTTAGGAATTAACTCATATAAATGAGGCTTAAAAGTAAGTTCGGAATCAAACAATATGCTCTAATAATTAATTTAATTTGCTTGTATAATACTCTCATTACCTAACTTATATGACATATTGAATGAGTTAGGAGAGCATGAAAAAGTAATATTAATGCATTTATTCAAATTAAGTTTCATCTTATTAAATTCACACTAAGAACTCAAATTATCTAGATCAATTTTTTCTCCTTACAGCAGTAAGATATAAAGTTTTCGAAAAAAAAATTAAATCATCAGCACGTGGTAAAAATTTAGAGTATTGAAAAATTAAATATATATATGTCAAAATCCTGCGAAACCCCAAATATTTAAATATATGCAAAACCTATATGTATATCAATCTTTACAATGCAGGTCCTATTTTCGAGATAGAGCAACAACATAATAACAGAAATTGTGGATTTATTATTACATAAACCATGTTTTTGAGGGTTTGATTTTGTAAGCAAATATAATATTGCGTATTCAAAAACTTCGAAAACTGTTGATTATTAAGATAAAGATCTACAATTAGGAATATCATGGAGGCTACTGGGTTTATAAACAGGAGTAATATAAATATAAAAACTACTCCTTTAAAAAATGAGTGGTCCTTATCGATTATTTATTAAAGATCTTTAACGTGGTTCTATATCTAATCACACTATTCAAGATAGTTCATAAAAATTACTAATTTTGTCCAACTTTCTCCTTTTCTTGTTTTTTTAACCAGGTCACCTTTATGATCAACATGGTTTGAGTCAGGGTATTTTTGTTTTCTCTTGTATCTCCAAGTTATTGGTAAAATGTATTTCAACCTTCTCATTTAATGTATGCTGATTAGTTTGACTAAACCCATTTTCGTAAGTGCATCAGCGCAATGCATAATGAAGGCAACAGCTTTAATAAAAAAAACTTTTTGCAAATTTGCGATAGAAGTATAAACTTCAACTACTCAACAAAAAAATCTATGACAAAAAAGTGATTTTGCAGGGATTCAACTGGTAAAGGAATGATTAAATTTAGGTGAAAACACTAATGATTTTAACATTAGCTTGTCGTTGCAGATCAAGTGTTTAAATTAATATATTAATGCACTCCATTCTTATAAGTGCATGCATATTTGATAAAAAGCAACGGATGTTTCATGACTTGAATTTGTTTGATTACAAGAATTCTTTAAGATATTTTGCATGATGTTGGATTAATTTTGAAGCACAACAATTATGACAACTGATTTCACATTTTGTAAGTCATTTAGAATGAACGCTTTTACACTATTGATCTAGAAGTCTTGAAAATGTAATTCGTATTGCACTACTTCTAATTTTTTTTTTTGCTGGGTATAAAAATATTTTTTTTAATTTACTTTTAAAATATTGTTAAATATGCTTTCTCAATCCTTAAATGTCGTGATGCAGTCCAATAATGTATTTAAGAAAAGGGCCTATCTCTACGTCGGCGGAAAACTAATATAGTATTTGATTCATTTCAATTCTATAATCTAAAATCTTACGGAATATCTGTCTTTCAGCAGGAATATTTAAAATTCATTTAAATCAGTTTTAATTTTCTTTACTCGACAGTGCTTATTTTTATTAAATATTTGCTGTTACCCAGCAAAAAACAAAATATAGATAACGGAGAAGTCATTTTTTATTGGTTCAAGTGAAGAAGAAGAGATTTTTAAAAGTACTCAGAACTCATGCAAATTATGTAAAAATAATATGAATTTAATTTATAATATCAAATGTTTATGATTTATTTAAAGCACATCATTTATGAAAAGTTGTTTCGCATTTAGGGAGTCATTTAGAATAAATCGCTTTTCGAATTGACATTTAGAATTAGTGGATTTAAAAGTCCTGAAAATATAATTCGCTTTGCACTACTTTTGATTTTTTTGCTGTTTATTTTTTACTAGAAAAGCCATTAATGAATAAAAATGCATTCTGAATTTTAATTGAATATCAAGTTCAAAAACCTAAAAATTTTCTAATCTTTAGAAAGTTCAAAAGTGTTGAGTAAGCTGATCCTCTTTCTTGTATTCTTATAGGAAGAGCTCTTTCCAAAACATGACTTAATTTCAAATCCGTTTTTGTAATTCTTTGAACACTATTTAGTGGGCAGTTATTTCACTGAGCTTAAAATAACTATTATATATGCTATTATAATGCTTTTTAAAAGGCATTTCCATTATTATAGTTCTTTCCATTTTTTTATTTCTTAAATATATATTTTTGCAAAACCTCATATTATGTTGGCGACTTTAAAAATATTTTTGAAATTTTTATGAATTTTTCAATAATTAATTTAATGTTATATTTATCAGTAAGTCATGTTTTTTTTCAGTAGCATCGTCTGACGAAGATGCTTTATTTTTATTGCAAAACTAAAAGCGTTGTAAAAAACATCAGACGAATTCCATGCGCAAAATGTAGTTGCTGCTAACCTTTTCTTTAAAAGTTGAATGAAAATTACAGCCCTAATAAGAAATATTATATAAACTGTTCATATTTAGAAGAAATTGAGATTTCCTGGGATTTTTAAAATAAATCCCGGGGTTTTTGCGATCATACATTTGGAATTGGCATCCCTAATATATTACACATGTAGTAGTGCCTGTATTACGTATTAATAGTTAAATAAATTAAATCATAATTTTCATAGCACTGCTAATAGAAAAAAAATTCACTGCAATGCCATTTCCTTATAATTAAATTCCACTCGGAACACAGAACAGGTACACATAATTCACATCAATTCCATGTTCATATTACTTTAGACGGTCTCTTAATTAATATTCATCAATATTTTAATTTAGAAGTTGTTGGATTAAAGCTTGTCTATACGCCAGATAATTAGTAGACTTTTACCAAAAACAAAAAATATGAAAAATTTTACAATATTAAGAGCTTTGTTGCAAATTTTTTAAAAATTTGAATTTTTAATACAACGAGAAACAAAAAAACTAACAAACTTTAACAATAACCCAATTTTTCTTTTCAGTTTTTTTGTCTCTTCTTTGATTCCTGATGAGGGTCATGCGAAAAATAAAAAATATTTTATTAACATGAAGAAAATTTAAGAGATTTGGAATATACTTATAACAGTTTTCAATATCCTAACTAATTATTGAATTATGAATTTTGTATCAATGTGATTTTAAGCACGTCTATAACAAAAAAATTATTAAGAAATTTTTTTGCATTCACCATAAGAATCATATAAGCAGAGTAAGTAAAACTCGAAATCAGCTTCATCATTAGCACACTTTAAGCATACTGTCTTAGTGTTGGATGCAAAATATAGTATACTTTCCTCCCTAGTTAATATATAATATAAAACGAAAAATTAACTCCGTATTTCTTCCTTAATGTAGAGTAACGCTGTGCAAACAGAAAATAATAATTAATTAATTTACAAAAAAGTGTTCAAAAACAAGACATGCTATAAAGAAATAACTTATGTAAGTATTTGTTAAACTGCTATACAAAATGATTGATGTTGCTGTCGTTTTTATACCCGCCATCAAAAAAATGGTGGGGGTATATTCATTTTGTCATTCCGTTTGTAACACATCGAAATATCCATTTTAGACCCCATAAAGTATATATATTCTGAATCAGGGTTTGATTTGATGACGATCTAGCTATGTCCGTCTGTCCGTCTGTTGAAAGCACGATAGAGGTCGCACCTAAAAAGCTAGGGGGCTCAAATTTTGCCAGAATCTTTCTAATAGACAAGGTTTGCTTGGTATTGAAAATAGGCTAAATCGGAATATTAGGAAGAGAGTTATAGCTCGAACAGCAAGAGTAGGTCGAAAAAACCGTGTCCTTCGAACATCGAATAAAATGGAATTGTGTCCAAACGCATTAACGTAGACTCATTAAACTTCAAATATATATTTCCTGAGTAAAAAAAATGTTTTTCCCCGAAAATTATCTAAATCTATGCATTAGGAAAGGAGTTATCGATCAAAATGTACGAAAATTTATACCGCACAGTGTATTTTTCGGTATATTTAAAAACAAAAACGTCATAAAAGCAACAAAATTAACTGTACGACTCTGAAATTTTGCACACTTTGCTTTTTGGTGAGACGCTTTTTTGTGACAGAAAATCAATGTGCCACGCCTACTTTTATGCCCACCTCCCATATAACGTTTTACCTAAAATTCATATAATTTCTCTATTAATAAAGATTTTGGAATGATAAAGGGCTATATTGAAACACCTAAGTTGTACTCATTCGCAAAAATAACTGTGACACGCCTACTATAACGCCCACTTTTCACGTTATCTACCGATAATGAAATTTAAAAGCTCATAAAACCGCCAAAATGAGAGGTATGATGATAAAATTTGCCACGTACATCCTCCTAGGCAATGTCATTACTGTGCCAGAAAATTAAGGTGCCACGCCCACTTTTATGCCCACCTCCCATATAACGTTTTACCTAAAATTCATATAATTTCTCTATTAATAAAGATTTTGGAATAATAAAGGGCTATATGAAACATCTAATTTGTACTCATTCGCAAAAATAACTTTGACACTCCTACTATAAGGCCCAGTTTTCACGTTATCTAACGTTAATGAAATTTAAAAGCACATAAACACGCCTACTATAACGCCCACTTTTCACGTTATCTACCGTTAGTGAAATTTAAAGCTCATAAAACCGCCAAAATTAGAGGTATGATGATAAAATTTGCTAAGTATATCCTTCTAATCAATGTAATTGTTGTGCCAAAAAGTTTAAGTCACACGCCCACTTTAACGCCTACCTCCATTATAACGGTTTATCTCAAATTCATGTAATTTCTTTATTGCCAAAGTTTTTGGGAAAATAAAGACTATATTGAAATATCTAAGTTGTATTTATTAGCAGAAACTTTATTGACACGCCTACTTTAATGCCAACATTCATTGAAAGACTACATTTACAAAAGCATTTTAGTAGCATATCGAAGTTATAAAGGGTGGTTAAATTTTAAGGGCGAAGTTGAATATAAATAAAATCAAATTATTTAGGAAATTATTATTATTTCTTTTTATAATGATAATATTTGTAGGGTTCAATTACGTATTTAACAAAATATCTGCCAAAATGGCCCCCCCCCATCCTTGGCGCCTCTCCTTTATCTGATGGTCCAATTTTCAATGACAATGTTGATGCTCAATTGTTAGGCATGATGATGAGGCGAGGTTGACTGCTCTTTTGCCACACTATCGCAAAAAACAGCAATGGTGCCCATTCAACGAACTAAGAAGGCATTCACAGATTTTCTAACATTTTATACAGACCTGTTTTGCAGAAATTTAAATATTTTTTACAATTTTCCCGAATGTGGACGAATTTGAGCGATTATGTTGATCAAAAGAATTATGCACAAAATGCATTTTGACTTGAACGCCCATTTTTTTAAAAAAACCTGAATAACTTTAAAGCGTTGCTCTTTCCACGGATCAAATTGAGTAAGTTTGAGATTGAGAAATGTCAAGTGAAATGCAGAAAACAAATTTGAAGACGAGGTGTAGTTCACCTTCAACATGGGCCCTTAAAATTTAATCACTCTCTACAAAGAAAGTGATACATATTTTATTATAAAGAGATTATTCCATAGCGATTAACAAAATAATAAATATTGTGCTTTAAATGTACACAAGATTGGTGGTGGGTATAAAAGATTCGGCACAGCCGAATATAGTGCTCTTACTTGTTATATTTGTCGTCACTGATGTAAATGATGCTCAAAGTGTATTGTCGCTACAGATGACAATGTTGGTTGTACGAACAAAGTCAGTGAATGTTTCTCTTTTATAGTTTTTTTTTTGTTACACTACATTTGTCAGTATATAAGTGTTGCATAAATATTTTCCACACACACATACAAGCAAAATGTTTATTTTATTATTGTTTTTGTTGCTGCCATTGTTGGCACGACTTCAATAGATATTGTATGAATAAAAACTACTTTGTTTTAACCAGGTTCACACCATTACATTGTTTACATTTTGTGCCACTTTAACAAGCGTCTGTATAATAAACAACAAACTATAGCTACAGCACACTCTGCACATATATAAATGAAAACTGAATTGGAAAAAAAGAGCTTTTGTTTAACACCTGCAGCCAAAACTGCATAAAGTTGACTGTTTTTGTTACAATTTTTTTATGCAAGCATTTTTTCTTTTATTTTATGGTACAACTAATTGCTCACTTTATGGCTTTTTTACATGAAAAGCCTCTTAGAATAGTTGGTAGAAGAGCAACAACAATAGCTAAAAAAAAATAACTAAAAGCGACAACAGAAGAAGATACAAAATGGTTTAGTTTCAGCATCTTTCTTTTTTCTTTTTTTTGCTTTTCTCATAAAAGAATTTCTAATAGAAATAAATAGATACAGCAATACGTTATGTACTTAGTACAGACAACAATCAGCCAGACACAGTTGAATAGTAAAAAGTAGTTTTCTTAATAATTTAATAGATGAAAAATATTTTCTGTAACAAACAGCTTTATTTGTTGGTGAAGTTTTGCTTTGCCTCTACTGCATTTATATCTTTGCTTGAGCTTTAGTTTAAATATTTAAAACATTTTTCGGAGAATAAAAAAATTTGCATTTTAAAATAGCCATCTATGGTATACATGTACTAATATTTTGCCTGATGTCAACTGCAGTTCATTCAACTTTTCTTAAAAGTTTTTCAGCATTTTGTAATAAAGTAGATGATTTGACCTTTGAATATTGTATTGAGGATTTCCTTTATTCCCTTTTAGATTTGTAGCTGGTATAATAAAAACAGAAAAGTGACTACGAATAGTGTCTGTAGAGGGAGGAGTTTATTTTATAATACTCATAAAAATCTGATGAACTCTTTTAGCACAAGGTTGTCAATTTTTTAAAACTACAAAAAAAGCTTGCACCATTATATTTATCAGTGTATTTTATAAATGATTACATAAATAAATATGGATGTCAGCCTTAATTCTCCTGATACATATTTACAGACATATATGTCGATAGTCGCAAGTAGAAAGGCCCTAACTCACATTTTTTTACGAAACTCAGTTTCACAGTTCTACCGATATATTTCACACAAATACACCTTGAAACAAAAATTTAATGAAAAGTATCAAACAAACTAGTTTTGCAAGAGATTTTATAAAAAAACATTACATTGTGATAATACAGTTTCTATTACGTTTTTACCTTTTCTATAAAGTTACAATTATTTGAGTTAGGCTCTTTGTACTTGTAATTAACCTGTCTATCTAAGTATTTATTTCAAGGGAGTGGACTCTGTTCGCCCTTAGAAGGATGTTTTCATAATTCATTTCTTTTTTAAAGTTGCGTGCCCAGCATTTTATTTTATTTTTATCGTTCATTTGATTTTAATTTAAAGTTCTAGGGTACAGTTTTAACAAGCACGTGTCCTAAAAATGAATTATAGAACATGCCACATTAAATCCAAAAAAAAAAATTTAATATAAGGAAACAAATGTGTACTGGTTCTCTGCCTTAGCGTTTTCATTTATACAATTGATTTTATTTATAATCGGAATGCCAGACAAATTATTAAATTTAATGTTTTTCAATTGTTTGCTTCTAATTCAAATGTAGAATTTAACTGTATATGCCTGCCTCGTCATCTGAGTAGGAGAAAAACTTAATATTTAATTTCTCTGCCACATCCCTATTTGCATTTGTTCATAGTAAATTTTCTAGCATCATTTAAAATCAGTAGTATATTAAAAATATTCTCTTTATTCTCTTTTCTGTTAAAAACAAGATATGAATAAAATAATTTACATTTCAACCCACATTTTAAGGTACCTCTAAATTTATTGAGTCAACGGAGTTCAGGAAAACGGACAGGCAGATAGAAAAGCAGACAGGTGTAAAGACAGATAAAAACTCTTTTAAAAGAGGTGTTTAATTTTTAAGACAGTTGACGCAATATACATCAATATTTTTTAAAAAAAATATTTCATAAACACTCTTTTCTAAATGTTTTATTATAAATATAATTTTCTGCCTACTAGTGACCGGAAAATTATGCATAAATCCTTATTACTTATTTAAAAATTTTGTTTTTAAATTATTGATAAAAAGTTTTAAATTGTACAAATTATTCAGTTATAATTGCATCAATACTTCCCTTATGACAAAGCAGATTTGTAAAGCGGAAAATTATAAACACTGTAGGCATATCATTTACATAAATAATACTTTAAAAAATATAAATTTTTGGTTAAAAATTAATTCATAAAAGTCATACAAATTTCATGCCTTCCGTAAGCCATGTTGTGAGTAAAACTTTAAAATTTCTTACTTGCACACATGTCTCATCCGAAGTCCGTTTTTTTATAAGGAAGGTAATTACCCAGCCAAACTGGGAAAAGTATTGTCTTCACTTAATAACATACTTTCGAAGGACTATTATATATCACCCATCGTACTTAGCAGTACATAAATAATGAATTTACAATCATAAAATATGTCTATGTAAGAATACACATTTACATTTTCAAACAAAAACAAAGTTTTTTTTTCTCGGACTCTTTCGATTTTTTATTGGATTTTTAAAGCATGCTTCGATAAAGTATGAAATAAAACACCCTTCAAATGCTCCTTACGGCTCTTATGATAGCGATTACTCTTTTCATAAAATTTTCACAGAGATGAGGCTGTGCCTCACCGATAATGCATTAGATATCGGATTTTACCTTGGCTCTAGCCAATAACATCTTAAAACAAAAAATCGCATGATCTTCTGATGTCAACTAGCCACCAAGTTGACATCAGAATTTCTTGTGATTATTTCTTCTTTAAATTGTTACTGCAATAAATAACTTTTTTGTGAGCGGTGTGAAAGATGGCTCCATGTTGCTGAAACCACATGTACTACAGATCCATGCCTTTTAGTAAATGCCATCAAAACTCCATTATTATGCTCCCTTACCGAATGCCTTTCTATTACAGTCAATGCAATATCATCCTCAAAAAAGTAAGGCTGGTTCTTACCGCCTGATCAAAATCTGCAGCAGGCAGTTTTTTGTTATTGGTGCATTCATTTTTCATAAATTGTACGAGGGCTTTCTAAGCCCAAATTTTGATACATTTTTAAGCATTCATTCAGAAAAATGAAGTTTTTACCCAAAAAGATGTCTTTTCGAAAAGTTTACATTGACCTCACTTTGCTCTATTACCAATTAAACAATTTGCAAGCGCTTTTCATAGCCTGCTGCTTTGACCTCCTAAGTAAGTTGAATTTTTTACGCATGAAACTTGTCAGAATATGCTGCGTATATGGTTTGTAAAATTTGAAGTTGTTGAGAATGATGTAGAATTGATATTTCGGGTGACATTTTTGATTGACGCACATTAATTTTGCTAACCATAGCTGACCAAGTTTCTTTAAATTTAATAAAAATTTTTCGAATGGTTGACATTCTAGTTGCACTTTCTTGACAAAAAATCCTCGACGTTTGCGAGTGGTCCCAGAATAATGATTTAAATTTTTCTAATTAGTTTTCACGCATTGTCCTTTCGTAAAGTTAAACATTTTTAAAAATCGGAATAAACATATGTAATAGTTAAGAGTTTCCGCTTGCACAATAAGGACGACGCAAAATTTAACAAGTAAGAGCACTATATTCGGCTGTGCCGAATCTTTTATACCCTCCACCAATTTTGTGTACATTTAAAGCACAATAATTATTATTTTGTTAATTATTATGGAATAATCTGTTTATAATAAAATATGTATCACTTTGTTTGTAGAGGGTGCTTAAATTTTAAGGGCCCATGTTGAAGGTGAACTACACCTGGTCTTTAAATTTGTTTTCTGCATTTCACTTGACATTTCTCAATCTCAAACTTACTCAATTTGATCCGTGGAAAGATACGCAAATGAGCAACGCTATAAAGTTATTCAGGTTTTTTATAAAAATGGGCGTTCAAATCAAAATGCATTTTGGCACTTCGTATTTCTTTTAATCAACATAATCGTTCAAATTCATCCACAATCGGGAGAACAGAAATGTATAAAATGTTAGAAAATCTGTGAATGCCTTTTTAGTTCGTTAAATGGGAACCATTGTTGGTTTTCGCGATAGTGTGGCAAAAGAGCAGTCAACCTCGACTCATCATCATGCCCAACAATTGAGCATCAACATTGTCATTGAAAATTTGGACCATCAGGTAGAGGAGGGCGCCAAGGATGGGGGGGGGCCATTTGGCCGATATTTTGTTAAATACATAATTGAACCATACAAATATTATCATTATAAAAAGAAATGATAATAATTTCCTGAACAATTTGTGTTTTATTTAAATTCCACATCGGCCCTTAAAATTTAACCACCCTTTATAACTTCGATATGCTACTAAAATGCTTTTGTAAATGTAGTCTTTTAATGAAAGTGGACGTTAAAGTAGGCGTGTCAATAAAGTTTCTGCTAATAAATACAACTTAGATATTTCAATATAGTCCTTTATTTTCCCAAAAACTTTGTCAATAGAGAAATTACATGAATTTAAGATAAACCGTCATATGGGAGGAAGGCGTTAAAGTAGGCGTGTCACTCAACTTTTTGGCATAACAATAACATTGATTAGAAGGATATACGTAACAAATTTGATCATCATACCTCTAATTTTGGCGGTTTTATGAGCTTTTAAATTTCATTAACGGTAGATAACGTGAAAAGTGGGCGATATGGTAGGCGTGTCAAAGTTGTTTTTGCGAATGAGTACAACTTAGATGTTTCAATATAGCCGTTTATCATTCCAAAATCTCTATTAATAGAGATATTATATGAATTTTAGTTAAAGCGTTATATGGGAGGTGGGCGTAAAAGTGGGCATGGCATCTTAATTTTCTGGCGCAGTAATGAAACTGACTAGAAGGATATACGTAGCAAATTTTATCATCATACCTCCAACTTTGGCGGTTTTATGAGCTTATAAATTTCATTAACGGTAGATAACGTGACAAGTGGGCGTTATAGTAGGCGTGTCAAAGTGGTTTTTGCTAATGAGCACAACCTAGATGTATCAATATAGTCCTTAATTATTCCAAAATCTATATTAATAGAGAAATTATATGAATTTTAGGTAAAACATTATATGGGAGGTGGGCGTAAAAGTGGGCGTGGCACATTGATTTTCCATTGCAAAAAAGCGTCTCCCCAAAAAGCAAAGTGTGCAAAATTTCAGAGTCGTACATCAAATTTTGTTGCTTTTATGACGTTTTTGTTTTTAAATATACCGAAAAATACACTGTGCGGTATAAATTTTCGTACATTTTGATCGATAACTCCTCTCCTAATGCATAGATTTAGATAATTTTCGGGGAACAATATTGTTTTTACTCAGGAAATATATATACGTTAATGCGTTTGGACACAATTCCATTTTATTCGATGTTCGAAGGACACGGTTTTTTCGACCTACTCTTGCTTTTCGAGCTATAACTCTCTTTCTAATATTCCGATTTAGCCCATTTTCAATACCAAACAAACCTTGTCTATAAGAAAGATTCTGGCAAAATTTGAGCTCCCTAGCTTTTTCGGTGCGACCTCTATCGTGCTTTCAACAGACGGACAGACGGACGGACATAGCTAGATCGTCATCAAATCAAACCCTGATTCAGAATATGTATACTTTATGGGGTCTAAAATGGATATTTCGATGTGTTACAAACGGAATGACTAAATGAATATACCCCCACCATTTTTTTGGTGGCGGGTATAAAAAGTACATTCCTACTGAGCTAGTCCTTATTTAAGTTTTACTTGTCAAAAGCTTGCTAATATATGGGCTCTATTACCCATCCTTAGTGAAATAATAAAAATTTTAAGAAATGTCAATTCTCCTATAAAAATTCTAAATTTTCAGTTTTATTACATTTCGATTGCACTTTCAATTTCAATAAGAGTAATATTATTTTTGGCAATGATGTTGCAGCTATTCGTGAATTGACTGATTTTTTAAAGACAATAAATTGTGTTACAGAATAAGCAAACCTAATTTTCTACATCAAAAAAACGATTTCTGTAAGTTCATACATTCAATAAACTATTTAGATATTTGAAATCAGGTACTTATTTATTGCTATAAAAGTATTAAAATAATGGATTTACATATCAAATTGTTAGTAGTAAAGAACAGCATTTTATCAAATTATTATTTTAAAATGAGACTAAAAGCCATTAAAACCATTTGTTATTTCCAGTTTAATAAAAATCTGTTTTTTCTAGTTGTTGAGTTGAGTGTTAAGTAAAAGTTTGATGCTTATTATAACAAAGATTGATGGGTCGTTTAATTTTATTACCCCAAAAAAATCATTTTATAAATTTATTTTTATTTAGTTCTTTGTAATTTCTGTTGCTGTAGGCTAACGGAATTTTCTATTAAGATTGATAGGTTTGAATGGAATAACTTTTTTTTAAGAATATGGAAAGCACATACAAACATACAGATAAATATATCTATACATATTAACATAAATGTAAGTATAAGCATTCAAATACAATATAATGTTTGTGTTTATCTACAAAAATATTTTATGTAAAAATACATGCAAAGCTTATACACACATACACACATATAAAGGGTGTTTTAGAAGTACAGAATTTCCAAAAGACTCTTAAAATTTCATTATGTTCAGAAAAAAATACTGTTTGGTGCAGTTTGCATGCTGAAAGCTTCATTGGCTGAGTTTTCTTTAATCTAAAACTGGTGCCACTATTTCCATGAAAAGCGTTTATAAGACGTAGTCGTAAACGCCATATTTTTATTTTTTTTCTCCGGAAGGGAGGAAAATGCCTGACGCATTTTAGATACTGTCGTCACAGTTCTGGTATGTGGAGCTTGCATCCACTAAAAACCCCCCTTTTTCGAGCCGTTCTCTACCCTGGGACCGCTTTCGCATTGCTTATGCTTACGTCTAGGTCACGCTTTTTTGCGCGTAGTAGCCTTTCAACATACGTTGCCACGTGTTCCCATTTAGTCTCATTTTCCATCATGAGATCCACAATATTTTCTGGGGATATTTCCACTAAGATTTCCTCTAAGTTGTGTCGTTCCACACGCCATCTCTTACACTTGAAGAAAGTACGCTCTGTATCGTCTATGCAGTTGTCTCCATACATACAGGTTCCCGTGTTTACCTTTCCCATTCTGTGTAGGTAATATAGGAAGTATCCATGTCCAGAAAGCATCTGTGTTACGAAATAGTTTATTTCGCCATTCTTTCTGTTTACCTATTTATCGAGGTCTGTTATCAGCCTCGCTGTCCATCTGCCTCGTGATTCGCTGTCCCATCTCTCCTACCACCTTCGCATGGTATGTGTTCTCCTTGTCGTTTCCGATTCTCTGTTCGTTTCTTCAATCATTCTTCAAACCTTCCAAAGGACTCTCCTTTCCTCGGCTAGTAAGATAGAGCCGCTTATAGCAAGTACTGCCGGTTCCGAGACTGTACGATATGCTGAGGATTCTCTTAGAACAAAGGTGCGTTGTACATCTGCCAGCATCTTTCTTTTATACTTCGCCTGTAGGGCATCAGCCCAGATTTCGCATCCATATAAGAGGTTTAACTGGATCGTCGAAATTATTAGTTTCCTCTTGGAGTAGCTTGGGCCCCCAGTATTCGCCATAAGAAAACTGTCACCTGAGCCGCTTTAGTTGCAGCATATTCGTGTTGGTCTCGGAACAATAATCTATTATCTAACCTTAACCCTAGATATCTAATCCACTTGCTTGTCTTAATTATCTCAGACAAGACCGTCATGTCCACCTCCAGAGGGATATGCTTCCTTGTAATGATCAGAAGTTCCGTTTCTCCGTGGCTAGCTTAAGGTTATGGGAATCCAGCCATAACTTTGTTTTAAGCATAACTTGGTTAAGCTTTCTCTGCGCTTCTTTCATGTTACGTGCTGCAATAACTGCCACAATGTCGTCGGCATAACCGACCAGATAGGTGTCACCTGGTATCTTGCAGAATATCATCGTAACTGATATTTCACAGTACAGGACCTAGAATCGAGCCTTGTGCTGCACCTGCGGAAATCTGCTTTTCCCGTGTTCTCCCAGCGTTTTCGTATATAAGTAAACGGCTGCTTAAGTAACTCCTAATCATCCTCATGATGTATGCTGGTGCTCTTAACCGTGTCTTCAGAGCCTCTATCATGTCGGCTCAGTCGCAAACGCCATATAACACAAGTTATTTTTAAATATGAAATGTCATGGAACTCATGAACAAATATATCAAAAATTTTTATCATTAAATTGAATTTGTCGTTTCATATTTTCAAAAACTGTATAACTCTAGAAAAATGTACGATACTATAAAAAATCTATAGAAATATTTAAAACCAGCACTGATGTCTCATCGACTACTAAGATATTTAACTAATAAACAAAAACCTTATTAAGAATATCACTCATAAAAAAAATAAAAATTTCTCAAATTATTTAAATAAATTTTACCACCGATTTCAATCAGAATTCACTATTCTATAAATAATAATATCGCAAACATATCAATTAATACTTTACATATATATATGGCCATTATATGATAGCCCTACTGCCTCTTATGCAACGTTTATACATATTCCCTAGAAACAATAATTATCTTCCAGAAAAAAGTTATCCAAACGAACACAGTCTACTCAACATAGTCTTTTAGTCACTTAAATGGCATAATGACCTTCAACATAGTATTTATTGAAAAAATGGCGCAAGAATAAAACAGAGCAAAATTCATATTATTTATTATTTACTGTTATTTTCTTATGCTTTAGTAGGGTTTTTTACTACCATAAGACACTTTAATGACTTTTAAAGTGGTCACCAATGACACGAAATACTTAAGGCAATTTTTCATTTTGTTCTTTTGTTTAAGCCTTTTAAACATTTTATTTATTTCACTTTGTACATGTTTTTTCTTCTTCGGTTTTTGTACTCGTAATCGTTTCTTACAAAGTAAATTGTAATATTTAAGTAGTGTTTTACAAAGATGGTGGAGAAAAAGTAAAAGTGTTGTAATATGTCAACGACAGTCGTTTGTTAATCGTTTTAAATTTAAAACGCTGCTATACATGAATGTATTAAAAAGCTACAGTGCAAAAGATTAAAACGTGTAAATAAAGACTAAAAAAGAAATTAAAAGGCTACAGTTCATAGTGTTGTGTTTTTATACCCGCCACCAAAAAAATGGTGGGGGTATATTCATTTTGTCATTCCGTTTGTAACACATCGAAATATCCATTTTAGACCCCATAAAGTATATATATTCTGAATCGGGGTTTGATTTGATGACGATCTAGCTATGTCCGTCCGTCTGTCCGTCTGTCCGTCTGTTGAAAGCACGATAGAGGTCGCACCGAAAAAGCTAAAGGGCTCAAATTTTGCCAGAATCTTTCTTATAGACAAGGTTTGTTTGGAATTGAAAATGGGCTAAATCGGAATATTAGAAAGAAAGTTATAGCTCGTAAAGCAAGAATAGGTCGAAAAAACCGTGTCCTTCAAATATCGAAAAAAAGGAATTGTGTCCAAACGCATGAACGTAGAGTCATGAAACTTCGAATATATATTTCTCGAGTCAAAAGAATATTTCTCCCCAAAAATTGCTTAAATCTATGCATTAGAAAAGGAGTTATAGGTCAAAATGTACGAAAATTTATACCGCTCAGTGTATATTTGAAGTTTAAAACGTAATAAAACTGACAAAACTATATGTACGGTTCTGAAATTTTGCAAACATGGTTTTTTGGTCAAAGTCTTCGTTATAACGGAAAATAAATGTGCCACGCCCACTTTTTTTTTAAATTTTTATAAAAATATATTAGTCATATTCATTAGCATTTATTCATTGCAGATGGCGACATCTGTTGAAGGCGCCACTACATTTTGCAAACACTGAGGATGATGTCTTTGCTAAACATCACGTAGAACACTAGATGACTCTAGTAACATTTTTTTGCACAAAATACAAAGGAATTTTATAGGGGTTTGTGAAAACGAAAATGACCGAAGTTTGTTGACAAAAATTAACTAGAGTAATGATTTGTGCCCAACTTTACATATAGTTGTACACACAGTCTTATGAGGTTTAAGATTTAAAAATATTTTAAAAAAATGTGCATTAGTAGATTTAAAATAAGTATTTGAATATTTAAAAGACATATTTTAACAATTTTTTTTTTTATCTATCTATTCTTTTGTAAAGGGTGGTTAAATTGTAAGGGCCACAGGGTGATTCAAAATAGACATGCTCAGCATTTTGCTAAAACAGGAAATTTATTAGTAAGATTTTGATTTTTAAAGTTCTATAACATTTTGCTTTTAAAAGATTTTCAAACGAAATAAGTTTTGTATAATTTTAAAATTTGTTAGCCATTAGTACATGAAAATAAATTGTTTATAATGTTTAGAAATAATTTTTTTTTATTTTTAGGTCTAAATTTTCCTAAATTCCTTTTTTTAATACACCATAACTTCTAGAAAACATAAGATAACAAAAAGAAATTAGCACCATTTAGTAGATAAAACTCTCCTCTATACCCCTATACCCCATTTTATACCCGTTACGAACCGACCGTGATCAGCAGACCAATTTTTGTGACACAAGGTCAAATATTTTTTGCAAAATTTTAGTAAAAGAGCTAAACAAATTTTTTTGTAATGTGTTTTTTTGAAGTATTTGAGTTTTTATATCCGCCACCAAAAAAATGGTATGTATATTCTTAATCGGGGTTTTATTTGACGACGATCTAGCTATGTCCGTCTGTATGTCCGTCTGTTAAAAGCACGATAGAGGTCCCATCGAAAAAGCTAGTGGGCTCAAATTTTGCCAGAATCGGAGTATAAGGAAGAAAGAAAAATTGCCTAAATGCATGCATTAGAAAGGGAGTTAGAGATCAAAATGTACGAAAATTTATACCGCGCAGTGTATTTTCCAATATGTTAAAAATTTTAAACCTAATAAGAGTGACAAATTTAGATCAACGATTCTGAAATTTTGCAGGAATTGCTTTTTGGTCAAAGGCTTTCTTCTGACGGAAAATAAATGTGACACGCCAACCTCCCATACAACGTTTTCTCTTAAATTCTTATAATTTCTCTATAAATCGAATAATAAAGGACTTTATTGAAATATCTAAGTTGTATTTATTAGCATAAATAACTTCGACACACCTACTAAAACGCTCACTTTCCACGTTATCTACTGTAAATGAAATTTAAATTTATAAAACCGACAAAATTAGAGGTATGATGATAAAATTTGCTACGGAAATCCTTCTAGTCAATGTTAGTGTTATGCCAGAAAATTTAGGTGACACGCCCACTCTTACGCCCACATCCTATATAATGCTTTATTTCAAATTCATATAATTTCTCAATGAATAAATATTTTGGAAGAATTACGGACTATATTGAAATATCTAAGTTGTATTTATTAGCAGAAATTTTATTGACACGTTTACTTTAACGCCCATTTTCACTGAAACATTTAATTTACGAAAACATTTTACCAGCATATCCAAGTTATAAAGGGTGGTTTAATTTTAAGGGCCGATGTTGATTTTGAATTAAACACAAATTATTTAGGAAATTATTATCATTTCTTTTTTAATGATAATATTTGTATGGTTCAATTATGTATGGAACAAAATATCGGCCAAATGGCCCCGCGACCTCAACGGCACACCTCGATCCGATAGTCCAAATTTTAAATAACATTGCTGATGCTCAATTGTTTGGCACGATGATGAGTCGAAGTTGACTGTTTTTTTGCCACACCATCGCGATAAACAGCAATGCTTCTCATTTAACGAATTTAGAAGGCATTCATAGATGTTCTAACATTTTATACAGACCTGGGGCCGAATTACGGCATTCGATATCGATCGAAATTTAACTCGAACGATCGAGTATGCTTTAGGTATATAGATTCTAATAAGAGTTTTCAAATTTCGATCACGTTCGAGTGCCGTAATTCGGCCTCTGTTTTAAATTTAAAATTTAACCACCCTCTACAAAGAAAGCCATTAACAAAATAATAATTATTGTGCTTTAAATGTACACAAAATTGGTGGTGGGTATAAAAGATTCGGCACAGCCGAATATAGTGCTCTTACTTGTTTGTAATAGTTTAGTATTGTGTTGTCGGCTGTTAATGCTGGTAAAATAAAGAAGTAAGAGTAATATATTCCGTCGTACTGATTCTGATAACACCCTTTCCTATAATGTTCAAAGACCTCATTGTAGTATAGCGTAGTGTAGCCTTAAGGTTAACTTTATTCTACTAGTCAAGCATTTTCAATAATACCAATATTGATGGGGATAGGAACAAAATTTTTTGACAACTTATTTCGTACGCCATCTTAAATTTGACTTTAAAACATAGTTTGCTGTATTCAATTGATCAAGCCTTTGATTTTATATCAATATTGTTTGGGGATTGAATGATTTGTAGAGGACAAACCAGAAATCACTACATTTAAGGCATTTATCCGCCATTATTGCTTATGACGCTTTAGTATAATTTACCAGTCCATCATTCTCATTTGCTACCAATATAAATTGAGTTGAAAGAGGTGCCTCTATAATACTAAATTTGACTTATATATAAGCATTTATTGTACGCCATTTTGTAGTGGCGGCCATTATGAATTTTAATTTCTTTATAAGGAACCATATTCTGCTGTTGAAGGCCTTTAACTAGTGAGAAATGCTGATATTCCTGGTTGTCTAGAAATTAAAAAAATCGATTTTTGTTTGTAAATTTTAGGAAAAACACTGCAGTTATAGTTATACATCGACGCTTAAATCTCACTTAGTTCCAACCCGAATAGTTGCTTTTTCTAACAAACATTTTTAGAAGCTACGGTTTACAATTTAGTGTCACTAGTGTGAAAAAATACTTAAAACCAATAGAAACTTAATGTATTTAAAATATATTTTTATAATTTTTGCTTTTAGTTTTGCCGACTTTTAATCGATTTATCCAGAATTTTTTATCATATCAGAGCTATGAATAGTAACAAACGTATAACGTATATCTCAGGAAGTTATAGAGCGATTACGCTGATTTTCAAAGACGATTTATTTCCAAATATTTACAAAAGATTGAAGCCTCGTACAAGGCTACTTAACATGTAAAGGCTTAGAAAAATGATTTCAATCAACTTATGGACAAACGGATATTTCTTAATCGATTCCCTAACTCCTAAACTTTAAGAAAATATAATTATATTTCACGTTACACGAAAATAATGATGTAGAAACTACATACGAAATGACAAAGCTATATATACTCATAGCACCAAAGGTGTAGGGTAGAACAAAATAAGAATATTAAAGGAAAACAAGTTAATACAAATAGCTTGTTAGGATAATTTTTTAGTAGAAAAGCTTGCATTAAATACAAAAGACCTTTCCTTCCAAGAATTCAAATAAACAACTCAGTTTCTTAAAGCTTTAAATCTAATACAATTTCTGTAAAAAAAAACAAGTAAGAGCGCTATATTCGGCCGTGCCGAATCTTATATACCCTTCACAACGTGTAGTCATGCAATAATACTGGTTTGTGTCACCATTCATCCCATATGATATACGTACATACATATAAAAACATACATATATAAAAACGTCCCATTGTAAAATTAAAAATTCACGTATGTATGTTAAAAAAAAAAATTTTTTTAAAAAATTTAAAAAAAAATTTTTTAAAAATTTTAAAAAAAATTTAAAAAAAAAATTAAAAATAAAAAAAAAATTATTATGTATATAAAATACATAAAACAAAAAAAAATAAAAAATAATAATAAGTAAGAGCACTATATTCGGCTATGCCGAATCTTTTATACCCACCACCAATTTTGTGTACATTTAAAGCACAATATTTATTATTTTGTTAATCGCTATGAAATAATTTCTTTATAATAAAATATGTATCACTTTCTTTGTAGAGGGTGGTTAAATTTTAAGGGCCCATGTTGAAGGTGAACTACACCTAGTCTTTGAATTTTTTTCTGCATTTCATTTGACATTGACTTACTCAATTTGATCCCTGAAAAGGTACGCAAATGAGCAACGCTTTAAAGTTATTCAGGTTTTTTATAAAAATGGGCGTTCAAATCAAAATGCATTTTGTGCACTTCGTAATTCTTTTGATCAACATAATCGTTCAAATTCGTCCACAATCGGGAGAATTGTAAAAATATTTAAATTTCTGCAAAACAGGTCTGTATAAAATGTTAGAAAATCTGTGAATGCCTTCTTAGTTCATTGAATGGGTACCATTGCGGTTTTTTGCGATAGTGTGGCAAAAGAGCAGTCAACCTCGACTCATCATCATGCCCAACAATTGAGCATCAACATTGTCATTGAAAATTTGGACCATCAGTTAGAGTAGGGGCGCCAAGGATGGGGGGGGGGGCATTTGGCCGATATTTTATTCAATACATAATTGAACCATACAAATATTATCATTATAAAAAGAAATGATAATAACTTCTTAAACAATTTGTGTTTTATTTAAAATCAACATCGGCCCTTAAAATTAACCTTCGATACGCTAGTAAAATGTTTTCATAAATTTAGTCCTTCAATGAAAGTGGGCGTTAAAGTAGGAGTATCAATAAAGTTTCTGCTAATAAATACAACTTAGATATTTTAATATAGTCCTTTATTTTCCCAAAAACATTGTCAATAGAGAAATTACATGAATTTAAGATAAACCGTTATATTGGAGGTAGGCGTTAAAGTGGGCGTGACACCTAAACTTTTTGGGACAACATTTACATTGATTAGAAGGATATATGTAGCATATTTGATCATCATACCTCTAATTGTGGCGGTTTTATGAGCTTTTAAATTTCATTAACGGTAGATATCGTGAAAAGTGGGCGTTATAGTAGGCGTGTCAAAGTTATTTTTGCGAATGAGTACAACTTAGGTGTTTCAATATAGCCCTTTATTATTCCAAAATCTTTATTAATAGAGAAATTATATGAATTTTAGGTAAAACGTTATATGGGAGGTGGGCGTAAAAGTGGGCGTGGCACCTTAATTTTTTGGCACAGTAATGACAGTGCCTAGGGGGATATACGTAGCAAGCTTTATCTTCATACCTCTAATTTTGGCGGTTTTATGAGCTTTTAAATTTCATTAACGGTAGATAACGTGAAAAGTGGGCGTTATAGTAGGCGTGTCAAAGTTGTTCTCGCTAATGAGTACAACTTAGGTGTTTCAATATAGCCCTTTAATATTCCAAAATCTTTATTAATAGAGAAATAATATGAATTTTGGGTAAAACGTTCTATGGGAGGTGGGCGTTAAAGTGGGCGTGGCATATTGATTTTCCGTTAGAACAAAGCATTTGACCAAAAAGCCACGTGTGCAAAATTTCAGGGTCGTACATCCAATTTTGTTGCTTTTATGACGTTTTTGTTTTTAAATATACCGAAAAATACACTGTGCGGTATAAATTTTCGTACATTTTGATCGATAACTCCTCTCCTAATGCATAGATTTAAATAATTTTCTGGGAAAAATATTGCTTTTACTCAGGAAATATATATTCGAAGTTTCATGGGTCTACGTTAATGCGTTTGGACACAATTCTATTTTATTCGATGTTCGCAGGACACGATTTTTTCGACCTACTCTTGCTTTTCGAGCTATAACTCGCTTTCTAATATTCCGATTTAGCCCATTTTCAATACCAAACAAACCTTGTCTATAAGAAAGGTTCTGGCAAAATTTGAGCCCCCTAGCTTTTTTGGTGCGACCTCTATCGTGCTTTCAACAGACGGACAGACGGACAGACGGACGGACATAGCTAGATCGTCATCAAATCAAACCCTGATTCAGAATATATATACTTTATGGGGTCTAAAATGGATATTTCGATGTGTTACAAACGGAATGACAAAATGAATATACCCCCACCATTTTTTTGGTGGCGGGTATAAAAATATAAATAATATATTAAATAAAAAATAAAAAAAAAAATAAAAAAAAAAATTCAAAAAAAAATTTAAAAAAAAATTACAAAAAAATGTTTTTTGGCTCAGCTGGGATTTGATACCACGTTTTCTCTAACCAGTATACACGTTTGTATATATGTATGTTGTTGTTGTAATGTTGTTTTTGTGAAAAAAAAATCGAGGTGGTCGTGGGTTTTTGCTCATATCTCAGTTGTTTATGTACCGATGTTTCTAATTTTCAATACCGATCTACTCCCGAATATTTCTGATATTTTAATACCTTACCCGGGTCCAACCTATGTCGGGGGGCTTCAAAAAGTTGATTTCAACATACACACGGACAGACGGTCAGACGGACAGACTGACGGAGCTTTATCGACTCCCCTATTCATAAGCTTTCAGAAAATATATACTTTATGGGGTCGGAAATGAAAATTGTAGAAATTTCACACGGAATGACAAACCTATATATACCCTTTTTCACTGTGTGAAGGGTATAAAAAAAACTAATTAAAGGACTTTATAGCATTGAAGCTGTTATTACAGGGTGAGTCAAAAATCATTATTGGGCTTGAAAATTTAATAACGTTTTTGTTTAAATAGGTATTTATTTATTTTTTTGTTTCTTCAGATTATAAAATATATAAAATATAAAAAAATGCCTGTTCAAAGACGCTCGTTTTAGGCTTTAAAATAATACTCGTTTTTTAGCATTTTTAATATCATATTTTAAAATTTGTGGCTGTAACGCTAGAATTTCTACAAAAAATGGTAACAGCACCTCTACCTTAACTTTCGAAGATGTAAGACCGAATGATATTATACACAATACTGTAAACCTAATGAAGTGCTATTGCTATTGATGGATGACTGTTGCAATTTCATAATCCAAGAACCAACACTCAGCCTCATCACTCATTATGAAATTTTCTATAAAAGTGATCTTATTTTCAGATTAACTTCAAAATTTAGATGTTGTCAATGATGGGAGAGTTCAAATTCCTGCACAAATTTCATCTTGTATGGGAAAAAAGTAAATGTTTTTTCTAAATACGCTGTGGTGAAGTACGAGTCATTTTTATCTGAGCAGAACGCCTTCTTGTATATATTTCTGGTGTTTCGTTAACACTTTGCCCTAAACTACAGTTTGAATTAATCGAGGTCTAACGGCTTGGGGCAATTACTTTCGGCTTCGTGTTGGTAGTGACGATAAACTAAGAAACAAATAATTACTTCTTAAACTAACCACATACTGTAGCTTGTTTTGTTATACTATTTATTTCTTACCTAAATTAGTATGTTACTTTGTTACTTTTAAAAAGAAAGCAATCAGACACAACTTGTTTTGTTTTTGTATGCGTACTCAGCAAGAAAATTTTTAAGTAATGTAAAGTGAATTACATGCTAAGGACTTCTGTATCAACAGCGTATAAGAATCAATTTAAAATGTGCTCCACACTAAATGCAAACTCATGCGAAATATTTTAAACATTTTTTAAGCATCGCAATTAAATGAATGCTTTTAAACAAGATATAATAATTTCTAAAAATTGTTGCACATTTTATTAGAAATAATTCTAATACATTCACACATATTTTGATACACATATTCAAATAGTATTTTTATATATTTGTATATTTGTGTGATTATATTTTTATTTACATGCAAATATATTTATAATTGCAGGTACACACAACAATAACATAATTGATTATTGTGAAATGTAATAGTTTGTTTTAGAAACCCTGCTCAACTCAAGCACAAACATTTTACAATACGCCTTAAAATTTAAAGTATTTTTGCTCTAAAATAAAACAAATTTTTATATGCAAGTTAAGGTAACAGTCTTAATGACAAATGTTTCAGCATTTCCCACAATATTTTTCTGACACTATGTCTGCAAAACTAAATAATTTTTAAATTAAAAACAAAAGAATTATATTACGCAACACGCGTTGCATTACGTCTGCAAAAATAAACATTTTTAAATTAAAAACAGAAGTATTGAATTACTCGACACGCTTTTCATAAAGTGCTGATCATGCTTTTTGCTAATAATAAAAATATGTTTTTGAGTAGAATTAAGTTATTCTAAGATCAATCGTAGAAGGGGTAACAAGGAAAAAGAATAAAGATATATTGGGGTAACAAGGAAAAAGAATAAAGATTATATTAAAAAAAAAAAAAAAAAAGACATGACTTATTAATTTTCGTGCCTTAAAAAGTAAAAATATCATAAGTAAAGGATCATTGGCCTTAAAATTTAAAAGGACAACCCGAACCCCCATAAAATTAATTAGCACAGTTAGCCAAAACTTTGCTGTATAGATTTGGATAAGGAGGAATCGGTTTTCCACCTTGGTTGCCAGGCAGGCCCTGGCTACTACTACACACAGAATTCTAGCAAAAATATAAAGGGTAATCTCTCTAAAACTTCCGAAAGTGAACAATCTGGCTACGACATGAACCTAGTACGAAAATTGATTTTATATAGACTCTACATGACTTTTAACGAGGAGTGAACCACAAAGATAACCAACCCACCAATTATAAACTATAATCTAATTTTATTAGCTTTAAATGTTCGATATTAAACTGATACAAAGGCGAGGTACAATTTTAGATCTTATTTGCTAAACACTAGAATAGAATACTTGATATCAATGACATTATAATTAAAATATTAGTATCCTTAAGGCAAATTTATAGATACAATTTGGGGATTCACAGTAGTGTCATAAAGTCATATGTCCTATAATAATAGCATGAAAAATTAAGACTATTGTTAACAACCCCTCATAATTAAGTGTGCTATTTTGAGTTTAAATCAGCTGATGTAAAACAATAATAAAAATAAATATTTTCTTTCATAATGCCAAAAACAAGTAAAAAAAACAAAATAATAGCCAGTTTGTGCGAAAAGTACATTTTAGATGTTGTAATAGCAGACTCAAGTAAATAAATTACAAACAAATTAAATTTTGTTTGATAAACAAAAACAGCAGAGTCCTTAGCCGATCTTATCTGACGCCTCCAGTGATTTGTTATCAAAAATTAGCAACTGCGCTCAAATTTGGATGTCGGCCCGATAAAATTATACAATGAACGGCGACGGCTTACAAAAACTATTGCGGCTTGGCTTAGCCGGCTGAGTCGTTTAGCACAGGTCTCTGCTTATTAAATACGACAGCACAATAAACATAGCGTACAAAGTTCTATTATTATAAGACACTTTTTGTTTGAAAAGCAACAACAACATTTTTAAACCATTGAAAAATTTTAAAACAATATGACATGATAAAACACCTTATGAATCACCCAAATATACTTTAAAAACCATCAAAGATATATAAGGTGACCCCTACGTTCGACAAAAATTTTATATTCGAAGGTGAGTGTGCTTATTTTTTTTATGTGTAATGTGGTACACTTTATTGTCCACAGATATTAATATATAAACGAGTATTTACTAATGTGATTTGTCTAGATACTCAAATTAAAATAATAATAATCATAAAAATATAATAGGACGAAAAATAAATAGATTTTAAAATAATTACATTTTAATTAAAATTGTTATATTTATGACAAATAATTTGTAAAAACGTTAACAAATATACACATGAAAATTTTAAAAAATAATTGTTAATTTTTAAAATAAAATTTTATTTTGAATTGTTTTTTGGTTTGTTTTTGTTTGCTCTTAACATTTACTAAAATGATTTATTTATTTAGTAATATTGTATTACATTCTACTAAGACTTACATGTATGACTATTTGTTTCTGTCTTGGATTGTTACAGAATTATATTTTCTTCTTAATTGCATGACAACGGAATATTGTTTCACATCCTTTCGTAATTTTTATATTCACATACAATGCAAGTAATATATTTATTTTAGGGGTTTAATATTAATAACAAAATAAGAAATTAAATTTAATAAAGAACTAATTTATTTTTTTACGTTGTTGCTCTTGGAAACACAGCGCTTACATAAAGCATCCTTGCCTTGCTTCAGTTTCGTTTATATTTATTTTCAACTTAAGTATTATTCTACTGCAAGCTGCTCCATTATGCAGGCGGTAGAAGTTTTTGCCTAGAAATGGCTGGAGCACATCCTTTAGCAATGTGATATGTTATCTTGTTTCTGGCAAGAATCGAACCCGCAACCCCCGAACTAAGTACTCACTAGTCCAATACTGGCTAGTCCACGGTTATGGTAACTATAATTTATGACTGAATTCTATGGTTGTTCTTAAAACACATAATGATTGCAAGTTATATGTATTATGACCGTTTAAAGTATCGTGCAACAATTATATAATAAATACATGAAAAATAAAATGAAAAACCTTTGAATTTTTCAAGAAAATTATTAGATCAAGTTTTTAGTTATATTCGATCATGACAATTATTTATACTCGTCTCAATATTTGTTTATATTTTATCATTTATTTAAATTTGTTCTTAATTTCTTTTAAAAATATGAATATACTTTTATTTTACATGTCAGATTTTTAAAATAATAACAATTTATTCAACCAGAAGGTTAGTCAAAAACATATTATTATAAAATCATGGCTTGATTGTTTTGTTTTGGTTTTACCAACCATATAAAATCTTGATTATAGAGGGTCCGCCAAATAACTTTTTTTCTTGAAAACGCTATAAAGAAAAGTGTAGCTCCGGCTGTGTGGCACGTAGCACCGTCCTGTTGAAACCAAATGTTGCCAATATCCTCCTCTTCAATTTTTGTGAACAAAAATTTGTTCAACATGGCCCGATAACGATCGCCATTGACTACGGCCACTCCTTGCTCATTTTTGGAGAAAAATGGCCCAATTATGCCTCTGGACCAAAATCCGCACCAAACAGTGACTCGTTTCGGGTGTATCGGCTTTTCAATGTATGCGTGCGGGTTTTCTGTGCTCCAAATGAGACAATTTTGCTTGTTTACATACCCGCCAAGATCAAAATGAGCTTCATCTGAAAAGACGATTTTTTTTGGCAAAATCGGCCAAAGTAATGTCGCAATATTCAAGCTATATATATGCGCTCTTCAAGCATATACACAACCATATTCGTTAAGCGGAAGGATCAAACTAATTATCTGTCAAATCAGACATGAGCTAAGTGTTACCATTCACGAAATAAGCACAAGTTGAAAAAAAACGTTAGATGGCGGACTCTTTAGTTACGAAATAAATAATAGTACGAAATAATAATAACTTTTACTTGTTTTCCACACCAAACCGAAAATATTATATGACGTATCAATTGTTTTTCTTTGCTTGTATGTTTGTCAGCATGTTATGAATGTATGTTTATATGTATATATTTATGTATTTATTTATGTATGTATGTACTCAAGCGTTCGTACTTATACAATTTCAAAAACATTTTATTTTCTTTTTATTGATTAACCTGATCAATTTAAAATTTTATTTTAAGCAATTATTACAAAAGCATTTACTTTTATGAACAGTAGATGTAAAAAACCAAATCGTTTAAAGCAATTTTTTTAAAATTATTTATTTCATAAATATCAAAAAAATATTTTTGTATAAATAGAAAACTAAATCTATCAAGACCAGTTTTTTTCTTTTTGGTAAAAATGCAACAGTCATGCACATATATCAAATAGTATTTTTAGCAACCGTTTTATCAAAGAATGAAACATAAACAATAAGAAAATATACACATATGCATTGAGAGATAGTGATTGTACTCACACATACATATTTATGTTTGTTTGCCATTAGGAACAATACCTACGTTCCAAATACATATCGATGGTCACAAGTAGAAAGGCCCTAACCCATATAGTTGCAGTTTAACAGGAGAAGGCAGAAACGTAATAGAAACTGTATTATCATAATGCATGTAATTTCTTTTGTAAAATGGCTTGTTAGTTTTGATGCTATTTCGTAAACTCTTGTGTCGAGGTGTATTTGTGTGAAATGTAATGGAATCCCTGAAAAACTCAATTTCGTAAAAAATACGTATTATGGCCTTTTTTCTTCTGACCATCGATATGTCTGTGCCCTTCAAACAATTTCAAACCAAAAAGATATTTAAAAATAACGAAGTTAGATGAAACCCTTTATATTTTATGAATTTTTTTTTTCTCCAAATAGTGACTTCCTTTTGCAAAAAAATTCCACCTTTCGATAACTTACTATTTGAGACTACGTAGTGAAAATAAATATAGTCTGTTTTTTTTTAAATTTCTGAACTACTTATTCAAAAACTTATAATTTGTGCACAGTAAATATCTGTTGCTTGGAACTAAAAGTGCCAATGTCAAAATATTTACTTTTGAGAAAATTGCAATTGAACTTTAACTTTTATATATGCTTTCATAGTGACATTGGCCCGCATTTTATTTATGAAGCTGTTCTGGGTTAAGTATGACTTTAGCTGTTTAACCATAATGAAAAAAGAGCAAGAAAACAAATCTAACGCAATGATTAACTCAAAAGAGCAAAAAAGTGACATTATTGTATTATTTTTACATTATTATAGTGTAAATAGAAGCTAATACTTAAGTGACTATTTCAATTGTAAGATTAACAATAATATTTAACAAAAACAAGATGAAAATTCGTGATTTATTTTTATGAAATTACTAAACTAGTACAATCAAAACGCACTTCTACCCAAGATTAAACTTTATTTGCTAGCAGGGTATGAAAACTTATGTAAGTATGTATATCCTGGCTAACAACAAACCAGGTAAATACTACAACAACTTTAACCCACAGGAAAATTAAGCCAGTACGTTTAATTTGCACGTACGACTGACTGAGTTTATTTTACAGACGTAGAGTGAGCGAAAGAATATAATTGTTAGTGTAACCTGCACAAAATTCATTTTCTGAATGAATCATTGTTGCCAATTATTGATAAAATTTTCGAATGCATATTACATGGGCAAATTTTGTAATATTTAGAGAAAAACATATTAAATGACTTTCAGTATGGGTTAAGAAAGGGATGCCAAACTGAGAAAGCTACATAAAAAGAATATCATAATGCTTTTGCAAGAGTCTTTTATGATTCAGCGAAAGCTTTAGATTAGATATATTGGAGAAATAGCTCCAGCATTATAGTTTTCAGTCGATTGAGCTTTACTTTATTGCTATTTCACATATAAAAGACAACTGGTTTAAAATTTGGAGTAGCAAATTATTTTGCGTATTGTCAGGCATGGAATTCTGCAAACAAGTGTTTTGGCTCATTTGTTGTTTTTGATATGTACCACTGATTTGAAATACCTTAAATAATCCGGGAAAGTGTTCATATATGCTGATGACAAAAGATTATTTTATTCTTTTCAGGTATAAAACTGAACTAAAGTCATATGTGGAAAGGGATGCAGTTTTAATTGCAAATTTTACACGCATTTACAAGCTTTTTTATAAATTCCTAAACAAAACTTGTTAGTCACCATTAAGACAGGGAAACATTTGGAAGGGAAACATTTTGTTTGGCAGAGAGAGACGGGTGGGAAAGAGAATATGAAATTTGTTTCCCGTACAGTTTCCCGAGGCAGTTTCCCGAGGCACGCTTTGTGCTTTCATTCTTATTGTTTACATTTGCTATGCTTTTTGACATTTGCTTTATTTCTTTTCGGCGTGCTTTGTTCTCTATGTTTTATATTTGACTTTGTTTGAATAAAAATAAAAAAATAAAAAATAAAAAAAAAAACAAATATGTATAAACTGGAATGTTTCCGACAACATTGTTTCCCTGTATGACCGCGAAGGAAAATACAAAAGAGAATTCCAGATATTTCCCTTTCAAATGTTTCCCCGTGTAAACTTGGACCTAGACTAAAGCCTCGTGTTCCCCTAAATAATAAATTTATTTATTTATTTTTTTTTTTTGAACGATGATGAGATAAGTGAAGAACACTGAAATATTTGTTAATGTATTTACCGAAAAATCTTATGTGGGATATTCATATAAAGAATTTTAATAATAAAATATATTTAGCTTTGGGTTTAGTATATAAATTTAAGGAATAAATTTGATTTAAAAACAAAATTTTTAACTTTTCAGGCTTTTATTCAAAGTCACCATACAAATTTGACGCTTGTATATGGTCTTAGAAAGAATGCAGAGTTGATGTAGCTTTAAAGACTCCCAAACAAAGCATTAAAAGCTGTCCATAACGTTTCCCTTAAGTTGGTCTATGCAATTTATGGGACTTATCAGTTGTTAATTAATGTTTACAAATTTCTTCGCAATATTTTTCTCAATACGAAACAACAAAGCAACAAATTGAACAATCTGGAGGTAAACAGTAAACTTGCCAAATAGTATAAAAAATATTGAGATAATTTAAAATCGTCCTTAAAAAGTGTTCTTTTAACACATGTCGATGAACTTCTGAAATAGTTACTTACTTACATATGAATGTATTTTTATGAAAAATTTACACAGTTGAAATATGGATAATTTTTAACAATTGCTAAATATATTATTTATTAACGATTTTTAATATATACATTTTTTTTTTGCCAAAAAGCCTCTATAACGCCAAGTGGTGCTGAGGCAAGAAATTTGTTCCGTTACTAATAAAAAAATATTAAATAAAAAAACGTCTATTTTTTCGCATGATTTAAAAATAATATAAATATTGGTGTGGTTATATAGAACCCAGCTGTTTTATTGCTATTCAATTTAACACTCTTTCGTGATTTTTCAACAAAAAATTCTGGCAACTCTGTTGTGTGCCCACATTAAATGTAGATATTTTTTTTTGTATGTATGAGTAAATGTGCATTCAATTGAATGTTGGAATGTGTTTTTGTGTAAGTGTATATTTGTTTCGAGTTAAAGTACGTCTGTGATTGTTTACGTTACACTCATGCATTCATTTCAAAAAATCTAAAATACAAAAGTAAAGAAGAAGTTTAGCTTTTTTAAAAGGAATTAAAGTTGAACAAAAGATGAACAAATTTATTGAAGATTTCATAAAACAATATTAGGTAAGTAAGACAAGTACTAAAATTGCATTTAAAACTTAAAGGTTTTATTATTCTTTAAAACACTAGTGGTATTCCCAACATATTTATATTAATGAGATTAGAATATTAAAATTAAATAATAACACTATTGTAAAAAAATTATTAAAATTTAATTCAATGTTTTTATATCAAATTTCCATTGAAAATAAGTTTTATAAACCCTTTATAAGGTTTTTTTTTTAAATTTTTTTAACTAAGTCAGTAGGAATAAATAATATTGTAAATTAATATTTAAGTTGTTTTGCTTACAAGTTTTATAATTCTTATTACATTCAAACTGTAATTTGTTTTTGGTTCTATAACTTCTTGCAAAAAATAGGTGAGTGCCCTAATTACTAATAATTGCAAATCAAATTTTTTCCATACAAGTAGTTTGTAAACAATCAAAAATTAAACTTTTGTAAAACATTATGAAAATAAAGTTCTTATATACATTTTACATAATTGTAATTTTATAAAATTTTATGAAAATTATTTATATAAAAATATTTAAATAAGTAACAAGCTCTACTGAAACTTCTATTATTTTCTATGATTTAAAAAAGGTTTTAAACATTTTAAATAAATAAACCATTTTATATTTCTAAAAATATGCAAAAAACCTATAAGGACATGGTTTTAAAGAGTTTAGTCCTTTTTGGTTTATTAAATGCCTCCATTCTTGTAATAACTTTAATAATTTAATTATAAACATATATTTATTCTTTATAATAATTCAAGCATAATCACTGAATTACTAGCAAATGTAGCAAACTAAATAAATTATTTCTTAGTTCCATTGTATCACCTTGATATAAAAAAATAAAATCCAAAACTAATTTGGTATAGAAGCTTCTAATTTTAGAATTAAATAGCCATGAACAAAAAAAAAGACCTCAAAATACAGAAAAAGTACTTTTTGCTTCCTGCCATTTTCTGTCTTAGATTGGATCAATATGATACATAAAGATTACCACAAAAAATGGCTAAAAGTATCTTTTGCATCACTCATATAATTTTCAATCTTAACTTTGCTATCAACCTTAATCCAGAAACCTTTATAATGATAAACTCGGCTATGTACTTATATACAGTAGACTCGCGGTAACGTGAACTATTAAAAACCGAGCGTGTTCACGTTTGCGAAGTTGCTTATGTTGACGAAGGTGTGTAACTCTTTAAAATTTCCAAATAAATTACACATGTATTTTAACTCAAATTCATATAGTATTTTGTGTTTTGGAAAAAGAAAAACAGTACGTTAAAATTAATTAAAAAAATGTGTTACCTTTGAGATTATCTTTTAATTTTTAAATTTTAATTGCTGAACAAAATCTTTCGCTCCAAATAGCTAACGGGATATACTCTTCACAGTCTTTTTCATTTCCTAAAGAGCTAAAAATGTTTGGCCAGCATTTTTCTATTGTTTTCTTTTCAAAACATTGCCAAGTTGAATTTAAATAGCCAATAGCGTCCATTAATTGTTAAGCCAATTTTTAAAAGTAGCAGCTGTCATCAAAATTTCTAAAATAGTTAGGATTTTTTTGCCTTTCCAATCACAAGAAGTTTATCTTTAGAATTTTGGTAGTTCTTGTGACATTTTTCACGAAAAATTTTAGATTAGATCATGCTAAATCAGCATTGCGCACTAGACTTAACCTGAGCAATCATTTACGGGGATACCCCTTTTTATGAAAACGATTTGGATAACCGACAAATTTGTTCACGTTATAAGGCTTTCTCACTGTGTTTACGCTACAGAGTAGTCAGTGTAAAAAAAGTATGTTCATGTTATCCGATGTTCACGTAAGGCAGTGTTTTTGTTACAGCGAGCCAACTGTAACTATATTTCAGCCATAGCATACTTTTATTGTTGTTTTAGACAAATTGACTTTTAAACAAAGTTAAATAGATTTTTGTGTAAAAAATTTGGTTAAAAAGCAGAAGTACTTACGGTTTTTTGTTTATATTTAAGTAGACTTCTTTTAACATTAACAGACTAAACACCAAACCTGCGACCAAAATTTTTTTAAGAACTTAATAATCTGAACTTTTAATTGAAATTTTTTCCGCAGATATTTTTTTAGTAATTGACCCATTTAACCAAGATTTTCTGTACATTTTGTCAAAAGGTATTTTTTTATATACTTAACAAAAGTTTGGGTGCCCCGGTGGACTAGTCAGTAATGTGATAGTCGTGGGTTTGGGCTTTAAGTCTCCCTCCTTTTCAACCTAACCTAACCTAACAAAAGTTTTAAGAAGTTCCATAGGAGCTGCAAAATTCTACCTTGTTTTAGTAAAAAACAGAGACAGTTGCTTTCTCGCCCTCATATCTCATAGGAAAATTCTCGAAAGCATAACTGATTAATTGATACCATATAAGAGACTGAAAGAATTTTAAACAAGTTGATTGAAACAAACACATGGACAGACCGACAGACAGACTTAATTCTCCTATCTATATTTATTTATTTATTTATTCTGTATTGGGTCTCAAATGAATATTGTAGAAATTACAAATGGTATAAACTTATCTATATCCTTTTGCACTTTCTTGTGACCAATATAAAAAGTACCATAAAAATGGAAAAAAATCACTTTTTGGGTTTTCCATATCAATGTATAAATTCGAAGTTAAAAATTTTTAATATCTTTCTAGCCATTAAACATTAAAAAGGACATGATATAAAATTAATAGTTCTACCTTTATTGCAAAAAAAAAAATGGTTTAAGAAATGACATAATAATTTCCCGAACTTTCTCCAAAAATAGTACTCATTATGCATTAAAAAAAAAATTGACACTTTTTCTGAAATACTCATAAACACTTGAAAAAATGGCTTCTATCAGAATTAAAGCAGATTTTATTTTTAACTATTAGCTCCATTAAATTTGAACTAATCATTCTTTAGTTATGATGAAAACTATCATCATTACCCGGTTTTTTCGGGCAATATATTAGGCATGACCATACAAAATCTGAGCCCGATAGAAAAAGAGTGAAAAAGGATTTAAATAAAGTTTATTTAAAGATTTTACTATAGTCTACATATTCTTATATAAAGACCAGTGTAATAAAAGGAAATTAAAAAGAAAACGTGTTTTTCCTGATGACACTAATACAATTTAATCTTGTTTTTATGTTTAGGGGTTAAAAAGCAACATTGGGTACAAAAAATTACCATAACATAGCTTTAACTCGTTTTTCAAAATCAAAAAAAGCTTACAAGCTTTTGTGTGCATTACAATTCCCTTTTAAATCTATCTGTGTCATTTGTAGCTTATCAGATTTAAGTTTACCAATTTTACCAAAAGTCGGTTTTAAAGGCTTTAAATATATATCAGAAAAGAAACATACTATCAAAATTGAATGCCTTTTCATTCTTGTGTTTGAGCTGTGCTATAATTCATCTGTTAATCTATAAGTCATGTTACTCTTTTATGTATCTATAGCAAAAAGTAATAACTGCTTAAATCGAAATAAGCTAAAATTGATTATATAATTGATATTATATTATATAAATTACATTATTGTGATTCCGGAATTCAGAACTACCCTTAAACTGATTTTAAACTATTTTGGGCAGCGTAAAATCGTATAGCCAATATTTTGTTCAAAATAAAATCACTTGAGATAATAACATATTTAAATTTATAATTTAGCTAAATGTACGCAAATGAAAATGTTCTTTATTTTATACAGCACAGCATTCATATAAAATAATTTATTTTAAAGGTAATCAATTTTTGAAAATCAACTTAAAAACGGAAAACTGCTTTCCTGAAAAACTATAAAAACAGACATGAGCAATTTTTTCTTATTGCCACAGATATAAAAAAGACAAAACATACAAATTATTTTTTTATTAATTAATTACTTTAAATGTGATGAATGTGATGAAATTTAATTACCTTTTAATTAAATAATTGCTGTGTCTATACTATTATAGAATTGTTTTAATATTTAATAGTTAAAACCATAATTATTAATGAGTATTATCGGAATAAACTAAAAAAAATTAACATATTTTTAAAATTTTCAATATGGATTTTATTTCAACAAAAAACAAAAAAGTTTTTTTCAATTCAATTCACAATGTTTTACTTTTTGAACCAACAACAATAATTAAACCCACGTCAACAAAATTAATTACTTTAAGCACCTTTTTTTGTTATTGTCCATTAAGGAGTTTAATTCAAAGCCACCTGACAAATACACATGCGAAAAATTTTTGTTGGAAATTGCCAATACATTTAAAGAAAACATTTTATATAGACATTTCAAAGCGCATAGACTAGGAGTGTAAGCTATGGTGCACAGAAAAAAATATTGCTAAAATTTGTTTAATTAATTGAATTTTTAATTTGTTTTTAAGTTCTAATTATAGTTTTCATTATTTTAATTAAATTTTTTAATTGATATAAAATATTTCCAAAAAACAAAGAGATTTCTGTCAGTTGAAAAGAGTTTTAAAAAATAAAATATATTATTTTAAATGACATTTACTTGAAAATTGAATTTTAAAAATAAATTTAATACAATTGTTACTCAAGGAGCGAAATAATGAAAAATTGTCGCCAATCTGCAAGAGAAAGTTCTGGTAAGTGCACATACGTACATATACAACAATATGTTCTGCTTTAAATATAATAAATGGTTTCGGTTTCATTGTAGGTATGCCAAAATTCATTACATATTTATTGTGTGCCTTTATATTCCTCAGAATTCTCATTTTAGTAGGTAAGTTAGTTGAATTTCTTCACTCTGCCTGATCAAGCCTTTTTACCGGTTAATATTCCTTTATATCTAGGTCGTTGATGCTAAAAATTATTTTTGGAAATCCGGCTTTTCATATGGTATAGTATGTGTATGTGTGTGGAACCCTATTCCTTAACATTAATTTTGTTATATACGTAACGAAATGTAATTAAAAATATAGATTCCTTTGTAATATAAATGTAGTATATTAAGAATAAACAAATATAAAAAAAATAATATTTTTTTTTGTATTTTTTATACAGGTTTAATAAATTATATTATTGATATAATAAATGCTTTAATATTATAAAAACCAAATCTCAAATAAAGACATGATTAAATTAATTAAAATAATTTTTGAGAATTATTGAAAATTTTAATTAATTTTTTAATACTGTTTTAATTGATATTTTTCTACATATTTTTTCAATTAAAACTATTAATTTTCATTTAATTAATGGTATAATTTTGATGATTGGAGCAAAATTAAACACTTTTTTAATTAATTATATTAATTTCGTAATTAAAATCCATATTTATTTTTTTCTGTGTGTGCGACAAAATGATTTCGATCTTATATGGAATACAGCAAAACTAGTCCGATACAAATTTTAATACAAAACTTCTCTAAATTTAGTAAATTTTGATTTTTCAACTGCTGATTTTTCAATCAAGAATCAAGGAAATGATGGGAAGGTAAGTGTATGAAGAAGTCATGGTCGATGTGGGTCGCTAGAGAATTTATAACGTCGCGACTAAGTTGGATGGGCATTATGGGACTAACACCTGTCTCTAGTATAGTTAATTTTTGTAAGTTTTTAGAATGTCATTTTTAGTTTGTTTTGTTATAGAATTTACTTGTTAATTTTACGAGCGGGTTCGGTGCCAGCTAAAAAGGTTGGAACCTGCGTGAGAAATCGAATTAGCCGGAATCCTCGCTGCGCAAAACCGGTCCATAACATAAATGACCCACGTTGTCCGTTGTTTAAAGATTTAGGTATTTAAATCATTTAACTAATTTAGCCACAAAAAGTTATTTAAACTTTTTTAAAATTTGGTTAATGTTTAGTGATAAATTTTTGCATCTCAACTACTCACATACATAAGAAATATTTATGAAATTTAATGTTTCAAACTAATTGAAATAATTAATTTCTATACGTTACGGAACTACATACATATGTTCTAAGTCTTAAAAATAAATAAAATGCATTACGTTCCAGCAATTTCATTTAAGAAGAATCGATATGTTTGTCATTTTTAAATTTTAAAGCATTTATCTTACTAATTTTAAATTGAAATTATAATTTGTTTTTTATTACGAAAATGCGCTAGCCCTAATATGTTAAATCTTTTAACGCTTAATCACAATTTGTATACATAACTTCAAATTTAGTACAAAATGAAAGGCAAACCATATTGTTAAGCGAAATATTAAATATTGAAAATCATAAACATCTGTTTATTTTCTGACACAAACATATGACAAATTGTTTTGCGGATTACAATTGTTTTTCATTTAAAATATAAAAGTCATGCAATGATCTTAAAAAATATTATTATGTGTGTTTGTGTATTAACAATTCACAGTTATTTTAAACTTATTTCAACACAAATTTTGTTAATATTTTCTTACTTGTGAAATCAACATAATTTTGTTGAATTCAATAGAATGACAAATGAAAATATTTTCACAACTCATGTATTGTTAATCATCAAACACTTTCTTTACAACAAAAAGGTTAAAAGTTATAAGTGAGAAACCCGTAGATAATTTAAGGCATTTGAAATAGCAACCTCTAGGTTTTTTATTATGTGCTTTTATGTTTAAGAAAAAAAATTTAATTTTAGTTTTTATATTTTCGCTAAACTATCATTATGCTACTTTTAAAATTGTTCTACTTTCAAATTTATTCCCAAATTAGAAAACTTGTACGTAAAAGTTATACTTTATACTCTTTTTTGAGATTCTTTTCCTTTGTTGTATCTTGTTATTCTTAAAACTAATATTTTATTACAATGTTGATGCCGGCATGTAAGAGTGCTTTTACACAAACAGTGATGCAGGTATTTGTAATACACTTCCCTTTGTTATGAAATTAGTGTAAATGAATACCTCGTTTATTTTTAATCTCTAACACAAACTACACAGAAATGTTAAGTCCGAATTCTTAAAATGTCACAGTAGAATTAAACGTAAATGACACAAGTCATTTTTAAAAGCTTAAAGAAATCAGACCTTTTAAACATAATCAAGAATAATTTAATGTATATAAGAAAATGGGGCACCGGAAGCTAAGAAACATCTCCAACACACAAATTCAGGGACCAGCGGAGTCCATTATTTTGCTTTAATATAAATTGTTTAACATTTATGGTGGCACTTTCGAACTATGGCAGCAATTGCTTGGTTTAATCTGAAAAAATCAAGCACTTTACCTATAAATCCAGATGGTACAAGCTGTAAGATTACCTCTCATCGAAAACTTTCTTGAATATTTTAACATGAATATATACTATATGTATGTATGTACACGCAAAGAAAAAATATGGTTGTGGTAACAATAATCGAAGGGCATCATAATATGATTGAGTTGTATGATTATGTTTAAAATAACAATGGTTACCAGTTATCATTATTATGTTTAATTTAAGTATCATTCAATAATCATATAAATGACTACAATTGAAATCGACAATCTTTGCTTTTTTATGGCAAATTATTATGTTTTGCTGTAACATACACATATTGATTGTACTTACTAATTTAATTGTAATTTTTTACCAATAGTTTTTACATTTTCTGGTTTATTTCTAAATTTTCTTTAATTTTTCAAAATTTGTGTTCATTTTTTTGACATCTCAATAAAAATTTATTCAGCAAGAAGAAGAACAGTTGAAATCAAATTATTATAAGAAAAAAATCATAGCTTGATTAATTTGTAATCATACTGTTATCTCACTTATTATTTAATGATTATTTTTAATTTATAATGCTTTTGAATATAATGTTATTTTTGTCAAATTAATTTTTTTTAAACATACTATATTTAAATGATAACCATTTTGAAATTTTTATGAAAAGTAAACATTAAATGATACAATTCAAACAAATACTTGATTATCGTTACAAAATATATGATGAAATAAAACAAAAACAAGTAAGAGAGCTATATTCGGCCGTGCCGAATCTTATATACCCTTCACAACGTGTAGTCATGAAATAACAGTAGTTTGTGTCACCATTCATCCCATATGAAATATGTACATACATATATAAAAACATCCCATTGTAAAATTATAAATTCACGTATGTATGTTAAAAAAACGAAAAAAAAAATTAAAAAAAAATTTAAAAAAAATTTAAAAAAAAATTAAAAAAAAAATTAATATATATAATTATAATTATTATATATAAAACAAAAAAAATAATAATAAAAATATAAATAATATATTAAATAAAAAATAAAAAATAAAAAAAAATAAAAATTAAAAAAAAAAATTTTTTTTGGCTCAGCTGGGATTCGATGCCACGTTTTCTCTAACCAGTATACACGTTTGTATGTATGTATGTTGTTGTTGTAATGTTGTTTTTGTGAAAAAAAATCGAGGTGGTCGTGGGTTTTTGCTCATATCTAAGTTGTTTATGTACCGATGTTTCTGATTTTCAATACCGATCTACTCCCAAATATTTCTGATATTTTAATACCTCACCCGGGTCCAACCTATGTTGGGGGGCTTCAAAAAGTTGATTTCAACATACACACGGACAGACGGTCAGACGGACAGACGGACAGACTGACAGGGCTTAATCGACTCCCCTATTCATAAGCTTTCAGAAAATATATACTTTATGGGGTAGGAAATGAAAATTGTAGAAATTTCACACGGAATGACAAACCTATATATACTCTTTTTCACTGTGTGAAGGGTATAATAACTATTACTTGTTTTCGACAAGCAAATATTGTTTTAGAAAAAATACTATGATCGTCGTGATCATGTCGTAACCATGGTTTTTCTTTGCGTGTATGAATATATACTATATGTCTAAAAAGCTGAACACATGTGTCACTAGTAGCAATACATACACTCATGAAAAAAAAATTGAGCAGGTATTTTTATTGACATCACCAAAACAAATGGTAAAGGGAATAATTATTTTATTATTGCGCTTGTAGAGCATCAAAATATACATTTAAAAACCCATTAGGAATATATTTTCTGAGTCCAGATGATCTAGCTATCTGTTTGTTTGTCTTGCAAGGACCACAAGACTTAAATATTTATCTACTTAACATTATACATAAATTCAATCAAACCGACAGAAAGTGATGTACATTGCAGAAATATCGCAGATATAACATTTAAGTCAATCGTTACACAAATGTGGTTAATGTACACAAAATAAAATTATTCCGACTTCAACTATTTACATAATTATTTTAGAAGAATTTAAAAACAAACAATTTTATTGAGGAAAAGTATTTGTGAGAATTATCAAAATTACTAGATGTATTATAATAAAAAACAAAGTACAAAATAAAAATATGTTGTTGAGCACCACATTACCCCCTTTTTAGTTTAATCTGATTTAAACGATATGATTTTAAGTTATTTTACTTGAGTCACTATTAACTTCTGCAATTTCATTGTTTATAAAAGCGTGCTTAAAACGATCAACTGAAACGTTCTCGGGTTTTAATCCTATTTGTAACTTTAAAAACATCTCATTTCTTTCTAAGACTTTATACGGACCAGCAAATTTTCGGCATAAAAGTTTAGGTGAATATAATTTTATACATACGTGCAAAGTATTTTCCAAATCCTTATGAACAAACGTTTTTTCGTTATACTGATTACTTGCTGAAACCGGCTTTATTTTTTCAAATTTTGTCTAACAACAACATTAGAATATTTTATTTCATCCCAAGAAATTCTTGAGAGTTGGAATAACGATTCAATTTGAATGAACCATAGTTGCGGTTATTCAGTCCGAAATGGTGGAAAGTTTTGCATTGTTGTGGATGTAGTTGTTATTGCTTGATACCTTATTGGATCGTCCTGCAGAAGACTACGTGTTGCATGTTCAATTATATCATGATTATCTGGGGTTGCTTGATCCAAATAAGAAGTCGGAGAATGTACTAAGGATATGGGGTCACCAAATTTGTGGTTAATATATCATAAAATCCATGTCACGCACTGTTACAGAGTGCGAATAGTTGCAACTAATTTTGTTAAAAAAAATATTTTTTGTTAAAGCAGATTTGCCGCTATTATTATTTAATTTTATGCTCTTTCAAAAATTTGTAAAGCACTTATATATAGGTTTTCTAATATCGTTAGTATAAATCAAAAGGTATCGTACGCACATGTTACAAAATTTACCTTTTGAACATTTTATGTCAGTTTCTATCAAAAATTTCTGCGAATTTACTTCAGATAAAAATTCATATTTTTAACAGCTAGAAGAAGCAATCTTAGATTATACGAAAAGTTATATTATCTGAAAAAATATATATATATTCATCTTTTACTAATTTTTAACATCGTCACGCACATGTGTGACGGATGACTTTTCTGTGGAATTCGTGATATACAAAATAAAATTATTTCAACTTCAAAGAACACAAAAAACAATTAAAATAAAAAATGATACAAATTCAGATATTTATTTTAAAATAACATGAACATGGCTTAACCACTTTCTATTGTATTCGTAGTTACCAAGACAAGCTTTGTATAGTAAAAAAATTTAAAAAAAGTGGGCAAGACCACATATCTGTAAAATCATTATTTTCAGACAGATTTTGCTGATTTTATTTTTGTTGTATTTTTTCTTACCAGAACAAAAAGAAATTAAAAGTCGGCGTAGTACCTCTAACATAAAGAAAATAAAGTTGCTTTAAAATTACCATATACCTATATAGAATCATAACTTGAGAAATGCTTGATTGCTTACAATGGTTATTTTCTATTACATTTGTAATAACTAGTATAGTGCTTGTATTGAAAAATATAAAAAGTGGGCGTGGTATTCCGAATACAAACAAAATACATTTTAAATAAAATGGCTGTATGTTTGCAATATCCTTATTTAAGAACGTCTTGAAAGATATCGCCAATTCTTTTTGTGTTGCATTTGTAGCTATCAGGAGAAGGTTTTCATGAAATAAGTTACAGAAAAAAGAGTGTAGTATCCCCAATATAAAGAAATAATATTTTAAGAACTATTTAAGAAAAACTAAAAATGCATATTTTAAAAATTTGTATATGGCACTTGTAGCTAAAAATATATTAAAAAAAATTAAATAATATATTTCATCCCTGTGGATCTGGTTTCATATATTTAAAATATTTTCTATACGAACAAAGGTTTTGGATTAATGTCGGACTACTTGCTTTAATATTTACGTTGAATTTATTAGCACAACTACCTTGACACGCCCATAAAAGTTGAACATTCTTTTTTATATATATTTTTTTTCAAACTACCAGTGCTCCTTAATTATCACGGAATTCTGTATAATTCTATATAAAGACTAAGTCAGATAGATAGAGTATAAATGTGACAGGCTTATTTTACGCTCTGCTTACCATGCTTTACGAACTTCATCAACGTCAAGAAATCTAATTAACTAAAAATTCTGCATCCTTATTTATTCTAGTAATAAAAGCATTGTGTAGTTTTAAAAGTGGTGAGCATCACACATATCAAAACATAATAATTTTTTATCATTTCTACTTAACCGGTTTCAATAAAACTTTGCATGCACTGCGAACTTGTCTGAATTTACAACATGGTGACTTAAAATACCGAGAGAGACATGCCCACATAAAGTAAATTTTTGCTTTTCAACTTCACTAAGTTTTATAAATCTTGTATTAATGGTAGAGTAAACGTGAAAATACGACATAATGGTTGAGAAAAGTGGTATTAAAAAATCTTTTAGTTCCGTATTAAAACCAAATTTATAAATTAACACATTTTTGTCACAAAAAATCCTAAACAAACAAAAATCTACTAAAAGTAAATGAAATAGTATTTGATAATTATTATAAATCGATTAGAGTTATTAACAAAACAAATAATTTTATACTAAAAAATCAATCTAAACAGCATCCTATACAATAAGAAATTTTAGTTGTTTTATAAAAAGAACGCATAAATATAGAAGTATGTCCAATTTACCTAACTACATCTACTAAAAGTTATGAATAATATATAATAAGCCTTAAATCTACTATCTAATCTATTTTACCAAAATAACTCTTATTATTTTTCGAGTTTATTTCGAAAATTTACAAACAAAAATAAAAAATTTTGTGTCACACATAATTTCAATAGTTAATGATAGTTTTACAATAACTTTGTTGTTTTTGCTAGAGTTCAGTTTTGTTATATTACAATGCACTTACTACAGATAAGTACAATGATAACTTTCATGAAAGTACACATTCACGAATACTAAAGCACAAAAAGAAAAAAAAAAGAGATGAATCTAAAATATCTCTGCAAATGCTGCTGTAGAACAAACTTTTAAGTTCAAAACTCATATATATACACACACACATCTATAAACTTGATAAAGTTATTTTTGTTTTTGAGCATTTTCCAACATGCTTTAAGTGCTTAAAATTGAATGTCGCCATACCTTACAAGCATACCTTAAGTACTACGTAAGTGGTATGATTATATTGACTATTCGAGTTTATTTACTTTTCCAATGAAAGTATTCGATAAACATTTACATTTCAGATGGGTTTGCAGAAAATATTTTGATAGCTTTTTCTTTTCAATTAACCATAATTGAAAGATGCTAGAAAGTTTACTTTTAGGATTAAAAAAATTATCCTGTAAAGAGAAATTATATAAAATTCGTAAAAGAAATTTATTATGCAAAATAAAGGAAATTTAATTTAAATTTTTTAACCAATAGAGTAATTGTGAATGAAAATTATTTTGCTTAAAGTAAAAAATTTTAAACATTAACTTTTAAATTTGTTCTGTCTGTGTGTCTTTCTATGTTTCTTACTGAACTCAATAAGATCAAAATATAATTAAATAAAACTGAGAACGGAATAATATTAATATCTTGGTTAACAAATCAAGTACTTTTTATTAAATACAATTTTACTAGTTTAAATGGTACTAAAAACTTTCTGAGTAATGAAAGCATACACAGTAAAAGGAGCAAAAAATATCACCAACAAAAATATAAAATATAATTTTTGATCCTCTAGTTTTTACTAAGAATGTTCCTGAATTTATTCATCTATATCGATAGTTTAATGTAAAAAGGAAGTATCTTAATTTTTAATGTTGTTAATGCCACTCTTTTTTTTACTCTTCCTTTTGTCCTGGTCGTATTCTTTTAGATTCTAAATATAATAACTTAAAAAGAAGTACTGTATATGTTTAATTAGATGTTTTATTACCTAATTTAACATATTTTTTCAAATACATTTTGTAAATTGTGAATATATCGAGTTCAGGAACACAGACAGACAGAATGAGAAAAATTGTGTTTTGTATTCTGTATCGTTCACTATGTAAGGAGTGAGATCAAAGAACAATTACCTATATGAAAAATTCAATAATTTGAAAACTGTGAATCTTAGAGTTTTATTTTTTTTCTATTTTTTATTGATAATTTATTATAGATCACAGAAATAAATATAGCTTTAATACTTATGAGCTCGTAGATCTGTTTTGGTAAACCTTCCATTAGAGATTTGATAGTTGTTTCAGTAATTTTTTTTAAAACAGGTTGACTATCTATTTTCAAAGTCTTCCATATTGTGGGATAACTTTAATGTACTCTTTTATTATTGCTTTCACAACAGGCCAATATTTCTCTAGTAGTCTCAGCTCCGGGCATTTTGCAAGCTTTTCCCGTCTTGGTACAAAAACCCTTTCAGAGTTTTCTTACCATAGTAACGTTATGCTAAATCGGGCCAAGGGATTGTGGATGCAATGTGCTCTCCTATGGAAGGAAGAAGCCTTTTTTGCAAACATTCTTCGGTCTTTATTTCGATATTTATAAAGACAACTATAACAAATGAAGTGATTTATATTCCGCATAAAGCTAGCCATGGCAAGGTCACTCTTTACGTTGACAGTCAGGTGGCGCACATGACCTTGAAGAGACATTATGTGAAATCTGGGTTGGTTAAGGAGTGTAGGAGTACGATTGATAGGATCATGGGCCTCATCAATGTCAGATTGTGTTTAGTGGGGCACTGTGGAATTGTCGGCAATAAAAATCCTAACGAATTTGAGCGCAGTACATCGGCACTAATCCATTGTCAACTATTTTGAGCGAATCAGGGTGTGAATCTAAGACAGAACTCATATTGCATATAGAAACAAAAAGGACTGCATGGTGTCAAGGACTTTAGGCTCTACGTTACTTCTGAGTCTGGATAGGGTATGTCTGATGGCCGCTTTTAGGGTTTTGACGGGATATTTTCCGCTGAGAGCTATGGTTAGAAGCTGGTATCATGGTACTTTAGATAACTGTATGATGTGTGAGAATGAGGAGAAGTTATAAACTGTAAAACACGTTGTCGATTCCACGACAATCTGGGTGATGTCTTGGGTTGCAGGCTGGAGAACATCATTGGATTAAACATGACGATCTTGTGGCTTGTTAACAGACAAAGAGGGCCCTATAGGGTTTTAAAGTGTGTTTTATCAATTTCTCTAGTGTACTATTTCTTTCTTCTATTCACCGTTCCTTTCCTCTATATATCTCGTTTTTTTTTCTTTTAATAGGAACACAATAAACCATATTGGCCGCCGAGAGAGAAAGTGTCTCTTGTTTCCTGCACCCCCTCTTTCCTACCTATCTAGCTAGCCATCACGATAATTATTTAAAAAATCTTCCTGCTTTCATGTATTGAACTTCAGAAATTCTACGATTATTAGCAATATAAAACGTTTTAACCAGAACTTTTTTTATGAAATTTTAGTTTAATTTTTGTATTCTATTTTTGGCTTTGGAATTAATATGCTTTCAGGCCTAAATTTGGCCTAACTTTTTACACCAAAAACCGAGAGCACTGAGCTTATTAGACTGATTTTCTATCAGATGTGTTTGAAGATTTTTTCAATATGTTTAAGTTTTCTTAGCCTTCCCATAATTTTATTTATATTTTTATACCCGCCACCAAAAAAATGGTGGGGGTATCTTCATTTTGTCATTTCGTTTGTAACACATCGAAATATCCATTTTAGACCCCAAAAAGTATATATATTCTAAATCATAGTTTGATTTTATGACGATCTAGCTATGTCCGTCCGTCTGTCTGTCCGTCTGTTGAAAGCACGATAGAGGTCGCACCGAAAAAGCTAAGGGGCTCAAATTCTGCCAAAATCTTTCTTATAGACAAGGTTTGTTTGGTATTGAAAATGGGCTAAATCGGAATATAAGGAAGAGAGTTATAGCTCGAAAAGCAAGAGTAGGTCGAAAAAACCGTGTCCTTCGAACATCGAATAAAATGGAATTGTGTCCAAACGCCTTAACGTAGACTTATGAAACTTCGAATATATATTTCCTGGGTAAAGACAATATTTTCCCCCTAAATTGTCTAAATCTATGCATTAGGAAAGGAGTTACCGATCAAAATGTACGAAAATTTATACCGCACAGTGTATTTTTCGGTATATTTAAAAACAAAAACGTCATAAAAGCAACAAAATTGGATGTACGACTCTGAAATTTTGCACACTTTGCTTTTTGGTGACACGCTTTCTTTTAACGGCAAATCAATGTGCCGCGCCCACTTTTACGCCCACCTCCCATATAACGTTTTACCTAAAATTCATATAATTTCTCTATTAATAAAGATTTTAGAATAATAAAGGCATATCTTGAAACACCTCAGTTGTACTCATTCGCAAAAATAACTTTGACACGCCTACTATAACGCCCACTTTTCACGTTATCTACCGTTAATGAAATTTAAAAGCTCATAAAACCGCTAAACTTAGAGGTATCATGATAAATTTTGCTACGTCTATCCCCCTAGGCAATTTCATTACTATGCCAAAAAATTAAGGTGCCACGCCTACTTTTACGCCCACTTCCCATAGAACGTTTTACCTAAAATTCATATAATTTCTCTATTAATAAAGATTTTGGAATAATAAAAGACTATATTGAAACACCTAAGTTGTACTCATTAGCAAAAACAACTTTGACACGCCTTCTATAACGCCCACTTTCACTTTTGAATTGTGTCCAGACGCATAAACGTAGTCATGAAACTTCGGATATATATTTATCGAGTCAAAAGAATATTTTTCCCTGAAAATCGCTTAAATCTATGAATTAGGAAAAGAGTTATAGATAAAAATGTACGAACATTTATACCGCACAGTGTATATTTCAAATTTAAAACGTAATAAAACTGACAAAACTATATGTACGATTCTAAAATTTTGTAAACATGGTTTTTTGGTCAAAGTCTTCGTTATAACGGAAAATAGATGTGCCACGCACACTTTTTTCCTTAAATTTTTATAAAAATATGTATATTAGTCATATATATTAGCATTTATTCATCTTACACTGTGCCACTTATTGTACTGTAGCTAAATATAAGATAGAGATGATAAGATAGATGACTCTACTAGCAACTACTAGATGGCATGCTAACAAGTTATGCTTATGTTCTCATGAAGTAATGCTCTATTAAAAATGGGAATTTAGGAAAATTTTGACCTAAGTCAAAAAAAATTATCTCTAAACATTATAAACAATTTATTTTCATGTACTAATGGCTAACAAATTTTAAAATTATACAAAACTTATTTCGTTTGAAAATCTTTTAAAAGCAAAATGTTATAGAAGTTTAAAAATCAAAATCTTACTAATAAATTTCCCGTTTTAGAAAAATGCAGAGAATGTATATTTTAAATCACCCTGTGGCCCTTAAAATTTAACCTTAAATTCACTTTCTTCCTCTTAAATTCATGTAAATTCTCTACGAATAAAGATTTTGGAATACTAAAGGACTATATTGAAATATCTAAGTTGTATTTATTAGCAGAAACTTTATTGACACGCGTATTTTAACGGCCACTTTCATTGAAAGACTAAATTTACGAAACCATTTTACTAGCATACCAAAGTTATAATGGGTGGTTTTATTTTAAGGGACTTTGTTGATTTTGAATAAAATTATTATGAAATTATTATCATTTATTTTTATAAAGATAATATTTGTATGCTTCAATTATGTATGGAACAAAATATCGGCCAAATGGCCCCCCAACCTAGGCGGCACACCACGATCCGATAGTCCAAATTTTCAATGACACTGTTGATGCTCGATTGTTGGGCACGATGATGAGACAAGGTTGCTTGCTCTTTTGCAACGTTATCGTGAAAAACAGCAATGTTTCCCATTCAACGAACTAAGATGGCATTCACAGATGTTTTCACATTTCATACAGACCTGCTTTGCAGACATTTAAATATTCTTTACAATTCTCACGATTGTGGACGAATTCGAACGATTATGTTGACCAAAAGAATCACGAAGTGAACAAAATGCATTTTGATTTGAACGCCCATTTTTATAAAAATCTTTAATATTTAAAAGCGTTGCTCGATTGCGTATCTTTCCACGGTTCAAATTGAGTTAGTCTGAGATTGAGAAATGTCAAATGAAATACAAGAAAAAAGTTGAAGTTTAGATGTGCTTCACCTTAAACATGGGCCCTTAAAATTTAACCACCCTCTACAAAGAAAGTGATACATATTTTATTATAAAGAGATTATTCTATAGCGATTAACAAAATAATAAATATTGTGCTTTAAATGTACAAAAAATTGGTGGTGGGTATAAAAGATTCGGCACAGCCGAATATAGTGCTCTTGCTTGTTTTTCTTGATCTAAGTTTTCTGTCAGTATTTTTTTAGGACCAATTTAAATTTTTTTTTGCGTCACTCATTTTGATCAATCTGACAACAAATTAATATGGTTTTCAATAACACTTAAAATTAAATAATTTTTTAAATATAACTAGACAGATTTTTTCGATCTCACTATCGAAATTTTTTAAAAAATGTTATATGTACAGGCACATGTTTTTTTATCTTACTTTTTATATACTTACTATCTGTCATCAATCATAGCAGTGAAAGTAACAAAAGAATTGTTGAAAGCGAAATAAACACATGCAGTTAGAAATATGTTTCAGTTATTTTTTAGGAAAAATACAGACAGATATTTCTTTATATAATTTGTACTTATATGTAAGATGCTTTTTATATATTTTCATTTGATTTGTTTTCCAATTATTTAACAGTCGAGCAACATTGAAACTTTTTATATACATGCAATAACATAAACAAAATATAATCATTGTATTTACTTCAATATTAATTTTTAATTGGGGACAAATAAATAAAAATTAATATAAATAAGTAAAAAGATTGTAATCGGCCACACCGAATCATATAATACAATTCACCATTATATAAAGATAAATGGCTTCCTTTGTGACCTCTTTCACTTTCCAGTGATTTTATGGCTACTAATCGCCATCTATTCCTTCACTGAGTCCCTTGCCACTACAAGCGTTTCCTCTAGATATAACAACATTGCCAACTGGTGATTGTTGACAATTCAAATCGCACAGTTTTTCCCCCTATACCACTGACTTTCTATACCATCAAAAAGTGGACACATGCCCAAGATAACATGTCTCTGTGGGTAAGGCCATTGTAATTAATTTTTCCAAAGAATTCGAAACTTATTCTTTTACTTCAAAACTGCTAAATTCTTGCATATTTATAATATAAATGAGCGATTTAGTTAAACTTAGAAAATGTTCTTCATTCAAATATTAAAAATTAATAATTAAATTTACATTCCGGATTTAACAACTTTTGATAAGTAAACAGAAATAACACATTATTTCTTCCTTTGTATACCTTTTTCGTAGCATTTAAGCCCATTTGGTTGCATCCTCGGCCTGTATTTTTTTCAGCTGTACTTTTTTGTTTAATTATATATTTTTTTTGTTGAATTAACATACATACCTTTGTTTTACAATTAAACAGCAGATTTATTTGCTAAAAGACAGCATAAGCCATTAAAACAAGGTACATAAATGATGAATGTTTATTCTCAACTAAGGGCACGAGGCACAATTACTCTACATATATTTGGTCATGGAATTACGTTGATTATAATGAGGAAAGCGAAAAAAAAATTGGTATGCATTTATTTTTATGAAACTAGAGAAGAGGAAGAATAAGCTTAATTTAAAATATACTAAAGCGTTTCTGTTTTTTGTAAAGAATGCAATGCATTCTCCCTTTGGTATACTGAGGTGCTACAAAAATGGTTTATTATGGATGGAAAACGTAAAGTTGAATGCCGATTACAAGAGTTGTTTTTAACCTTTACTATGAAAGAGAAATATTTTTTGAAGAATATACTTTATACATTATGATATTATATAATTAATTAAGTTATTGAATTTTTATTTTTGTTGAACTTTTCTGTTTAAACTAATATTCTTAATCAGGCTTGAGTTCATATTTAATATTCTTTATTTTTTACAAAGAATTTTTTAATTGTGATAAATGAAAGAATAAATCTTGAAAATTTATATTTTTACCGACACTAGCCGAGTGGAATGCATTTTCGAAACCAGCTACGATTTCATCATCAGCACTCTCTGATCAGTGGTTACATGTTGGTTGTAAATATCATCTATTTAACTCCCGGGACTTAAGTTAATTGAATTCGGTAACTACTAGAGTTTTTCCTTTTTTCATATATATTTTTACCACAACGAGTTAGATTGAAATTTTAACCAAACAGCAACCCTTTTACTTTTGTTTGTTATTATCTTTCATTTATATCACTATTTTTGTCCTGCTCTAGCCACCAGTTAGATAGCGATAATAACAGATAATTGTTTTTAACAATCAAAATTATCAAATAAGTACACTTAAGTTAATTTTTTAATACCGAAGCCAAAATCTCATTTTCCATCCCTGCATTAATAAATAAAATCAAGGCAAATTCAACTAATTTTGACAAAAAGTTTCCCCATCAGCTGGGCTGATAATTTCACATGTATGAATTCGCCTTGATTTGACCGTTGAACAATTTATTTAATATAGAGAAATAAATTATAATAAATTAATGCAATTTTTTAAATAAAATATTTGAATTTTGTCTTATGTGTGATTTTATCCGATTTCTGATTGAACTGTGTATTAATATTTCTGAAATGAAGAGAAATAAAATAAAAATCATCATGTCAGCGTTGGATGTAGATTATAATGCAGCAGCTATTTTTAAAAGAACTAAAAAAAATTGAGGACGTCAAGGAGTCAACGAAACCGGATGGAAGGAAAAGCATATCAAGGTTTTTCTTGAGGAAAATTATACGTAAGCCTAGAGAAATGAAAGATACATGCATCTCAAAGTTTTGCGAAAAAAGAAAGAGTAAAAGTTTCTAAAAAGAAGTGGCAGCATCTGCAGGATTTAAAACCACTAGTTCCAAAATATTGCCATTATTTCTTTGATAGCATACCCTTTCAAAATTTATTTATACTTTCTAAATACACTCTTCTTTATTCCAATTCTTGCAACTCTTTGTTTAATTTGTATGAGTTATTTTAATTTAATTTTTTTGTGATGCAATATTAAAATGAATTTACACATAGTATTAATGTTTATTACAAATAAATAAAAAACTACATATTGTTAAGTCTATTAAAGAGCGTTTTCCTTATAAATAAAACAAAATAAAAATCTACTTTGTATTAATGCGTAAATAGGGCCTTTAAGTTCATAAAATTAGAGTACCAAAGGACTTAGGTTAGGTTAGGTAGAACAGGCAGCTGTTGTGCAGCTCACTTAGGTCCATTATATTGATCCCTTAGTGACACCTGAATAGAAAAGTAAGAATAGAATAGAAAGGAAGCAGACAAGTCCAGAGTCTCCGGCGGGAATCGAACCCGCAACCCCCAAACTAGCGGAACAGCACACTGCTAACTAGTCCATCGGGGCACCCTACCAAAAAACTTACTAACAAGGCTTTTTAAAATCTTCTTTTATTTTTGCAAGAATTCAATTTCTCACAGCTTTTTTTTTATAATACAGGGGAAAATCATGTTTGCTTCTCCTGTAAAATTTTCAAAATGTTAAATAGGGCCGTTTGCGTTTTAGCTAACGATATGCAAGAAGTTTTTTTTTACTTCTTTAATTTTAAAGCACACCAATTACTTGCTAATTGAGAGTGAATGTGTTTCGTCAGTTTCTGTGTACAAGATTTTTGTTGAATTCAGAAGTGCACTGATTTTGATATGGAAGAAAATGATCGCGCAGGATATGTAAAAAAGTTTCAATATCAATAATGGGAGGCATTACTACATAAATATTTTTATCAAACCGCAATATTCCATCATGACAAAGCTAGATTACCTATTTTAATACAGGATAAAAACTCTTCAAAATTAATTTAATAAAAAGTTTTGTCTCACATCCCAGACTTAGTCCCTTCTTACTAATATTCAAAATTGGTTTGATTTGTTTTAAAATCTTAACAGTTTTTTATACCCGCCACCAAAAAAATGGTGGGGGTATATTCATTTTGTCATTCCGTTTGTAACACATCGAAATATCCATTTTAGACCCCATAAAGTATATATATTCTGAATCAGGGTTTGATTTGATGACGATCTAGCTATGTCCGTCCGTCTGTCCGTCTGTCCGTCTGTTGAAAGCACGATAGAGGTCGCACCGAAAAAGCTAGGGGGCTCACATTTTGCCGAATCTTTCTTATAGACAAGGTTTGCTTGGTTTTGAAAATGGGCTTAATCGGAATATTAGGAAGAGAGTTATAGCTCGAAAAGAAAGAGTAGGTCGAAAAAACCGTGTCCTTCAAACATCGAATAAAATGGAATTGTGTCCAAACGCATTAACGTAGACTCATGAAACTTCGAATATATATTTCCTGAGTAAAAACAGTATTTTTTCCCGAAAATTATCTAAATCTTTTTTGGTGAGAGGCTTTTCTGTAACGGAAAATCAATGTGCCACGCCCATTTTTACGCCCACCTCCCATATAACGTTTTACTCAAAATTCATATAATTTCTCTATTAATAAAGATTTTGGAATTATAAAGGGCTATATTGAAACTCCTAAGTTATACTCATTCGCAAAAATAACTTTGACACGCCTACTATAACGCCCACTTTTCACGTTATAAACCGTTAATGTAATTTAAAAGCTCATAAAACCGCCAAAATAAGAGGTATGATGATCAAATTTGCTACGTATATCCCCCTCAAAATTGTCATTACTGTGCCAGAAAATTAAGGTGCCACGCCCACTTTTACGCCCACCTCCCATATAACGTTTTGACTAAAATTCATATAATTTCTCTACTAATAATGATTTTGGAATAATAAAAACTATATTGAAACACCTAAGTTGTACTCATTCGCAAAAATAACTTTGACACGCCTACTATAACGCCCAGTTTTCACATTATAAACCGTTAATGAAATTTCAAAGCTCATAAAACCGCCAAAATTAGAGGTATGATGATCAAATTTGCTACGTATATCCTTCTAATCAATGATATTATTGTGCCAAAAAGTTTAGGTGACACACCCACTTTAACGACTACCTCCCATATAACGGTTTATCTTAAATTCATGTAATTTCTCTATTGACAAAGTTTTTGGGAAAATAAAGGACTATATTGAAATATCTAAGTTGTATTTATTAGCAGAAACTTTATTGACACGCCTACTTTAATGACCACTTTCATTGAAAGACTACATTTACAAAAGCATTTTAGTAGCATATCAAAGTTGTAAAGCGTGGTTAAATTTTATGTTGAATTTAAATAAAACACAAATTATTTAGGATATTATTATTATTTCTTTTTGTAATTATAATATTTGTATGGTTCAATTATGTATTTAACAAACTATCGGCCAAATGGCCCCCCATCCTTGGCGCCACTCCTCTATCTGATGGTCTAAATTTTCAATGATAGTGTTGATGCTCAATTGTTGGGCATGATGATGAGGCGAGGTTGACTGCTCTTTTGCCACACTATCGCAAAAACCAGCAGTGGTTTCCATTCAACGAACTAGGAAGGCATTCACAGATTTTCTAACATTTTATACAGACCTGTTTTGCAGAAATTTAAATATTTTCTACAATTCTCCCGATTGTGGACGAATTTGAACGATTATGTTGATCAAAAGAATTACGAAGTGCACAAAATGCATTTTGATTTGAACGCCCATTTTCATAAAAAACCTGAATAACTTTAAAGCGTTGCTCATTTGCGTATCTTTCCACGGATCAAATTGAGTAAGTTTGAGACTGAGAAATGTCAAATGAAATGCAGAAAACAAGTTAAAAGACTAGGTGTAGTTCACCTTCAACATGGGCCCTTAAAATTTAATCACTCTTTACAAAGAAAGTGATGCATATTTTACTATTAAGAGATTATTCCATAGCGATTAACAAAATAATAAATATTGTGCTTTAAATGTACACAAAATTGGTGGTGGGTATAAAAGATTCGGCACAGCCGAATATAGTGCTCTTACTTGTTAAGCTTGCAATTGCTATGCTGCCAAAAAGATGGTAAAATTTTATAGGTAACTGCAGCAAACTCTTTAAACCAATTTATGTGATGCAAATGTTTTGAAATAAAATCTTAAATTTTAAACCTTTACAAACTATGACAGACGTTTATATTATACACAGAAGAATTAAGAATTAAATTCTTAATTTAAACCAAAATAGTTCTTTAAAATTCAAGTACGATTTATTTCTGATTTTCCTTAAACAAGTACAAAACTGGATTGTTTTACAAAATCAAGTACAAGACTATTAAAATAAAAATTAACTTCTTAAATTAAGTCTTGATTCTCTAAAATTAAGAAAAAGCATATATTTTTCAGGCATTTGCCCAGATAAACACACTCTTTAAAATTTTAAGAATTTTTTTATAATTCTCATTTTGTTTATCATACTTTAGCTATAAGTAACAATACTTACGACAAAAAAAGCTGTAGCAATTCCCGAGTTAAGTTAGCTTTTATGATTTGTTCGTTAGTTTTCTTTTTAGTTTTAATGAAACGTATAGCTAAGAAAATATCAAAGGGTAAGTAGTGAAGACACTGTACTATACAACGATCCAACCAAGTTACGAATTCTTGAAACAAGCGCATCTTTTGATTAAATCAATCTCATTTATACTTGAACTAATCTATTTTAAACTTTATTCAAGTACGGTTTTGGGCTTCAAGCTAATAAATCATAAAATCAAACTTTTTTCGGCTTAATTATTTCTAAAATTAAGAAATTAGTACTTGACACGTTAACTCTTAAATCAAGATTTTTGTACTCGGCTTAAGAAAATCCGTACTTACCGTACTTCTGACACTGATACGGATTGATTTAAGTACGGATTACTTGATTTGTTTTTTGAGTGTATAAATTAAAGATATTGTTTATTAAAAAGAATTATTCTTTGTCGATACTTTGAACCTGTGATATTTTAAAGGTCAAACACTTTAATATTTAGTACCCACCTTATGTACACAAAATCGATAATAGCAAAATAGAAATGGCCTTTCGAAAACAATTGACATCCTACATTATAATTCCTAAAGCGATAAAGAAAACTCGTAACAGCAGTATACAATCCTATTCCTTAATAATTATTTGTCAACAAAATTATGACATTTGATCATTTAACAAAATCAGAATTTTATTTTACTGACTAAAAATATTTTCGTAATCTATTCAATACAAAAAAAAAAAGAATTTTGTTTTTTAATAAATCAAAACTATCTCTTCTACTTTTATAAACCATTTACTTATAGGTATGAAAATTACAAAATATTCATTACAAGAACCAAACCCACCATATTACACATACAATCTTCAACACATTAAATTTGAGGAATTAAATACCAGTGGTTGGTGTACAAATGATAACAAAACTTAAGTTAACAAAATTTAGTAGAATCAACAAATTTCATTATACTCATATTAGAGCAGATTTTACGATATAAACACACACAAAAACTTAAATGTAAATGTAAATATTTATTTTGACATTTGAGTCTTTTTTTTCAACACACAAACATTAAGGAAACATTAAAAATATTAAAAAAAAACTAGCTAAAATTTTTACAACTACAAAACACCAACAAATCTGTAACAACAAAACGCGTAGACATTTTTGTTATCCACATCTCAATCAGAGTAGAATAACGTCTCATAAATGACATGGTATGATGCATCTAATAACTGATTTAAACATAAAGTCATTTTCTAAATGAACTTCGTTCCTTCCTTTCGTAAACACATTTACTGTTTTCAGGCAACTATAACAATTCAACCGTTTACCACTTCCTTACAACTTTCCTGGCTGCCTGCTGTGTGTAAAATAAAATTGAGTTGCTATTTTGGTTGTTCTGCTGCTTGTACTCGTTTGACGTTAAGAACTGGTGTAATTTTTAAGTACCAGTTAGTATGTGCGTGAGTGTGCAAGTGCGTTTGAATATGGGTGGTTTCAGTTTCCTTAAATAATTTATTGTGGTTTTGTTAAGGATAAATGCGATTTCTTTTTTAGTCAACAATCACGTGCTTTTATTAAATGTAGACAAGTAAATATTTCCATTTAGCCATAAGAAATCGGATAAAAAAGTGTAAACAAATGTGTTCGAGATGAACACTGAGATATGGAAAGAGCAATTTTAAAGAGCATTAACGAGCGAGAGAAAAAGAGAGAGATATGTAAGTTTATCCGCATTTGCGTACTGAAGTCAGGCAGCACTTAAAATGTACGGATAATAGTAATTTTTGCATATGCATGTGGGTGCTATGACATTAAATATTATGCTCCCATGACGTATGAGCATTATAAGTTAAATATTAAATTAACAATATGTATACGTCTTGTTCTTTTGTGCAAAAAAGATTTTTAAACTTTAACACGCAGCAAAAAAAACATTACGAGAATGAAAGTATTTTGTGAACATTTCCGTTTAGTGGAAAATTTTTTATTTTCTAGACTTATTCATCAATTGTGAAAGTCTGAAATAGTTTTTCATTTAAATGAATTCTTCATTATGCATAACATCATGAACATGTTTTCTAAAAAGCCCTAATATACAAAGAAACCAAAATCGAATTTTTCATTAATTATAATGCACCACTCTTGCCCATAGTGCAAGAGCAGAAATTCAAAAGGCTTAACTTTCGCATTTCGATAAAAAAAATTTATACCAAAAAAATTTAAAAAGAAATAGAAACATCCTAATTTTCTCAAATGATTGATACCAAAAGGTTTTTATAATTTGTATACTAATTTTAACACATTAAAATGAATAATATCCCTGCAGATAATATTAGTTACAACGTCCATGTTGTAGTTCATATCTAATGCAGTAATGGACCATGTCATTTTCAAGAAACAGTTTGTGGTTAAGCGACGATTTTATTAGTGTTTTTAAAAAACGATTTAATGGTCGCTTAGATAAAATACTTCATCGAGTAGTAAGAAAAACAGTTGTGAGACTACTGCAAAGCTATGTTTAGCTGTGGAGCCTTATATCATCGCAATGTTATATCGACTATGTTTACTCCATACATTTGCATGATGTTTGGACCAGTTCTAGTCTATTATGAAGCATACATTACATGCGTGTTTATAAATTTATCTTTTAACAATCATACATATATTCAATTAGTTCATATCTGATTTGACATATAATTAGTTTTATCCTTCCGCCGAACGAATATGGTATACGTTTGAACAACGCTGGGAAATATTGCGACATTATTTTGGCCGATTTTGTCAAAAAAATCATCTTTTCAGATGAAACTCATTTTGATCTTGGCGGGTATGTAAACAAGCAAAATTGTCGCACGCATACATTGATACACCCGATACACCCAAAACAAGTTACTGTTTGTTGCGGATTTTGGTGCATAGGCATAATTGGGCCATTTTTCTTCGAAAATGAGCAAGGAGTGGCGATCGTTATCGGGCCATGTTGAACGAATTTTTATTCACAAAAGTTTAAGAGGAGGATATTGGCAACATTTGGTTTCAACAGGATGGCGCTACGTACCACACAGCCGAGGCTACACTTTTTTTTATAGCATTTGAAAAAAACAAGTAAGAGCATTATATTCTTTTATACCCACCACCAATTTTCCGTTCTTTAATCGCTAGGGTTTTTTTCCCGAAAATTTTTGCTTCCCGGGAATGCGAGATTTGTTTTTAGTTAATAAAAAACTTTTTCTTAAAAACCATAAAATAGTTTATAATGTAAAGGAAACACTTCAAAACTATAAAAATTAATAAAGAAACTTGATTTTAAAATATAAATTGAGTAAAAATATTTTTTATTGAAAAAAATATTATTCTCTAGATACAAAATCAAATATGAGCACAAAAAACAAAAACACGGGTACTTCAGCTATGAGATCAAACATGAAATCATTAGAATTCAATTTCAATATAAACAATATAAACATCTGCTTTCGATTCGTAGCCATTTTTATTTCCCGGGATCCCGAAAAATAATCCCGGGAAATCGGGAAGATTAAATAACTCAAATTCCTGGGAAATAACCCAATTTATAGCACAAAATGTATTTGTTTGTAATTAAGAGTAATCGCTATGTAATAATCTCTTTATACTAAAATATGTATCACTTTCTTTGTATAACATCGATATGCTAGTAAAATGTTTTCGTAAATTTAGTCTTTCAATGAAAGTGGACGTTAAAGTAGACGTGTTGAAGTTGTTTCTACTAATGAAGGCAACTTAGATGTTTCACTGCAATCCTTTATTATTCTTAAATCTTTATTCCGGCACAACCATAACATTAACTAGAAGGATATATGTAGCAAATTTTATCATCGTAGCCTTAATTTTGTCGGCTCGTCGAATCGTCATAAAATCACACCCACCCTGATTCAGAATATATATACTTAATGGGATCTAAAATGGATACTTCGATGTGTTACAAACGGAATGACAAAATGAATATACCCCCACCATTTTTTTGGTGGCGGGTATAAAAAAATTTTTTGGCGGAGCCTTTAGTAACTAATGAAAATAAGAAAATTCTCAAAATAGGATAAATTTTCCCTAAGATTATTAGAACTTTTTTTTACTAACGTATGGTCCTTTCAGTTTCAGAAAATTAGATCCTTGAAGGCAAATAATATATATATAACCAACTATTTAAAGAATACATTTTATGCCATACTTAGCCAAAAATCAATGATGTTTGCTACCTTTTATATTCTAATTTGATGTATAAATACTAGAAGGATGTACATAAGTCACGAAATTATTCATCTTATGCGCTATTTGGTGTGGTTAAGTTTTTCTTAAAATATATAAATTGTTTGTATAATAACTGTCAAATTATTACTTTTAAAAGGCATAAATAAGGTAAGGGAAAAATATTCTCTGCCCCGTGGATTCTCTTTTGACTAAAGGTCAGCCATTTCTAGATATATAAATACTATACAAAATTCAAAAGGCAAAACCTACTTTCCGCAAAAACGATTTAAAATTGCCTTGCAAAAATACAAGTATTAAACATTTCTAATAAAATCTTCATAACTCTTACACACTCTCTATACCTTAAAAGCTATCCTTTGACTTAATATTTTGATAAAATTATAATTAGTTATTTGATCCAAAAATTATTAAAAACTTTTGACAGACTGCTTTTAACTGAAACTTGCTTGATTAAGTCATTATTTCCCAAGAATTTATGAACAGTCTTTATTTAAATGAAATTGTCTTGAATTCTGTTTTTTCAATATTTTTCTCAACAAGATTAAATTCAAAATGTTATTTCTCGAATTATAAAATATTTATTGTAAATATGTTTCCCTAAATTTAAGTGACTATAACTAAGAAAAACTTTTTTAAAATTTTTAAAACTTTTTTTGTGTTTTTCCCAAAAGCCATATTAAATTTACTGCAAATGTCAAGTTTCTTCTTTACTTATTAATTTGTGTTGTCGCTGTAGGTGCGTATGACTTGAAAAAGAAGTTAAATTAATTTTAGATATAAATACCAAGTTGACAATTTTCAATTTTTAAAAGCATCAAAAACACAGAAAATATAACCTAATTTGCAAAAAATTTTAACTTTTGATTTTTTTTATTTAAAAAATTTATAAACTTTCATACAAAAAGATAATATGTTTCCTATAAGTCAACTCCTATTAGGAGCATAAGACCACAATTAAACTGCCATTTATTGTATGTAAAATAATAAGCTTAAGAATATTAACTGGTTTGAAATTCTTGCTCTTTCTTCTAATGGTAGTAATTTTGATCAAATCGTGTTGAAATTTTACTCAATACTCTTTAGTTGTTTATCAGCAAGCACTCCATTGTTAAAAAATTTAACATCAAATTGTCCTCCATGGTATTCCCGTACTTTAACCTGGTTAAAAAATCGTAAAAACCGTTTATATAAAAAGTTCATGAAGAGCAAAACCCTTATTGATCGTAGCTATTATCTAATAGCTCAAAGCCGTTAAATTTTTGAAATTTATATTCGTATATAAACAAAATGAAATTTAACTTTAAAAAGAATCCGAAAATGTTTTATAATTTTGTCAACTCCAAACGTAGAGTTTCAACGTATCCAACTACTATGAAAATGAAAAATGTTGTTTATCTAATAATGTAGATATTGCCAATTCTTTTGCTAATTTCTTCGCCTCTCCTTTTTCTGCAAAAGCGTTCCATAGTTCAATTTATACTTATGATATTATTTCGTCTTCATCAATTAATATATCATCTTTAGATGTCGATAATGTCCTAAAAGGCCGGAGAAGTTTAAAAAATTGTTATAAACCTAGTCCTGATGGTATTCCTAGCTGCATATTAAAAAATTGTGCCGACGTTTTTGGCTATTCCTATCACTCATCTCTTTAACAGTTCTTTGAAATTTGGTATATTTCCTAAATGTTGGAAAAATTCATTTATCATCTCGCTTCATAAATCTGGTAGCCGTAGTGATGTTACTAATTATAGAGCAATAGCTAAACTTAACTCCATTCCTAAACTGTTTGAGAAAATATTAACGGACATCCCAACTACCCATATATCTACAAATTAGACTGCTGCATGAACACAGAAAATCTGTGTCTGAAGACGCTCACTTTATTTTTTATGTTTAACTTGTTTGTGTTTATTGCCGACAAGTACCGATGAGTGGACAAGTATGAACAATAAACACTACCAAACAAGTATGATCGTAAACATGAATACGACCGATTATATGTATTCATAATCATGAACACAAGTAAACATAGTGGAAATAGTGTTGAACAGTTCAAACAATAATAAAAGATCAGCGTATTCAATCAAAGTTCGAACACATTAAAAAATTTATATAAAAAGAAAATAAATGCAGTAGTTTCCGATCAATTTATTCATTTTTTTTAAATGTACCCGATACTACTTTAAATTTTAAAAACAATGTTTTATTTTTTTCATTTAATATATTCACTATTATTTCACGTATTATTTAAGGTATACCTATGTATTGTATTTACATATGAAAATAAAATATTGTTTTAAAATGAAATAAAAAGGCGAAAAACCAGGTACATTCCTCGAAGAATTACTCATTTAATGAAAGGAGCTTACAAATTAAGGATATCAATATTGAAAAAAATTAATAAAATAACCCTAAAAACTAATAAAATTATTTATAATTTTTACATACGGTCATTTTTAAGTTGTTTTTCCTAAAAAATAAATAATAAAACCGTTAGTGTACGTAAATTGCAAGCCTCGTGTTCCTGAAAACTTTAACACTGAACAGAATTCATTCCTAATAAAAAGAAAATAAAAACAAAAACAATTACCGTATGGAAACGCAATACAGCATGAGTATTCGAACTGGTTGTTTCTGTTCGAACAATGCCTTCTGTTCATGAACATCAAACAGAATTCATTGAACACCGAACAGTATTCACTGTGATTACAACATAAACAAACACAGTTATCTAGTTTGTGTTCGATGTTAGCTATTTATTCATTGACACATAAACATGATCACTGTATGAGGCTTTTCATGCAGCAGTTTAATATGGATCAGTAATTTGGGATCCCCAATATGATGTGTATATTCAAAAACTTGAATCAGTCCAAAAACAATTTTTGCTGTTCTGCCTTCGTAACCTTCGTTGGAATCCTAATACAAACTTACCGTCATATCGTAGTCATTTACTACTCTTTGCGCTCCCAACGTTACAAAGCCGAAGAATTGTTTCCAATATTGCATTTGTCATGAATCTAATTCAAGGCAAAATTGATTCTACATATCTTCAACGTAAAATATGCATCAATGTTCCTAATAGCCAGCTCAGATTTTATGAACCGTTATATGTACCACTTCATAGATCAAACTACATTAACTTTGATCCAATTAGAAGAATTTGTGCTGAGGGAAATAAGTTCTATTTTCACATTGACTTTTCTGATAATGTTGCTGTAACAAGTGGAGAGCTGATAAGATTTCTAAGCTCAAATTCATACGTTTTATGTTATTTTTATTATACACGCCACCAAAAAAATGGTGGGGGTATATTCATTTTGTCATTCCGTTTGTAACACATCGAAATATCCATTTTAGACCCCATAAAGTATATATATTCTAAATCGTGGTTTGATTTTATGACGATCTAGCTATGTCCGTCTGTCCGTCTGTCCGTCTGTTGAAGGCACGATAGAGGTCGCACCGAAAAAGTTAGGGGGCTCAATGCCAGAATCTTTGTTATAGACAAGGTTTGTTTGGTATTGAGAATGGGCTAAATCGGAATATTAGGAAGGGAGTTATAGCTCGAAAAGCAAGAGTAGGTCGAAAAAACCGTGTCCTTCGAACATCGAATAAAATGGAATTGTGTCCAAACGCCTTAACATAGACTCATGAAACTTCGAATATATATTTCCTGGGTAAAGACAATATTTTTCCCCGAAAATTGTTTAAATCTATGCACTAGGAGAGGAGTTATCGATCAAAATGTACGAAAATTTATACCGCACAGTGTATTTTTCGATATATTTAAAAACAAAAACGTCATAAAAGCAACAAAATTGGATGTATGACTCTGAAATTTTGCACACTTTGCTCTTTGGTGACACGCTTTCTTGTAACGGCAAATAAATATGCCACGCCCACTTTTACGCCCACCTCCCATATAACGTTTTACCTAAAATTCATATAATTTCTCTATTAATAAAGATTTTGGAATAATAAAGGACTATATTGAAACACCTAAGTTGTACTCATTAGCAAAAATAACTTTGACACGCCTACTATAACGCCCACTTTCACTTTTGAATTGTGTCCAGACGCATAAACGTAGTCATGAAACTTCGAATATATATTTATCGAGTCAAAAGAATATTTTTCCCTGAAAATCGCTTAAATCTATGAATTAGGAAAAGAGTTATAGATAAAAATGTACGAAAATTTATACCGCACAGTGTATATATGTACGATTCTGAAATTTTGCAAACATGGCTTTTTGGTCAAAGTCTTCGTTATAACGGAAAACAGATGTGCCACGCACACTTTTTTCCTTAAATTTTTATAAAAATATATTAGTCATATATATTAGCATTTATTTATCTTACACTGCGCCATTTATTGTACTGTAGCTAAATATAAGATAAAGATGATAAGATAGATGACTCTACTAGCAACTACTAGATGGCATGCTAACAACTTATGCTTATGTTCTCCTGAAATTATGCCCTATTAAAAATGGAAATTTAGGAAAATTTTGACCTAAGTAAAAAAAAATTATCTCTAAGCATTATAAACAATTTATTTTCATGTACTAATGGCTAACAAATTTCAAAGTTATACAAAACTTATTTCGTTTGAAAATCTTTTAAGCAAAATGTTATAGAAGTTTAAAAATCAAAATCTTACTAATAAATTTCCCGTTTTAGAAAAATGCAGAGAATGTATATTTTAAATCACCCTGTGGCCCTTAAAATTTAACCTTAAATTCACTTTCTTCCTCCTAAATGCATTTAAATTCTCTATGAATAAAGATTTTGGAATACTAAAGGACTATATTGAAATATCTAAGTTATGTTTATTAGCAGAAACTTTATTGACACGCGTATTTTAACGTCCACTTTCATTGAAAGACTAAATTTACGAAAACATTTTACTAGCATACCAAAGTTATAATGGGTGGTTTTATTTTAAGGGACTATGTTGATTTTGAATAAAATTATTATGAAATTATTATCATTTATTTTTATAATGATAATATTTGTATGCTTCAATTATATATGGAACAAAATATAGGCCAAATGGCCCCCCAACCTAGGCGGCACACCACGATCCGATAGTCCAAATTTTCAATGACACTGTTGATGCTCGATTGTTGGGCACGATGATGAGTCGTGGTTGCTTGCTCTTTTGCCACGTTATCGTGAAAAACAGCAATGTTTCCCATTCAACGAACTAAGATGGCATTCACAGATGTTTTCACATTTCATACAGACCTGCTTTGCAGACATTTAAATATTTTTTACAATTCTCACGATTGTGGGCGAATTCGAACGATTATGTTGACCAAAAGAATCACGAAGTGCACAAAATGCATTTTATTTGAACGCCCATTTTTATAAAAATCTTTAATATTTAAAAGCGTTGCTCGATTGCGTATCTTTCCACGGTTCAAATTGAGTCAGTCTGAGATTGAGAAATGTCAGATGAAATACAAGAAAAAAGTTGAAGTTTAGATGTGGTTCACCTTAAACATGGGCCCTTAAAATTTAACCACCCTCTACAAAGAAACTGATACATATTTTATTATAAAGAGATTATTCTATAGCGATTAACAAAATAATAAATTTTGTGCTTTAAATGTACACAAAATTGGTGGTGGGTATAAAAGATTCGGCACAGCCGAATATAGTGCTCTTACTTGTTTTTCTTTATCTTTGTAACTTAATTAAAATATGTTGCTCAACTGTAAATTTTATTATGTTGATTAAATTAAATAAATAAATAAAATAAAAAGAAAGTGCCATCTTTCACTTCACAGTTGCCAATATAATCACTACCTTAAAAAAAATTTAAGCTTTCATTTGCCTGTTACACTAAATCCTATCCTAATTATATTATATATATGAATGTTTGTATGTTTAAATAGTTTTATAATTTTACTTAATTTCGCAAAAAACTACTACACAGATTTAAAATTTGAAATTTGCTACACACAAAGATATCAACCTGAATTACTACATCAAGGGGCTAATTTTCGTGCCAATAACTAGTCAGATGAAGTCGCGGGCACACGCTAGTAATAAGTAAAAATATAATTTAGATAATAGAACAAAATGTAAAATATATAACACTTCAAAACAATTAAACGAAAATCACAACAAAAAATTAACCTAGCACTGAATCGCAAATTTTCGGCGACAACAATTTTAAAAATCACTAAAAACAGTGATAAAAGTTCCAAGTTGACAACAATGTCACAATCAGTATTTTCTCTTTAAACATTTTTTTGCAGACTTAAAAAATAATGTTTTAAAAAAAAAGAAATTATTCTCGAGGCAACGACATAATCCCCTTTATTAAACTTTTAAATGCAGTACAAAAGAAAGAAATTGATTTATGTTCGTTAAATGTCTTTTAAACATTTAAAGCACAGATGTGTGTACAAACATAAAGTCAACTTTATGTTATAATTCTTGTAACCTTTGTACTCTTTACAAATATAATTGTCTAATTCACAACCAGCTTTAGTAAAAATTTACTTTATCATATTAAAAAAAAAATTATTATTGGATTATTTTAATTGTAAGAATAGGTCTAATTGTAGTATGTGTTGTTCACAACTAAACTATACGATTTGTAACAAATTTGATACTAAAAACCAATACATACCGTGTTGTGTTAGTGTAATTTTGTTAAGAAAACAATACAAATTGTTTAAAGCAAAAGCGTTTTTTAACAGAATTTAACAACATTTTTAAAAATATTTTCTTAGTGGTGAAAACTTTAATTAGACAAACTCATCGGAAATCGGATGAAATATGCTTTTGGAAAAGTTCTAGTTCAAAAACTCACTTTACTTCTTCGTACGTTTTATGGGTAGCGAGACATGTTTGCTCATCAATTGCTAGATATTAGGACTACAGACATGTGATTTCAGTACAATGGTAATTTTTCAATATTTTTAAATGTTTCCAATTTAATTTAAGAACAATTTAGGAAGTTTAATAATAAGAAACTGAAATTAGGCCAGAAAAAATGACTCACAAGAAATATAAAATATGCAACAAAAAATTTTTCGTAATTCGCTTTACAAAAGAATTTTAAATATTTAAGATAATTTTTTAATCAAATATTTTCAAGAAGTACTGATTATAACGTAAAAAAACAACTTCTCGTAATGGATGGAATATATTGATTATGGCTATTTGTATACAAGCCTAATGTAGTAAACCAGTATGCGTTACCAGTATTTCGTGTTATAAACGTTTGTCCGTCTCATAGGACTTTGAAGAAAACAAAATTATATTAAATTTTTCATGTCCACCAAATGTTGCTACATGGAGTTATCACATAAAAAAATAAAAATAAACAACTGCTACTTAAAATAAATTTTTGTATTCTCAACTTTTGAGTACATTATTTAAATCACCAGAAATGGGAAATACTTTTATTATCTACTATACCTATACCACTAAGATTTCCTCCATTATTTTAAAATTTGCTTAACCAATTGCCTAAACAAAATCTTATAATTCCCTCGCAGTGAAAAATACTACAAACTATTTTATATTTGAAAACATTTTTCCCTTGTTGGCACTTCAAAGTATAGCAGTTTATTTAATCAATCTTTACAATGTCCACTACCACTTCAAAGTCTATGACTCTTCAAAGAGTATTTAATTTTTGGAAAGATTAAATTAACAACATTTTAACATTGACCTTGAAAAGTGTTTAACAACTTAAAAATTCCTTAAAACTGTTTATTCAAGGAAAACGAAACATTACTTTTGAACTGAGAAAGGGGAAGGAAAATGAAAATATGGCGGGCAAGAGTTTGTTTTTGAATGTTCCAGAAATTTACATAAAGTTATTTGAATTTTTTCTATTAGCCGTCAGAAGGCAAACAGCACCACAACAGTTCACGGCAATCAGATTTATGTACAGGCATAATGTGACACACAAAAAAAAAATTTAAAAATATAAAAAGTGTTAACTTTTTCTAATTTTTAAATTCTTTATGTTCAATGTTTTAAAATTTATTTCAAATATAAAAGAAAAAAAATATGACCTACTTTTTAAACATCCTTTAAAGTCATAAATCAAACAATAAAAAGCAAAAGAAACATAAATTATCTTACAACAGTGTAAGAGTGTAAAAATTTGAAGTTTTCCAACATTTTCATAATAAGTATTAAATTTTTTTGAATGTTATTCTAAAAACGTCAGCAAACAGTTTCCCTTTAAATTCCTTTTACTTTTTATATTAAAAGTTTACTTTTACTTTTACTTTCACGTAGAAAGCAACATCAAAGGAAACTAGAGAAAGAAAATGATTTATTGGTGGATATGTAAACATCAGGTGTTAAATCTTATTCAATATTAAACTGAACGAATCTTAATTTTTATTAAATGTAACACTACCTAAGCCAACAGGGAGACAACAAAAATTAAAATATTTAAAATTTATGGCCAGCATTTAAACTATCATTGTTTGTTTTACAACTTCTATATCATACCTAATTTCGGCACGTTCTACTTCTATTTCAATCCGATTATTACAAGATTTCCATTGAAAATGCAATTTAAAATTCAGTTCACCTCATTTTGCAGTAATAAAACTCATATTTACATACGCCAATGTAAATACTTGCATGCAAGTTTTATATACACATGTTTACATGTTGCCATAACTAAGTACCAACTAGCTGTAGTCAGTCGACATATAAATTAATAGTCATAGAATAGTGTTAATAAAACTCGTATTACCAACACCATTCATACACACACAAAAAAGTAAAATCCAATCCCAATCACAACATACTTCACTTGTCGGAACAAAAACACAACCAAGCATTTACAAACCATAATTGTATGATTGTTAAAATACAAAAAGGGAAAAATATGGGACATTAAGTAGAAAATAAAAATCATGAAAATGTTGCAATATTTGTGAAGTTAGCTTTTCTCCAAACAAACTGACTTCAATAGAAAATTGTCAAGAGTTAATGTCAAACGGATTTGTGAAACGTGTGAGCAATTTCCGTTTTTATTGGTTAAAAAAAATATACATAGAAAGAGAAAATAGCGCAAATCGTGTAGCGTGTTTCCACCTGACACGCACATGCAATTGTCATTGCAGTGGCAATGATAATAGCAACAACAGTAACAGCAACAAACAGTAATTGTTAGAATACTCACATCATCATCATCATCATCAACCACCTGAAATAATGCAAAAAATAAAAAAAAATACTAATGAAACTAAGTACCGCTACTCAAAACTATACAACAAATATTAAATGGAAAATGGTACAACTACAAGCACACGAACTGAAAACTAAACAAGTAAGAGTACTATATTCGGCTGTGCCGAATCTTTTATACCCACCACCAATTTTGTGTACATTTAAAGCACAATATTTATTATTTTGTTAATCGCTATGGAATAATTTCTTTATAATAAAATATGTAACACTTTCTTTGTAGAGGGTGGTCAAATTTTAAGGGCCCAGTTTAAGGTGAACCACATCTAAACTTCAACTTTTTTCTTGTATTTTATTTGACATTTCTCAATCTCAGACTAACTCAATCTCAGATTAACAGTGGAAAGATACGCAATCGAGCAACGCTTTTAAATATTAAAGATTTTTATAAAAATGGGCGTTCAAATCAAAATGCATTTCGTGCACTTCGTGATTCTTTTGGTCAACATAATCGTTCGAATTCGCCCCCACAATCGTGAGAATTGTAAAAAATATTTAAATGTCTGCAAAGCAGGTCTGTATGAAATGTGAAAACATCTGTGAATGCCATCTTCGTTCGTTGAATGGGAAACATTGCTGTTTTTCACGATAACGTGGCAAAAGAGCAAGCAACCTCGACTCATCATCGTGCCCAACAATCGAGCATCAACAGTGTCATTGAAAATTTGGACTATCGGATCGTGGCGTGCCGCCTAGGTTGGGGGGCCATTTGGCCGATATTTTGTTCCATACATAATTGAAGCATACAAATATTAGCGTTATAAAAATAAATGATAATAATTTCATAATAATTTTATTCAAAATCAACATAGTCCCTTAAAATTAAACCACCCATTATAACTTCGGTATGCTAGTAAAATGTTTTCGTAAATTTAGTCTTTCAATGAAAGTGGCCGTTAAAATACGCGTGTCAATAAAGTTTCTGCTAATAAACATAACTTAGATATTTCAATATAGTCCTTTAGTATTCCAAAATCTTTATTCATAGAGAATTTACATGAATTTAAGAGGAAGAAAGTGAATTTAAGTTTAAATTTTAAGGGCCACAGGGTGATTTAAAATATACATTCTCAGCATTTTTCTGAAACGGGAAATTTATTAGTAAGATTTTGATTTTTAAACTTCTATAACATTTTGCTTTTAAAAGATTTTCCAACGAAATAAGTTTTGTATAATTTTAAAATTTGTTAGCCATTAGTACATGAAAATAAATTGTTTATAATGTTTAGAGACAATTTTTTTTTACTTAGGTCAAATTTTCATAAATTCCCATTTTTAATAAAGCATAATTAAGCATAGTTATTAGCATGCCATCTAGTAGTTGCTAGTAGAGTCATCTATCTTATCATCTTTATCTTATATTTAGCTACATTACAATAAATGGTGCAGTGTAAGATGAATAAATGCTAATATATATGACTAATATATTTTTATAAAAATTTAAAGAAAAAATTGTGCGTTATAACGAAGACTTTGACCAAAAAGCCATTTTTGCAAAATTTCAGAATCGTACATATAGTTTTGTCAGTTTTATTACGTTTTAAATTTGAAATATACACTGTGCGGTATAAATTTTCGTACATTTTTATCTATAACTCTTTTCCTAATTCATAGATTTAAGCGATTTTCAGGGAAAAATATTCTTTTGACTCGATAAATATATATTCGAAGTTTCATGACTACGTTTATGCGTCTGGACACAATTCAAAAGTGAAAGTGGGCCTTATAGTAGGCGTGTCAAAGTTGTTTTTGCTAATCAGTACAACTTAGGTGTTTCAATATAGTCCTTTATTATTCCAAAATCTTTATTAATAGAGAAATTATATGAATTTTAGGTAAAACGTTATATGGGAGGTGGGCGTAAAAGTGGGCGTGGAACCCTAATTTTTTGGCATAGTAATAAAATTGCCGAGGGGGATAGACGTAGCAAAATTTATCATCATACCTCTAATTTTAGCGGTTTTATGAGCTTTTAAATTTCATTAACGGTAGATAACGTGAAAAGTGGGCGTTGTAGTAGGCGTGTCAAAGTTATTTTTGCGAATGAGTACAACTGTGGTGTTTCAATATAGGCCTTTATTATTCCAAAATCTTTAATAATAGAGAAATTATATGAATTTTAGTTAAAACGTTATATGGGAGGTGGGCGTAAAAGTGGGCGTGGCACATTGATTTTCCGTCACAAAAAAGTGCCTCCCCAAGAAGCAAAGTGTGCAAAATTTCAGAGTCGTACATCCAATTTTGTTGGTTTTATGACGTTTTTGTTTTTAAATATACCGAAAAATACACTGTGCGGTATCAATTTTCGTACATTTTGATCGATAACTCCTCTCCTAATGCATAGACAATTTTCGGGGGAAAATATTGTCTTTACATAGGAAATATATATTCGAAGTTTCATGAGTCTACGTTAAGGCGTTTGGACACAATTCCATTTTATTCGATGTTTGAAGGACACGGTTTTTTCGACCTACTCTTGCTTTTCGAGCTATAACTCTCTTCCTAATATTCCGATTTAGCCCATTTTCAATACCAAACAAACCTTGTCTATAAGAAAGATTCTGGCAAAATTTGAGCCCCCTAGCTTTTTCGGTGCGACCTCTATCGTGCTTTCAACAGACGGACAGACGGACGGACATAGCTAGATCGTCATAAAATCAAACCCCGATTCAGAATATATATACTTTATGGGGTCTAAAATGGATATTTCGATGTGTTACAAACGGAATGACAAAATGAATATACCCCCACCATTTTTTTGGTGGCGGATATAAAAACGCACTGACAGAAATCAGGGAAATATGAAATTACAGGCTAAAAACATCTAATTGCATTAAAAAAAAAAACTAAATTTATTTAAAAGTTGAATTTACTATGTAATAATTTCTTTTGGCCTTTTGTGGCTTTTTTAATACAAAATTGAATAAATAATTAATAAAATGTTTAACAAATCTTTTTTTATATTAATTATTAGTTTTTTGATGTTGTTTTTTTTAATTTAAATATTAACAAAAATTATTTCAGCTTAAGGCCTTCATCAAATCTCAAAATGGGTATTATGACATTTACACACTTTGCAACATGTTTACGCAACATACTTGTCTCTCATGTTGAATTTTTTTATGCAAATACTGCATTAAATAACGGAACAATTAACGTAACCTCAGTTCTGTTTTTCGCATTGACCATTGCGGAAGAAACTCATAAAATTACAGTTTCAAGATTATTGTAAATTTTTTTATGAATTATTAAAGCTCACCCAACGCTCATTTTATAAAATTTTCGGGGAAACTGTTTTACTCAAGAAACATACTTGTAAAACTTTATCACTCCACGTCAATGCGTTTAGACCTAGTCGCATTTGATGTAACTAAAATGTAATTTGTCCCGTTAAAAAAGAATTTCTTAAACTTTAAAAAAAAATAATTTTTTTGTTAATTATAGTTTTTATTAATTAAATTAGTATTTTCCACAGAAAAAATTTTAAACAAAACAGAAAGCAAGAGGTATGTTGTTCATGTATACAATTGTGCTTGCGAATGTATAATCATTTGTATTTTCCCACTGACACTGACTAGTACCTTTATTTTCTGCATCACTTACAATTTAAAAAATTATCAACACTAGCATTTTTTTACCCAATTGTTTTGTTGGGACCAACACTGCTAATAGAACAACATTAAACAGCTAATTGGTTACAACTTGTAATTTAGAAATAAAAATTTTTGGAAAAAAGTATTGAGTACTGATTTAATAGAATTAAAATAAATTAAATTTAATATTATTAAAAATTTGTTTGTTTCTATAAATAAAAATACAAAATATATGTTGCAACCAAAAATATATGTCTACTTTTATTTGTGATTGAAATTAATATATACACACATAAGTACATATGTATGTATGTAATAGACACAAGACTGAATTTTAATTGTTACGTTGCCTTGTTTTTATGGTATTATTATTTTTAATTTTTGTAAGAAAAAATTTAAAAAAATTTTTGTTTTTTTTTTGGACTAAAGTTCATTTATTAATTGTCTAGTTATTTTTTTAAATTTCAGGTGATTTATCTTCATTGCCCAGTTATTTGACTTTTGATATTTGGCAACCCTAATTACAACAGGGCACTATTTTGTGAGAGCTAGTATAAGTAGATGGGATCGCGTCACTCCGAATTATTGTAGGATGTGTAAGGATGAGGAGGAGCTAGAGACTGAGGAACACATTGTCACTCACTGCCCGAAGTTACAGAATCACAGGCTAAAGTGCTTAGGTAGACGATTCCACTATGAGTTGTATGATGTTTCGGAGTGCAAACTGGAATATATAATCAGATTCATCATGGGGGTCGGGTGGCTGATGAACATGCAATGGGGCTCGTAGGGAATCTGTATTTCTTTCTTCTATTCTATTTCCTACTAACTATCTCTTATTTTCATATATTATATCTTTGGCAACCCTCTCTCTCTTTTTCTAGTCGATTTTCTGTCTTTACTTAATAAAGGGAAACACAATGGATCATATTGGTCTCTGAGTGTGGGTGTTGGAGGCGGATCCTGATTCCTGCATCCCCTTTCCTACCTACGTGCCTACCTTAATAATTTTTGTTTTAAGGATTATCAGGTGAAACTTATTACCGTGTTCTTTTGATATTTTCCCCACAACATCTGCCAAGTGGAATTGTATTTGAAAAACCTTATTACTTTGTATCATTAATTTTTAAGTGTTTACTGTAAATTGAGCAAACCTTTCTGGTCATTTTTAATAGTTTTGTATTTTCTCGCCTACATCAGTGCAGGTTTGTGTATGCAGAGCATATAAAACTTTAATTAATCATCCGTAGATGCATGGAAACTGTAGAGTTAATAAAATGAGTAGTAACTACAGATGGAATATAAATGGTGTTTCTTCAATGAGTAAATGCAGTGTTTGGGTTTTTGAGAAGGAAAGAAATAAAAAAAAATTGGTTATTGTTGTCCTTTCAATGTAATATTGAATCAATTTTTTGGTCTTAGAAGTTGAAGTTTGCCAGGTATGCTCGTGGTAAAATATAAATAATAAAAGAGGTATTTTTAGAATTTCTAGCTAAATTCTCGGTTTTAAGGAAACCTGAAAGTTTTTCCGGAAAACCGTTTGGAATCTTCCAAATAAAATGTGTGCCGGTGTGGGCAACTTTACATTGTTTTACGGTATGCTAGTAAGTGTAATTTATTGGTAAGTAAATCATTATATCACTTTACAAAGCTGGAAAGTTATACGTAAGCAATTAGTAATCTCTCTGTTGCATATTTCTCGTTAAAAATTTTTTTCTGAGTTGCAATCGATTAACTGGTGGACATGTAAAAGTTTTTCAATGTTATTAACAACAATATTGTATCAGCAACTTTATAATTTTTTAATGAGGTGTAGATGGTACTTCTATAACTTGTGATGTACAAAAAATCTTAATACCACATATTACATAAAGATAATTGGGCCACAGTTGTTGTTCATGCCTTTTAACAATCTATGTAATCTTGCTTCTATCTGTTTTATCAATCTTATGCATTTTTCATGTCATGTCATGTCATGCCATGTGATGCATAAAGGCAAACAATTTCTAATACAGATTTATAATTCAGTTTTATGTCGACTAAATATCTTCCAAATAGTTTGTAAATTTTTATTACTGACTGCATTGAACACTTCAGCCATTTTTTTTAATTTTTCTTAACTCTATTTACGCTTTAATTAGCATCCTATCCTGCTCAAATTAAAAGCTTATAATCTTACCCAAATACTTACCCAAGACTGTTGCATCAATACCTCAAAACTTTGTTAATAATCAAAATATTTTCACCGTGTACCTGTATAACACAAATAAAATAAAAAAATAAAAATCATGAATATTTAAAGTTCTGCCGACTGGTACTTCAAAATCAAAAAATCTACTGCATATTTAAGCGAAAACAAAACAACAAAAAAATAAAACGAAATATCTATACATGCATGACAAACCGGTGAAAAAGATGATGTGGAAATCACTGCAATTTCATGTTGCATGCTGATGACAATTTACGTCGGTATATAAGCATTTGATATTAAAATATACTCATAGCACTAAATAAATATATAAAGGGTGTTTTTGTAGTGTGTATTTTTAGCGCAAATTACTTTTGTATGGTTAGTGTGTATTATTTGTTCTCCAATTAATTCACTTTTAACATTTTGACCAACTAACCTAAATTAATACTTTAAAAATGTTAAATGGAAAACATGAAAATATTTTTCATTTTTAAAATGCGTTTTCATTTCATACAGTGATCCAATTTGCCATATCCTTAACTGTCAGCGAATTAAGTTTGTTTACTTTTAAATTTCGCTAATTTTGGAGACACTTTTTATACATTACTTTGTAGTTTAATTGCAGTACATTAGCGTACTTAACAAAATGTGTGCTTTTAATTAAGTTAAATTTGCTTTATTTTCTAATCATTAACTAAAAGCATGCCTTATGTTGTTAATATTTATTAGTAATATTCTGCTGAAAAAATTAATTATTTTTTTCCACTAAACATTTTCCTTTCAAAATAGAAATATTAGGAGAAAGATAAAATAAAAAATATAATATTAAAAATCTATTTCATAATTTTAAATTAAAAACTTTCTACCAGATTTTAAAATCTAGATTTTTATTTAAATTTAAATAGAATAGAAAAATTTTTATCTATATATCAAAAAAAAAAAAACAAATATGAAATGACGGCCATTTCTACGTAGTTACATACGTAGTTAACTCTGTTCTACCAGTTCAGTCCTTTAATCAGATACCCATATCCATTATGGATACAACTTTTTTACAATTTTTAAAAATATTAAAATGGCCCTAACCATACCCTGTAGTACATAAAAAAACAATAAGAACTGCATCTTTAGATTTTCGATATCGTTAAAAAAGGTTCCGCGTCAAATGCAATTAAGTTTGGGATCAGTAAGTTGTAAAAAATTAAGTAATTTCACTTAACAAAAATAGGTTTTACATTGTGATTTTGATTATAATCATATAATTACATTAAGAAATATAAATAGTTAAATAATTATAAAATAAAAAATTTTGTAAAAATAAAAAAAAAATCCTAAAGGGCTTTTAGAAATCGGCTTCGACGCGGAACGTTTTTGTTCCGAAATGACCTGTGGAAACATTTCTCGGTTTCAGCACAACATCGGCTACAGCGTGGTGATAGGGCCTTATTTTGGTTGTACCCCTAATGTTCATGTCTTGTTAAAAAACAAGAAATGCAACGCAATAAACAGATTAATACAAACATACCATAAACACTTGCGCTATGGAGATATATAGAAACAGAATAGCGGAAACAATCACATAATATTTTATGTATGTATAATTTTTGTACAGAAATTTAAGGTTTTTTTCAAAATCAAATATATGAATTACAATTTCATTTAGCCTACAAGAAGTTAATATGCTGCTAATTGTTATGAACAATGTGTTTTTTTTTTCGCTCACTGCTTACGAGCCATACTCTTCTTATATACACATGTAGGGGGAAAATCGAAGCAGACCACTACTATCACGGGTCCCTTTTCGATCCTCTTCGCTTCTCAATGATTTCGTGTCCACCGATCAGTATACCTTCAATCACTAAGTCCCGCGCCACAACCAGCGTTTGCTCTGGACTAGGAAAACGATTTCACACTGTCGACTGGTGATTGTAGACAATCCTCATCGCACAGTCCTTTGTAATCGCCAGCATCTCCCTCAGACTAAGGCCCCCCATCGCACTCACACTTAATGTGTGCTTGGCTGTGATCCTTAATCTTTCGCTCGCCATCGCCGGACACTCGCATACTATATACGCTGCCGTCTCGGCATCCTCTAGGCACATTCTCCAAATATCACCATCCACGATCTGCATCCTCTTCAGATGATATTTGAAGTTCCCATGTCCAGTAATCAACGCAGTGATCCAGCTCATCGTACTCCGATTGAAACCGAGTATCTTCACTGCACCCCTGCCAAGTGGCTCCCTGAGTACAATACGAGCCTGTCTACACGTGGTTCCCTCCATCCACCTTCGCAAGTTCATAGAGTTCACCCATTGAGAGATCTTTTCCCGCACTAACCCATTGCCCAGAGCAGTTCTTGGTTCCGGTCCGCAGAATGCAGCCTCAGACCCCTTCTTCGCAAGTTAGTCAGCAGCCTCATTCCCAGTTATGCCCACGTGTCCCTTAACCCACATCAGCGTTACCTCATTTGTAGAGGAAAACCTATTGAGCTTTAGAACACACTCAAGCACCAAAGAGGAGTTCACATCTATCCGCTGCATACGTTTTATAACCATACTTTTGGTACACGATTTTTTAAGAAAATCTATGAATACACTATTCTTATTGCTATTTGAGAACCAATACATATATATATATTTATTTCTATATAGATTTTTATACTTAATTAAATTTATTACATGGTTTTTACCTTCTAAGTAAGTACTTAAACTCCTATAGTATGGAAACAAATGTATTCCTTTAAGCAATTTTAATAACTTTTTTCTCATATTTAAACATTCAAGTTAAGCTTATTTCATTTCTAAAATTATAATTAATTTTTGGCGTGTACTTTGGCAATAATTTGCTCACAGACAGATTAACGAAATCTTAACATCGACATGGAAAAATAATTTCTTAAGTGTATGTGAGAAAAATACTTTTAGCCATTAAATAAATCACCCCGATTACGTCATTTCCTTAACTGAAGTGCTTACCAAATAACTTAATTAAAATTATATGGTATTTACAACATTACTTTAAGTAAGTAACAATATTATTTTGTTATTAATTTTGCTTTTATTAAAATTTTGTTCTTGTAATTATCGCAAGGTTTAGTTTGAGTAGACAAGAAATTTATAACAAAGAAATTGGATTAAAACAAAATGTTCAATTCGAACTATAATAAACGTGAATAAGAGTATATTAATAAATGTAATAGAAATAATTTTTTTATACCCGCCACCAAAGAAATGGTGGGGGTATATTCATTTTGTCATTCCGTTTGTAAAACATCGAAATATCCATTTTAGACCCCATAAAGTATATATATTCTGAATCAGGGTTTGATTTGATGACGATCTAGCTATGTCCGTCCGTCTGTCCGTCTGTTGAAAGCACGATAGAGGTCGCACCGAAAAAGCTAGGGGGCTCAAATTTTGCCAGAATCTTTCCTATAGACAAGGTTTGTTTGGTATTGAAAATGGGCTTAATCGGAATAATAGGAAGGGAGTTATAGCTCGAAAAGCAAGCGTAGGTCGAAAAAACCGTGTCCTTCAAACATCGAATAAAATGGAATTGTGTCCAAACGCATAAACGTAGACTCATGAAACTTCGAATATATATTTCCTGAGTAAAAACAATATTTTTCCCCGAAAATTATTAAAAAACTATGCATTAGGAGAGGAGTTATCGATCAAAATGTACGAAAATTTATACCGCACAGTGTATTTTTCGGTATATTTAAAAACAAAAACGTCATAAAAGCAACAACACGTTATCTACCGTTAATGAAACTTAAAAGCTCATAAAACCGCCAAAATTAGAGGTATGATGATCAAATTTGCTACGTATATCCCCATAGGCAATGTCATTACTGCGCAAGAAAATTGAGGTGCCACGCCATCTTTTACGCCCACCTCCCATATAAGGTTTTACCTAAAATTCATATAATTTCTCTATTAATAATGACTTGGGAATAATAAAGGGCTGTATTGAAACACTTAAGTTGTACTCATTCGCAAAAACAACTTTGACACGCCTACTATAACGCCCACTTTTCACGTTGTCTACCGTTAATGAAATTTAAAAGCTCATAAAACCGCCAAAATTAGAGGTGTGATGATCAAATTTGCTACGTATATCCCCCTAGGCAATGTCATTACTGTGCCAGAAAATTAAGGTGCCACGCCCACTTTTACGTCCACCTCCCATATAACGTTTTACCTAAAATTCATATAATTTTTCTATTAATAAAGATTTTGGAATAATAAAGGGCTATATTGAAACACCTAAGTTGTACTCATTCGCAAAAACAACTTTGACACGCCTACTATAACGCCCACTTTTCACGTTATCTACCGTTAATGAAATTTAAAAGCTCATAAAATCGCCAAAATTAGAGGTGTGACGATCAAATTTGCTAGGTATATTCCCCTAGGCAGTATCATTACTGTGCCAACTAAGGTGCCACGCACACTTTTACGCCCACCTCCCATATAACGTTTTACCTAAAATTCATATAATTTCTCTATTAATAAAGATTTTGGAATAACAAAGAGCTATATTAAAACACCTAAGTTGTACCCATTAGCAAAAACAGCTTTGACACGCCTACTATAACGCCCACTTTTCACGTTATCTACCGTTAATGAAATTTAAAAGCTCATAAAACCGCCCACCTCCCATAACGGCTTATCTTAAATCATGTAACTTCTCTATTGACAAAGTTTTTAGGAAAATAAAGGACTATATTGAAATATCTAAGTTGTATTTATTAGCAGAAACTTTATTGACACGATTACTTTAACGCCCACTTTCATTGAAAGACTACATTTACAAAAGCATTTTAGTAGCATATCGAAGTTATAAAGGGTGGTTAAATTTTAAGGGCCGATGTTGAATTTAAATAAAACACAAATTATTTATGAAATTATCATCTTTTCTTTTTATAATGATAATATTTGTATGGTTCAATTATGTATGGAACAAAATATCGGCCAAATGCCCCCCCCCCCCATCCTTGGCGCCACTCCACTATCTGATGGTCCAAATTTTAATGACAATGTTGATGCTCAATTGTTAGGCATGATGATGAGGCGAGGTTGACTGCTCTTTTGCCACACTATCGCAAAAACCAGCAGTGGTTCCCATTCAGCGAACGAAGAAGGCATTCACAGATTTTCTAACATTTTATACAGAACTGTTTTGCAGAAATTTAAATAGTTTTTAAAATTCTCCCGATTGTGGACGAATTTGAACGATTATGTTGATTAAAAGAATTACGAAGTGCACAAAATGCGATTTGATTTGAACGCCCATTTTTATAAAAAACCTGAATAACTTTAAAGCGTTGCTCATTTGCATATCTTTCCACGGATTAAATTGAGTAAGTTTGAGATTGAGAAATGTCAAGTGAAGTGCAGAAAACAAATTTAAAGACTAGGTGTACTTCACCTTCAACATGGGCCCTTAAAATTTAACCACCCTCTACAAAGAAAGTGATACATATTTTATTATAAAGAGATTATTCCATAGCGATTAACAAAATAATAAATATTGTGCTTTAAATGTACACAAAATTGGTGGAGGGTATAAAAGATTCGGCACAGCCGAATATTGTGCTCTTACTTGTTTATTATGTCTTTGATATTAAGCAATATGGTACTATTTCAAAAAATTAAATTTTCGGCTTTTTTTTGAGTTTAAATAGGCTGTTTTTCTTTTTTATTTGGTATCATTAGCTTAACTCTAGCACATCTACAGTAACTTAGAAAAATTCCTATTTAGTTTGATACTCAACAAAAACTGCAGTTTCCGACTTAAGACTTTTTTTAATTAATTTCAAAGATGTATGATTCTACGACTATATACCTGTTGGTTGGAAGTAAACAACATCGACTTAAGTTTTGTAAGTTCTACAGGAGACTTCAACAACATATTAAAAGTCACAAAAGGTGCTTTCTCTACATTATCAGCTGAAAGAGTATCTCTGTTTAGTATTATTTACACAAGTCCTCATTTATTTCTATTTGTCTGATACTTTTCTTAATCAGTAATAATTTTATTTTTTCATCATCATTAAATCTGTCATACTTGACGTTTTATATTTATACCCTTCACCTGTGGCGCACACTTTTATACTTTCATATGAAGGGTATAACATCTCCTAAAGGTAGGATGGCGTGATATCTAGCTCTCGACTGTTACCTACCAATAGATATGTATGTACATATGTACATATTTGCAGTAGTATAATGGTAAAATTCAAAATTTGCAAATACTAAAAGAAAATGTAAACGAAATGAACATAAAACAAGTAAGAGCACTATATTCGGCTGTGCCGAATCTTTTATACCCACCACCAATTTTGTGTACATTTAAAGCACAATATTTATTATTTTGTTAATCGCTATGGAATAATCTCTTTATAATAAAATATGTATCACTTTCTTTGTAGAGGGTGGTTAAATTTTAAGGGCCCATGTTGAAAGTGAACTACACCTAATCTTTAAATTTGTTTTCTGCATTTCATTTGACATTTCTCAACTTCAAACTTATTCAATTTGATCCGCGGAAAGATACGCAAATGAGCAACGCTTTAAAGTTATTCAGGTTTTTTATAAAAATGGGCGTTCAAATCAAAATGCATTTTGTGCACTTCGTAATTGTTTTGATCAACATAATCGTTTAAATTCGTCCACAATCGGGAGATTGGTTAAAAATATTTAAATTTCTGCAAAACAGGTCTGTATAAAATGTTAGAAAATCTGTGAATGCCTTCTTAGTTCGTTGAATGGGAACCACTGCTGGTTTTTGCGATAGTGTGGCAAAAGAGCAGTCAACCTCGCCTAATCATCATGCCCAACAATTGAGCATCAACATTGTCATTGAAAATTTGGAGGATCAGATAGAGCAGTGGTGCCAAAGATGGGGGGCCAATTGGCCGATATTTTGTTAAATACATAATTGAACCATACAAATATTATAATTGCAACAAGAAATACTAATAATATCCTAAATAATTTGTCAACATCGGTCCTTAAAATTTAACCACCCTTTATAACTTCGACATGCTACTGAAATGCTTTTATAAATGTAGTTTTTCAATGAAAGTGGGCGTAAAATAGGCGTGTCAATAAAGTTTCTGCTAACAAATTAAAGTTAAATATTTCAATATAGTCCTTTATTTTCCCAAAAACTTTGTAAATAGAGAAATTACATGAATTTAAGATAAACCGTTATATGGGAGGTAGGCGTTAAAGTGGGCGTGTCACCTAAACTTTTTGGCACAACAATAACATTGATTAGAAGGAAAAACGTAGCACATTTGATCATCATACCTCTAATTTTGGCGGTTTTATGAGCTTTTAAATTTCATTAACGGTAGATTACGTGAAAAGTGGGCGTTATAGTAGGCGTGTCAAAGTTATTTTTGCGAATGAGTACAACTTAGGTGTTTCAATATAACCCTTTATTATTCCAAAGTCATTAGTAGTAGAGAAATTATATGAATTTTAGGTAAAACGTTATATGAGAGGTGGGCGTAAAAGTGGGCGTGGCAACTTAATTTTCTACCACAGTAATGACATTGCCTAGGGGGATATACGCAGCAAATTTTATCATCATACCTCTAATTTTGGCGGTTTTATGAGCTTTTAAATATCATTAACGGTAAATAACGTGAAAAGTGGGCGTTATAGTAGGCGTGTCAAAGTTATTTTTGCGAACGAGTATAACTTAGGTGTTTCAACATAGCCCTTTGTTATTCCAAAATCTTTATTAATAGAGAAATTATATGAATTTTGAGTAAAACGTTATATGGGAGGTGGGCGTAAAAGTGGGCGTGGCACCTTAATTTTCTGGCACAGTAATGACAATGCCCAGGGGGATATATGTAGCAAATTTTATCATCATACCTCTAATTTTGGCGGTTTTATAAGCTTTTAAATTTCATTAACGGTAGATAACGTGAAAAGTGGGCGTTATAGTAGGCGTGTCAAAGTTATTTTTACGAATGAGTACAACTTAGGTGTTTCAACATAGCCCTTTGTTATTCCAAAATCTTTATTAATAGAGAAATTATATGAATTTTGAGTAAAACGTTATATGGGAGGTGGGCGTAAAAGTGGGCGTGGCATATTGATTTTCCGTTACAAAAAAGCGGCTCACCAAAAAGTAAAGTGTGCAAAATTTTAGAGTCGTACATCCAATTTTGTTGCTTTTATGATGTTTTTGTTTTTAAATATACCAAAAAATACACTGAGCGGTATAAATTTTCGTACATTTTGATCGATAACTCCTCTCCTAATGCATAGATTTAGATAATTTTTGGGGAAAAATATTGTTTTTACTCGAGAAATATATATTCGAAGTTTCATGAGTCTACGTTAATGCGTTTGGACACAATTCCATTTTATTCGATGTTTGAAGGACACGGTTTTTTTGACCTACTCTTGCTTTTCGAGCTATAACTCTCTTCCTAATATTCCGATTTAGCCCATTTTTAATACCAAACAAACCTTATCTATAAGAAAGATTCTGGCAAAATTTGAGCCCCCTAGCTTTTTCGGTGCGACCGCTATCGTGCTTTCAACAGACGGACAGACGGACAGACGGACAGACGGACAGACGGACGGACATAGCTAGATCGTCATCAAATCAAACCCTGATTCAGAATATATATACTTTATGGGGTCTAAAATGGATACGATGTGTTACAAACGGAATGACAAAATGAATATACCCCCACCATTTTTTTGGTGGCGGGTATAACAAGTAACAGTGCTATATTCGGCCGTGCCGAATCTTATATACCCTTCACAACGTGTAGTCATGCAATAACAATTGTTTGTATCAGCATTCATCTCATATAAAATACGTACATACATATGTCTATACTGGATAGAATAAATGTGGCATCGAATCCCAGCTGAGCCAAAAAAATTTTATTTTATGTTATTAAATACATTATTTATATTTTTTTTTTTTTATTTTTTTTTTTAAATTTTGTTAAAAAAATTTAAAAAAAATTTTTTAAAATTTTTTTTTAAATTTTGTTTTAAATTTTTTTTTTATTTTTAGTATATTTTTTTTTTTGTATGTTTTTTACATGTATGTATGTATGTATGTAGGTTGTTGTTGTAATTGTGAAAAAAAACGAGGTGGTCGTGGTTTTTTGCTCATATCTCAGAAAGTTATTGGGTGATTGTGCTGAATTTCAATGGCGATTCATTCCTGGATATTTCCAAGAGATTGATATCATATACAGATCTGAGGAACATATAGTTGCTTCTAAAAGTTGATTTAAACCAACACACGGACAGACGGGCAGACGGACAGACGGTTAGGGCTTAATCGACTCCTCTATTCATAAGCTTTCAGAAAATGTATACTTTATGGGGTCGGAAATGAAAATTGTAGAAATTACAAACGGAATGACAAAGCTATATATACCCTTGTGCACCACAGGTGAAGGGTATAAAAACAACAAAAGCACATTAAAATAGACATTATGATGATGATAGAATTTATGATGACCACAGAGTGCTGGTTTTTTCCTTCAGTTTTAATTTAGTTCTTCTTTCCAACGCTCATCCCAGACAACACATAAATTAATATTTTCCTTGGTAAAAGAGTTTCTGCTGATGTCATTATTGTTATTGCGATTTTGCAGTAGCTGATTTTGACATTTGATAACATTATAACCATTATATACTTACACAGCTAATTTATAATGAAATGCTATTGAAATATAATTAATGACACAATTCTTGTTATGAGTTATATTTTGGCTTCAATAGATTTTATATCAGTGACAAAATTTATTAAAAGTTTTTAATCATAGCTGTTAAGTAATAGTCACTAATCGTAATAATTAGTAATTAGATTATTATACCCGCCACCAAAAAATGGTGGGGGTATATTCATTTTGTCATTCCGTTTGTAACACATCGAAATATCCATTTTAGACCCCATAAAGTAAAGCTCGTAAAGCAAGAGTGGGTCGAAAAAACCGTGTCCTTCGCACATCGAATAAAATTGAATTGTGTCCAGACGCATAAACGTAGTCATGAAACTTCGAATATATATTTATCGAGTCAAAAGAATATTTTTCTTTGAAAATCGCTTAAATCTATGAATTAGGAAAAGAGTTATAGACAAAAATGTACGAAAATTAATACCGCACAGTGTATATTTCAAATTTAAAACGTAATAAAACTGACAAAACTATATGTACGATTCTGAAATTTTGCAAACATGGCTTTTTGGTCAAAGTCTTCGTTATAACGGAAAATAGATGTGCCACGCACACTTTTTTCCTTAAATTTTTATAAAAATATATTAGTCATATATATTAGCATTTATTCATCTTACACTGCACCATTTATTGTACTGTAGCTAAATATAAGATAAAGATGATAAGATAGATGACTCTACTATCAACTACTAGATGGCATGCTAACAACTTATGCTTATGTTCTCCTGAAATTATGCTCTATTAAAAATGGGAATTTAGGAAAATTTTGACCTAAGTCAAAAAAAATTATCTCTAAACATTATAAACAATTTATTTTCATGTACTAATGGCTAACAAATTTTAAAATTATACAAAACTTATTTCGTTTGAAAATCTTTTCAAAGCAAAATGTTATAGAACTTTAAAAATCAAAATCTTACTAATAAATTTCCCATTTTAGAAAAATGCAGAGAATGTATATTTTAAATCACCCTGTGGCCCTTAAAATTTAACCTTAAATTCACTTTCTTCCTCTTAAATTCATGTAAATTCTCTATGAATAAAGATTTTGGAATACTAAAGGACTATATTGAAATATCTAAGCTATGTTTATTAGCAGAAACTTTATTGACACGCGTATTTTAACGGCCACATTCATTGAAAGACTAAATTTACGAAAACATTTTACTAGCATACCGAAGTTATAATGGGTGGTTTAATTTTAAGGGACTATGTTGATTTTGAATAAAATTATTATAAAATTATTATCATTTATTTTTATAACGATAATATTTGTATGCTTCAATTATGTATGGAACAATATATCGGCCAAATGGCCTCCCCAACCTAGGCGGAACACCACGATCCGATAGTCCAAATTTTCAATGACACTGTTGATGCTCGATTGTTGGGCACGATGATGAGTCAAGGTTGCTTGCTCTTTTGCCACGTTATCGTGAAAAACAGCAATGTTTCTTATTCAACGAACTAAGATGGCATTCACAGATGTTTTCACATTTCATACAGACCTGCTTTGCAGACATTTAAATATTTTTTACAATTCTCACGATTGTGGACAAATTCGAACGATTATGTTGACAAAAAGAATCACGAAGTGCACAAAATGCATTTTGATTTAAACGCCCATTTTCATAAAAATCTTTAATATTTAAAAGCGTTGCTCGATTGCGTATCTTTCCACGGTTCAAATTGAGTTAGTCTGAGATTGAGAAATGTCAAATGAAATACAAGAAAAAAGTTAAAGTTTAGATGTGGTTCACCTTAAACATGGGCCCTTAAAATTTAACCACCCTCTACAAAGAAAGTGATACATATTTTATTATAAAGAGATTATTCTATAGCGATTAACAAAATAATAAATATGTACACAAAATTGGTGGTGGGTATAAAAGATTCGGCACAGCCGAATATAGTACTCTTACTTGTTTTTCTTCAAACAAACAACAAATCAAAAAACTTTAATTTAGGTCAATTCATTTTGATGTGATAGCTCTTATCTTAAAGTCAGTAGCAGTATCTGTCTGCAAATTCCAATGATTTAACGAAATATTTAAGAACCTTGAAATTTCTTTGCAAAAAAAAATTTATATTATAATGTGCACGGTCAACAACACAAACAAGAAATAATCTTGAAAAAAAGAATAAAAAAAGAAATTTTTAAGGCATGTAGAAATAGGGTAAAAATACTTCGCTGAATATATCTATTTGCCATATCGTACCATAATTCACTAAGTAAGTGTTTTGTTACTTTACTAATTAAATCCGTATTTTATTGCTGGCCCCTACAATATTTTTGTATTATATCAATTTAAAGATGATTTCGGATATCGCTTGGTAAATAATTGGGCATTTATTTCTTGCCAACCTTCTTGTACTATTTAAAACATCATTTTATTTACTCTTTTTCTATTCTCTATTAAAAATAAGGTATTATCACGCATTAATAAATACTTTTTATACTAGTACTACAGGTATCAAGACGCCACCATACCAAGTTCTCCCAAAATTCATCAATATTCAAAAGTTTTAAAGCTTAAAGAGTTTAAAAAGACAGAAAAAAATTCCAAAAAGTGATGTTTTGTATTTTAGATTACCGTCTATATTCTCGATCAAGATTTCCATGTTGCATGTTTAGACACAGTTTTTCTACAACATTTTAAATAGAATAGATAGATTTACACACTAAATTTCTCATAAAAAATAGATTCATTAAATTATGTAAAAGCTTTAAAAAAGAATCAAACTTGATGGGTTTTCTTAAGTGACAAATACGAATTAATACTTTTCTGGAATGTACAATAGTAGTAAAAGATATTTATTATACCCTTCACCTGTGGTGCACAAGGGTATATATAGCTTTGTCATTCCGTTTGTAATTTCTACAATTTTTATTTCCGACCCCATAAAGTATACATTTTCTGAAAGCTTATGAATAGAGGAGTCGATCAAGCCATGACCGTTTGTCCGTCTGAATGTCTGCCCGTCTGTCCGTGTGTTGGTTGAAATCAACTTTTAGAAGCAACCACATATGCCTCTGGCCTGTATATGGTATCGATCTTTTGGAAATATCCAGAAATGAATCGCTATTAAAATTCAGCAAAATCGCTCAATAACTTTCTGAGATATGAGCAAACAAACGCGCCTGCCTCTGTTTTTTCCCATATTTTTACTACCAAAATTGAAATTTTTCATCCATAGAATAATTTATAGGTACCTTTGTTACTATTTGTAGAAATAATATGCCTCTAGAGATATTCGTGAAAAATTTTAGATAAATTGGGCTCTAATGGGTAAAGTTATAGGCAAACATTTTTTTTAAATATATATATTCCAAAAATATACAAACGAAAATCTATTTTTTTCAGCTTCTAGACAACCAAGAGAGTATCTTTAGAGTATATTGGTATCATCTGAAAGCAATTGATTAACGCAATATAGATACTATAAAAAAATTAAAATTCATGTTGGCCGATACTACAAAATGTCGGACAATAAATTTATATATGGGTCAAATCTAGTATTTTAAAAAGTTGCTGCTTGAACGCCCTCAATATTGGTATCAAATGAAAGGGCTTGACCAGTAGAATACAGTAAATTATTAAAAACTGTAAAATCCAAGATGGCGTCAAAAACAAAATGGCGGATCAAATTTTTAACCCCATTAATATGGGCTTGACTAGTAGAATACAGATAACTACGTAAAAATTCAAAATCAAGGATGGCGTCGGAAATAAAAGGAAAAATGTTGTATAACATGAAATATAGGTTAAGCTACGATATGGGATTATACCTATGTACATGATGGTGAAGGGTATTATCAGATTCGGCACGGCTGAATATGGCACTCTTACTTGTTTTTTATTTTGCATTATAAAAGTAAGGACTTGCATGTACTTATTTTATGTTTAAGTGTATAGTAAATTTTTTTAATTTATTATAACTTAAAAAAAGTTAGCACACAAATGAAATAAAGCCCAATAAAAAGGGATTTATGACACTGATTCTTTATTTAAGTGGATTTTTTTTTTAGTTTAATGAATCGCGATATATTGTTTTGAGGAAGTATAAATAGGAATTAAGTGGAAAGCTATAAAGAGAGGTATTATTGCTATAGCGTTTTATTTTTACAATTTAAATAAATGGAATTTCTAATAAAATAAATATAAAAAAAAACGTTGCATAATAATAATAAAAGAATAGAAATAAACTGATGCAGAAATATTTTAAGATAAAATTTTAGTTTTAAAACTTGTAACTTCAACACACTCTGAAATATCTCTGAACTAAGCAAACGTAAGGGGTCAAGTCTCATATTCTTTGAATTAAAGGTGGATTTACTTATTTGTCTTGATTAAGACTTTTCTGCTTTTTAGTTTTCGAAATAAGTTTTTGTACCAACGACTTATTAAGCACTATATAAAAGTATTTCCAATTTATTATTTTTCTTAGTTTTATTTTAAAACTAATATGACAATGTGATGCTTAACTTTGGTTGGAAACATATTGATATTTAAGCGACTAAAACTGAGAGTTACAAACCAATTTTACTTAGTTATACTTCCAATCATCTCAGTTAGGCTATTTCGAATATTATTTAAAATCAATATATTGCAAAACGTAAAATATAATATAACATATGTATCAATATACTTTGAATCTCTTACTTCTCTTTTTCTACCCAAGTTTTTAACGCCGTACAAGCCAATTAAATATTCTATTTGTAAACACATACACTAAAGTTAACACACTTAGCTATGCATAAGGCTGTGTACTTATAGCATTACACACTTATGCAAACTAATTATTCTGCAACATTAGTTTAATAAAACACACACATTATTTAAAAACAACCGATTTCAGCAAAAAGCTTTTAAAGTTCAATCAAATGCAAAATTTAATCAACTAATTATATTAAAAAGTAAGAATGCAAAAACAAAAAATTTTCAACATTAATACACGTTTCTAAATTACTCATACTAAAATATATTGTTTTGCAGTTGTTAAGGGTGTTGTTTCTTCTGCTGTTGTTGTTGTTGTTGTTATTGATTAGTCGTAATAATGGAATTTAGTGCGGGGGCTTAGACACTAAAAGAATGCAGTGGCAAATTGCAATAGTGCGGGTGAATTGTGGCACTATAATCATTATTAACATTACATTTAACAACAATCATTATTATTCCTTAACATTAATTAGCTGAGAACTGTTGATTGGGTTGACTGCCTTGCAACGGTTCAGCAGTAAAGAGATGATGATGATATGGCTGCTGTTGCTGCCACTATAATATCGTTACGATACATTGCGTTTCTTTGCAATGCAACGGCGCTCAATACATATGTGTGGCAATTTTACTGGTAAAGGCAATTGATATTACGAGTACTTTCCAATTTCTCAATATGCTTTATTCTATACATGTTGAAAAGTTCTTTAAACGCACACATTCATAGATTGATAAATTGATAGATTGGCGAGCGAGGAGTGTGTGTATTGTAGGAGGAAACCAAATGTAAAATTTTTATAAGAGAAAAATAAAACATGAAGAAGTAGCGAACAAAAGCAATAACAATTTATAAAAAAATAAAATAAAAATCTCGTTAAAGATAAGTAACGGTTGTTGAAATGAAAACGACTGGGTTGCACATTATTTTATTGTGTTTTGTTCAAAAAAAAAAAGAAAGATAGAATGGTTCATAATAACAATAGAACATAAATTTTTTCAAAAATGTTTTAGAGATATGTACACACTTTCAGGTATATACAAACATATGTGTGTAAGCGTAAATATTTAGGTATAAATACCACATTTAGCTGCGAACTAAATTATTTCAATTTTTATGTTATAAGATTTTAATAAAATAAAATATTTCCTTTAAAGTCTATACATACTTGTTTTTAAAGGATTTCTTAAGAACTAGAATACTACTATTTCGGGTCCTTTTTTATCGAAATCCCTTTTTTCCAGGTAGCATTAAACCAAATAAATTTCCAATCGAATTGTTCAGTTCTTTCAATTCAACTTTTCTTCTGTGGATATATAATTTCTATTGCAACAATCATTTATTCTTATGACTGACTGCATAGTTAAATTAATTGAAAAAAACAATAACTATACAAATAATACATACAGCAAATTTGTTTAAACGAAAAAAAATGTTAAAATGTTAAAAATGCATTACCATTTTTCGTTATTTATTTTTAAAATTTAGAATTTTAAAAAAACCGGTTGCTATTTTGCAAATTGAGAAAGAACCGGATAACCGGTTCAATTATATAAAATATAATATTTAAAGAAAAGACTAAAAAATATTTAAAAAAGATTATAATAAAAATTATATCTAAATATGAAATTTTTAAATTTTTTATACGTTTGGCTGCACAATTACGCAATAACTGACATGAATGCAGTTAACCCATTTGGTTTTAATTATTTGAATTTAAGGACAAAAGGACCTCTTTATAATTAAAATAAATAAATACAATAAACTAATACATAAATAAATAAGACTTTATATAAGACTGTTATAAATTTTTGTATCTCATTCTGTACATTTTTTAAATGTTAAATAGATCTTTTAAACTAATATGCTCAAACCTATTTTGTGTGAAATGATTTCTGTAATTTCAAATACATTTTTAAGGCTAGGGAGAAAATCCTTAAAATTCTTTCTTATACCCCTGACAGACATACAAATATAGGCCTAAACTAGTTTGTTCGATGGTTTAATTGAAATTTAAGTTGACAGACACTCAATGCCATAAACTAAAATTAGGTACTGGGTGGAGAGATTGTTGGTTTTTCTTTATTGTAACTACACTTTTTACCTTAAAGTGATCGATCAGCTAAGTTTATGCTTCAATTATCTTTAACTTTTAACGTTAGGTTTATATCTTATAAACAAAAATAATATTTAAGCTCAATTATTTTTCCTATTTATTTTACATTTGTTTTTTAAACAACAAATAAATTTCTTACAATATTATGGAAGAATATTTAATAGTTTTTATTTTCTAATTTTTTTAAAACTTTTCGCGTACTAAATATACTATAGAACTTATTGGTTACAAAGATATATGAAAATAAACTTAAAAAAATAAAAAACCGGCTTTTTCGGATATAAAAACCGGTGTATTCGATATTCGAAAAATCAACATTTAGAAAAAAACCGCCAGCTGAAAGAGGAAAAAACCGGGTTTTCCATCGGTTGTAAAACCGAGTCGATCACCCTACTATTTCCTGAAGTCAAATCACCTTAACTGCACTACTGACCTACTTAAAGCGCCAATTAAGCGCGTATTAAATAGTACTCTTGTGCATAACTCTTCCATATCATATTTTATATAAGAATTATTCTATTTTCATTAAATTTAAAATAAAAAATTACTAATTTTTTAGATTTTTATTCATTGGCGTAGCCACAAATCTTTTCTGGGGTGCCCTAGCTTTAACTTGTTTTAAATTGTTAATCTTAAACTGAGTTAACTTTGAAATCATTTCTTTATTAATTCCAATGCATATTAATTAATCAGGTAACCGCAATTCAAAAATAATTTTTTTTTTTATATTTTTTTAATATGATATTTGGCATTTTAAATAAATGAGAGAAGTGAGAAAATTATTTCTTATCTAAAGACTTTGATAGCTAAAATTTAAAATAAATGAAGAAAAACAAGTAAGAGCACTATATTCGGCTGTGCCGAATCTTTTATACCCACCACTAATTTTGTGTACATTTAAAGCACAATATTTATTATTTTGTTAATCGCTATGAAATAATCTCTTTATAATAAAATATGTATCACTTTCTATGTAGAGGGTGGTTAAATTTTAAGGGCCCATGTTGAAGGTGAACTACACCTAGTCTTTAAATTTGTTTTCTGCATTTCACTTGACATTTCCCAATCTCAAACTTACTCAATTTGATCCGTGGAAAGATACGCAAATGAGTAACGCCTTAAAGTTATTCAGGTTCAAATCAAAATTCATTTTGTGCACTTCGTAATTCTTTTGATCAACAAAATCGTTCAAATTCGTCCACAATCGGGAGAATTGTAACAAATATTTAAATTTCTGCAAAACAGGTCTGTATAAAATGTTAGAAAATCTGTGAATGCGTTGAATGGGAACCACTGCTGGTTTTTGCTATAGTGTGGCAAAGGAGCAGTCAGCCTCATCATGCCCAACAATTGAGCACCAACATTGTCATTGAAAATTTGGACCATCAGATAGAGGAGTGGTGCCAAGGATGGGGGGGGGGGGGTCATTTGGCCGATATTTTGTTAAATACATAATTGAACCATGCAATTATTATAATAACAAAAAGAAATAATAATAATAATTTCCTAAATAATTTATGTTTTATTTAAATTCAACATCGGTCCTTAAAATTTAACCACCCTTTATAACTTCAATATGCTACTAAAATGCTTTTGTAAATGTAGTCTTTCAATAAAAGTGGGCGTTAAAGTAGGCGTGTCAATAAAGTTTCTGCTAATAAATACAACTTAGATATTTCAATATAGTCCTTTATTTTCCCAAAAACTTTGTCAATAGAGAAATTACATGAAATTTAGATAAACCGTTATATGGGAGGTAAGCGTTAAAGCGGGCGTGTCACCTAAACTTTTTGGCACAACAATTACATTGATTAGAAGGATATACGTAGCAAATTTGATCATGATACCTCTAATTTTGGCGGTTTTATGAGCTTTTAAATTTCATTAACGGTAGATAACGTGAAAAGTGGGCGTTATAGTAGGCGTGTCAAAGTTATTTTTGCGAATGAGTACAACTGAAGTGTTTCAATATAGCTTTTTATTATTCCAAAATCTTTATTAACAGAGAAATTATTCGAATTTTAAGTAAAACGTTATATGGGAGGTGGGCGTGAAAGTAGGCGTGCCACCTTAATTTTCTGGCACAGTAATTTTATTGCCTAGGGGGATATACGTAGCATCGTGCTTTCAACAGACGGACAGACGGACGGACATAGCAAGATCGTCATCAAATCAAACCCTGATTCAGAATATATATACTTTATGGGGTCTAAAATGGATATTTCGATGTGTTACAAACGGAATGACAAAATGAATATACCCCCACTTTTTTTTTGGTGGCGGGTATAAAAATTCAAGGAATAATAAAAATATACGATTAAATAAAAAAATATTGCTTTAAAAAGTTTAAATTAAAACAGTATGTACAATAAATACAACTAATACCAAAACACTGTAAATTGCTTTAAAAAGGCAAAGATTGTCTATTTCATTTGTAAACATAATATAATTAATATATAATACTTTAAGAAAGCGTAATTGAAACGATAATATTTTCTAACCAAAATCATCTCATTCACTCACAACATGTTACTCTAAGATTTTAATTACCACAACAATTTTTCGTCTTTTTTCAAGTATTTAAAACAATAACAAAAAAACTTATTCCCACTACAAGTTTAAGTTTCAATTACCATTAAATTATGCATTAAACTCACTCTTCCGTTATGTGGACTTAATAAGTATTTAAATAAATCCAAACAATTACAGGCCCGGCAAACTAATCAATGTCAACCCAGTAAATTCCAGTCATTCCATTTGAATATTGTTTTTTTTTTGTTTTTTTATGACAAATTACTTCCTTTCGTTTTTTATCATTTATTACCTGGATTTTTATTTTTACTTGTAACAAATAGCATTTTCTTTAACATTTTCTCATCATTTAAATTAAGTTTTGCTTTTGCCAATTACAATTTTCGCAGTTAAATGTTGTTTAACTTAAATTCCTTAAAAACTTATTAACATATTTTTCATGTCATTAAATCGTTATAAGTTTTTTTTAGTTTCCGGCAGATTAATCGGATTCGTTTAGAATGCGACCAAATTAACAAACGTCAAAAAATCTTTATTCGGCAAGACAGTTAAAGTTTATACAAATTTGTTGAAATATTAAACATAAAAGTAGAGCAAATTATTATAGATTTTTTTTTGCCAAGACAAACTTTACAATATATTATGATAGCACTTATGACAAAACGAAGATTCAGAGGGAGGAATAAGATGTTGGTTGATATTGTGACTCTTGGATCATTAAGTTCGATAACTCTGCCTTATACATCGGTTTTTTATAAGCGATGTCCTTTAAGGCAACCGCTTAAATGCCCTTTGCTGGTATAAATCTGTAACATCACAAAAGCCAGCCAGAAAAAAGTTTATCAGAGTTGAGTCGTAAAATCTTTCGAGACAATTTACTTTATCAATTTCCAGTTCACAGGTTATTACAAACTGAAACTCATCCGATTGTCAATAGAAAAAATAAAATAATCATCGCGCATTCAATAGGTAGTTTTGTCCCTACAGCTGATCGAGAAGCATTTTAGTAAATTTGTTGAATTCACATTGATTTCATTTCTTATTGCAGATATGGGAAATAAGATTTTTCGTTTAGATTTTTAACAATAAACTAAACTGTAATTAATTTGAGTACAAGAATATTAAATCTATTAATATTTTTTGTTTTCATATCCTTTATCATGGGTTACAAAAAAATATATTTCTTTATGTCATTCCGTTTGTATTTTCTATAATAGTAATTTCTGACCTTAGAGAGAATATATTTTTTGAAAGTTTATGAGAAGGAGAGTCGGTTAAGTAATATCCATCTATCTGTGTGTTGTTTAAAATTAAATTTTACTGAAATTCAGCACAATCACTCCATAACTTTCTGAGATAAGAGCAAATAAACACGTCTGTCTCTGTATTTCCCATATTTTTACCCCAAAAATTATCATTTTTAAGCCTTCGAATAATTTATAGGCATATTAGAAATATTCAAGAAAAATTCCTATCAATGTATGTAGAATTTTTCCATTGCACTAGCTTCGTGCCTCCGAATCAATAAAATTCAACTTTTACTGTCAATGTCGGCTATGTTGAAATTATATGACGTCCTAGGCCATCTCTGTGCAAACATAAGTAGGAAGGTATATAGTATTCGTCGCAAAATGCAGTGAAATATTTTTTTTAAGTGTAAACAAGCCACAATGTTTTTTATTTGGGCGGAACGAAAAATAATAACAAAACTTAACAATAAAATGAGAGTATTGACGTTACTGCCTTAATCTAGTAAGATGCCCTGTTTTTACGATTGTAATTTTACTTGAAACTGCAGACGTTATAATGTTTCTACATACACAGAGAAAACAGTATCGGTTGTGAGTACCGCAATTGTTGTCAATCGCATAGTTTAGTTGTGATAGTAAAACTTAACGGTTATATCTACAGAATTTTATTTCGAAATATAAATATGTAGTCAGCACTAATAAATCATGATTCTGGCAATAGAAATTTTATAATGACAAATGAAAAATTTGATTGCAGGTACTAAACCATTCGATTGGCAATGAATGTGATTGTGTGAGAAAATTATCAAATGGTTCAGTTCCTGCAGTCGAACTTTTCATTTGTCATTATAAAATTTCTATTGCCAGAATCATAATTTATTAGTGCTGACAACATATTTTTATTCCGAAATTAATATCTGTAGCTATAACCGTAAATTCGACTATCCCAACTAAACTATGCAATTGGCAACAATTGCGGTACTCACAACCGATACTGTTTTCTCTGCGTATACAAACTTAGTGCCTGATTTGGCAGAAGTTTCACTACGGTAACAACTTATAAAACTGAACAATTCAGCTTCGGCCGGTCACTTTTTTTATACACACTCACACTTATACTTAGACAACAACTTTACTTACACACTTTTTACTAAATGTTAAACCTCGGTATCGAAATCTTTGTTTGTCTGTGTCGTTCGCTGTTCTTTTTGTTAGTTTGCCATTTAACCCAATCCACATATTTTATTTTTTGAACTCAATGACTAATAAAATGTCTCTTTCTTCCTATGTGTGTGTTAGTATGTTTGCATAGCTCTTGCAAATGTATCTAGATTTCTGTTGCCGCAGATACTTATTTTCAATTGTCACGCAAAAGTTTATTACCAAAGCCAATATAAAATTTTTACCAAACAAATGCCTTTAGAGAATGACTATTTGGATGAACATACGGACAATGGTTATGTAGTGCCTTTTTTTACTTGTTTCATTTCATTTGCTTTTTTTTCTCTAAATGTTTCCCTTAAGATACTTGTAGTTGGGAACGCTTTAGTATGTACTAAAACTACAACGGCAGGAAAAGCGAAAATGAAAAAGAAAATAAATAATATCAAGTGACTGGCTATTGGAAAATGTACAAAGGAAATATCATGGCACGGTGGATCAAAATTGCGTAGAGCAAAGTAATCAGAAACAAAGAGTGAAAGATACATGCACAAATGGAATTTTTAAAATAAGTATGAAATGTATAAATTACTAGGCAGTGACCTATAAAAGTAGATATTTGATAAGAAAATGCTCAGTGTTAAATCATTTTCTGTTTCATTTTTTCAAGTACTGTTTTTTTGTATGTCCCCACTTTGTATGAAGAAAGTGAGCATGAAAATTCCGCCAAATGATATGCAGACAACTGCTATTAAAGTGCATCTTAATTGTAGTGAAAAGGCAATTCATAAGAAATTTTATACAGAGAGAAAATGGACACTACTTTCACATTAGCAGCAAGAACAAAAAAAATATTTTGTTATAAGATACGCAAGAGCTTTGGTTTGTGCTTTTCCGTAAGACAATTGATATTTATGATTGAAAGAATTATGTACGATTGTTATGTGTGTATAAAAGTAAAGAATTTTTTATTGTTTGTTTTATATGTGTGTGAAAGTTTGTTATAGAAAATGACAAAGAAAGTAATTAAAGTAAATATCGTTCTTTTCAACAAAACTTTTGTGTTAAATAGAGCTTAGGGCTGGAACTTGTCGATTAGTTAAAAGACTCCTATTGAAAATAATTTTATTATTTCGTAAAACAACGTCAATTGCCTCAAAAATGCGCTGAGGCTTGAACTGAAACGCAAGTTTAAATATTGTGTACGAATTTTTTATCAAATAAAAAAACTAACTGAGAAAGAAGCACCAAACTACAACAGCTTTGGTGTTTTTCCTAAAATTTATAAATGATTTTTTTTTTTCAGTTTCTATACAACCGAAAGAGCCAACATGGGTAACAGATGATAGACTTTGCTTGCACAATATAATACTCTTTAAAATCCATGATTGCCACTACTACAAAATGGTATTCACTAAATTCCTATATGAGTCGTATCTGGTATTTCAAAATGTAAACCCCCCCCTTGACAGCCTAATATAGGTTTCAAAGAAATAAAAAAAGTTAACTATGATGAAGTAAAAATCCAAGATGGCGTCCTAGATTAAATGGCAGATATATGAGTCAAATATAGTAGTTACGACTTTGCCCCCTTTAGCCCCCAACAATATTGGTATCAAACGGAAATAGCGCAAATATTTTTTTAATCCCATCAGTATATGTATCAAATAAAAGGACTAGTAGAATACAGTTAACTTTGTAAAAATAAAAAGGAAGCACGGCATCGGAAATAATAAAGAAAATGGCGTATAAGACAAATTTAAAATCTTGGATAAGGAATGACATGGTCATTATCGCGAATGGTATTACAGATTTAGAACGACGGAATATATCATTCTTTTTTGTTTTATTATAAATCCCCTTCTGCTCTTTTTTTCAAAATTGCTTAACAATTAACTATTTTAAATTCAATTTAAATTATATATACCTTAGTAATTACAAAAATAAAATTCAAATATTGAGATATCGTGCCTAACAATTAAAAATCACCTGAACTAAAGAGATTGTCTACATTAATTATGCCCTGACTAAAATATTGAAATAAAAGCAATAGTCTTTATCTAAGAAAAAATTTCAATTGATTTTAGCAGTATAGAATTCAGACTATTATCCTTACTTATAGATAAATAATTTAGAAAAATTATTATCTTCTCATACAAACATTAAAACAATTTGTTTTGAGTGTATCTTGTTAACGAATTTACCTCTTTTAGTTATGAGTAATGAGTGAGTGCTCATTTGAGGCTATAATACACGACATGTTTTTTACATCTGACTTGACAAATTAGACACTGATAAATACGAGCATATCGAGTGTTACCTTCAAAACATTACTTCTGTAAAAAACATGTGTGTAGGCATCTGACAAAACTTTAATTAGAGCGCGCGGTATTTTCTTCTGTTAAAACATGTGCCTCTCTGCTGCTGCCAAGCAGTCAGCGACGGTTGCTTGTAAAAGTAAAATTTTGACAGACATGTAGATTTATATATGTCTCATAAATTTTAAAGTCAGATGTAAAAAGCATGCCGTGTATTATAGCCTTTAGCATTAAAGTTCCATAACAAGTTTGGGGCAACAACCATAAAATCTCACCCTTCTCAGAATTCAATTTGTGAATTGTAATACTTAATGTAGAAATACATTTCTTTTTAATCAAGCCTGTCTTTGTAGAAAATTTTAAAAACTATTCATATTGCAAAATATAGCGAAAAAATTTTTGTTAATAAAATGCACTTAATTTCTTTATTTATTTTTTATATAAATGTACTACGCAGTATGAGTTTCAGTATAGGATATGTAATCAAATGTTCTATTTACTATGTTCAATCAATGGTTGGGACCAAATCAAACATAAATTGATATAAAACGATCTGATTTAGTTTTGCTTTTTTTTTTAATAAAAAACCACCTCAATAGTTTATTCCAAAATGTAACATGTTCATAAAACAGTAATTCAATATTTGATTAAGCCTAAAGTAATTCCAACAAACAGATAAACTGACAAACGTTTAAAATACTAAAAACAGCAAAAAAAACAATAAAACAAAAATAAGTGAATAAACTCGTATGTTATATCCCAGCAAATAATTTTAGGTTTAACATAAAAACAAGGTTTTTGAAAGTGTAAAAAATAGTCATAAAGGAACAAGTGTTACAAATTATTCTCATGAAAATTGCATATTGTATTTGTGTCACATAAAATAAACATCAATTTATTTGTTTTTATTTCAGCATTTTTTATGGATTATTTCTTAATAATTGTCCAAAAAGATATGCTTTTGTTAAGCTTTTGAAGGTCTGAACCTCATATGCCACCCACATTGTTTACCCCAATTTTTATTTGACAATGCACATAAGTTTCTCCTAAACATTTTTTTAATTAATTTATTTAGTTTCTGTTTTTTATAAAGTAGAAAACTCAATTTACTTTTATTTTATATAACTAATTGTTTTTGAAGATGATAGACCAGGGCTCACCAGCTGTCGGATTACGGTCCGGATCAGAACCGTAGATCTATTTCATACAGACGTTGTGTAATAACAAATTTATTAGAAATATTTTCGTCTCGAAATCAGCCTTTGGTGATGATCCATTAACTAACAACTAATAGGAAAACCGTTGCAGACATACCGCATCAGACAGTTAGTCCAAGACAAAAAATATAATTTTTCTCATTATCACCCCCTTTTAACCCCCTTTTATTTAAAGCATTTGTTTATTATTTAATAAAATAATGCAACGAAACTAATTCGTAATGTATCTAAACATATCATTATACCCTTCACCTGTGGTGCACAAGGGTATATATAGCTTTGTCATTCCGTTTGTAATTTCTACAATTTTCATTTCCGACCCCATAAAGTACATATTTTCTGAAAGCTTATGAATAGAGGAGTCGATTAAGCCCTGACCGTCTGTCCGTCTGCCCGTCTGTCCGTGTGTTGCTTGAAATCAACTTTTAGAAGCAACTATATGTTCCTCAGATCTGTATATGGTATCAATCTCTTGGAAATATCCAGGAATGAATCGCTATTGAAACTCAGCACAATCGCCCCATAACTTTCTGAGATATGAGCAAAAAACCACGACCACCTCGTTTTTTTCACAATTACAACAACAACATACATACATACATACATGTAAAAAACATACCAAACAAAAAAAATTAAAAAAAAAAAAAATATTAAAAATAAGAAAAAAATAATAAGAAAACTACAAAAAAAAAATTTTTAAAAAAATTTTAAAAAAAATGTTAAAAAAAATTTTAAAAAAATTTTTAAAAATTTTTCTAAAAAAATTTTTTAAAAAAATTTAAAAAAAATATAAAAAAAAATAATAAAATATAAATAATATATTAAATAAAATAAAATAAAATTTTTTTGGCTCAGCTGGGATTCGATGCCACATTTATTCTAACGTGTACGTATGCACGTATTTTATATGGGATGAATGGTGATACAAACAATTGTTATTGCATGACTACACGTTGTGAAGGCTATATAAGATTCGGCACGGCCGAATATAGCACTGTTACTTGTTTAAATAGTTCAGTTGATTATGTTCCGGACCGCAACAGTCATGATTTTTTAAATAACGGACCCCAAATAAAAGTAGTTGGTGACCGCTGTGCTAGACCATAAATAACTACAAAGCTCATCCACGCATATGGAACAAATAATAAAAAAAATATTTATAAATATCTGAAGGGTATTAGTTGGGATCACCACAGTTATTTTAATGGACTGCTTTGATTCAGTCAAATTCCTTATTTTCGTTTTGATATAACCCTATTGAAAAAGTCTAGTGCTGCCAGATCAGATAACTTCAGGGGCCAGCAGAAAGTGAGGTTTTTGGATATTAATTTGTTTAGGAATTTACGCTAGAGCTCTGCCGTAACCGGTCTGAATATATGTATAGTTGATCCATGAAAGACAAATGATGAAGAAACGGATAAATCTTTGGCGCAACTTTGGATAAAAATACTCTTAACATTTTTTAATAACGCTACCCATTGACAGCCACTGTAACACCGTTTCCTTACAATAAAACTATGCACCATGCAGTAATTCATTTTGGGTGCATTTCCATCACATCGAAAATTTCTTTATTAGATTTACTCGATATTCAGCAATTTTTACGGCTATTTTAATTATTTTATTGCAAAAATTCTATGCGTAAAGACATAGGATTTAATTCGCTTGTAAAGTAGAGTTTGTACGGAATCAGATTTAAGTATAACATAAATTAAACGTTATAACTGACGTCTGTCAATTCTATTTTGCACCGACAATTTTCGAGTCAAAACGCTTGAATGCTACAACAGCGATTGCATCTTGGATTCCAATATTTACTAGTCCCATTATGGTCCACTTACTCAGGGGGGTGTTTCACCAAAATAACGACTTAGTTCCCTTAATGCATGGTGATAAACATTTTTCGTATAGTCCAATAATACGGTCTTAGTTTAGTAAGCGATTGGATAAACGAGCACTAATATAAAAGACAATAATATATTAAAGGCATGTTGAAGAATCTTATGTAAATACTCATTCCAGATTGTTAAAAGTGTATCGTTTTATCTATAAAGAACCACATACTTATGTTTCATTGTAATTTATATATATCCCAGGTCGAGATGTTATCATTTTAGCTGAGTTATAGAATAACATTAACACTCTAATCAAATGGTTTCTACTAAATGTTTATGTTTCTAAAATAATGTTTGCGTTCACCTCATGTCTTACAAATATGGTTTTTGAAGCTAATTAAAAAATCCTTTAATTAACAGAAACGGAGGATGGAGTCATGGATACATGATTTAACGACAAATCAATTTCAGAAATCTTATAGCACTCTGATCTCTAGAAATTTTAACTAAAAGTTAAATATCTGCTACAATAATAATCTCTATATAGATGAGATGATGAGGAAAAGGAGAAAAATGCTAAACATTACATTTATTATTATTTAGAAGTTAAAGATTTCTGACGTTAAATTCTTGTTAATTGAATACTTTTTTACAAAACGTGTTCATTTAGTTAATGGCAGCAACAGAGCATAGGACGACCGGTACGTTTGGCATAACATTCCGCAAGTAGACTCATCGGGAACCCTCATTATTCCAATCTAGTCTATACTTTAGAAATCATAGTAAAACTACACAATTTTTTATAGTAAATTTATTAAAAACGTTATCTTAAGTGACCAACCTCAAGTGATATTTGTGCAAAATATTTGTATTTTAATTTGAAAACTAGTACTTTCATAAAAACATCTCTAGTTGGGTTATACTCAGTCTTTTTCTCATATGGATTTAATAAAACTGTGAAAATAAACAACATCAACTTCTAAAACAAAAACGTTTCTCGCATCTAATAAAAAATGGTTGTAAAAAATGAGAAAAAAATGTTATAAAACCCAAGAAGAAAAAAACGCTTAAAAGGTTTACTTTTCTCATTTGATATGGGAAAATGGTAATTCTTGTTAAACTATGCATTACTTTTTGACATTCTGCACACACATGCATGTGTATATGTACATAAGAATATATTAATATAACCCTTAGATAAATATTAAGTAATAAAAAAACAAAAGCAGAAAGCACATATGTAGTTGCAACAATCAAATGAAGAAGAATAACATTGCCTGTGCCACTTCAAGTAAATAAACATGTAATAAAGATGAAAAGGTTACAAAAAGAAATGTACTCAAACAAACAGTTTGATGAAAATGAAAAAAAAGAGAATAAAATGAGTTTTATAGTTCATCTACAAACAACAACAGTTTTATATTCGAATAAGGCCTTCCTACAGCTTGAGGCCAACTATCTTTTTTCTTATACAGCAAATATATGTAAGTGTTTGTATGGGAGGCATTTGTAACTGTAACAGTGTTGGTTAAATGTCTGTTATTCTGACTGAACTTATTGCCAAAAATATATTTTCATATACATGCATACAGATATACAAAATAAAATAGAATATCATGATATTATGGGCCAAATAACTTAACTAAACATTTATATCATGCCAGCTATTCAGTCATGTAGCCAACGAACCAACCAGCCATTTAAAGCAGCCAAATAGCTGAAAAAAATATAACTAACCAACCAAATATCTCTTTAGTCATCGTCGTCAGCACAGACTGCAAGCTCAAGTATCCTCTGTGAGTAAACAAGCTTTGACGGTTATGAACGATCAAAAACCACCCATCAAGAGAAACACAAGAGTAAAAGTAGGAACCTGTAAAAAAAAATAAAAAAGAAATACAACTAATTTTTAATGTTCCTAAAAACTAAAGAAAATATTTTAAAACTTAGTTTTAGAAGTAGAACATTTTTCATAATCTTCTTTTGTAAAAAAATTTTCTTTTGAGATAAATAAAGCATTTAATAATTAAAACTACATACATATTTAAATTTTTAGATTTTTTTAAGATTTTCTTATAGTAAGTTTATAAAACTTTTAGAAAATAAAAATTATTTCCATAATTCGAAAATTATCTCTTAATTTTGAAATTTCCAAAAATAATTTCGGTATATCCTTAGTGCTTTGTTAAAGAGAGTTAAAAAAAAAAATAAAACCCTAATATAAGAATCTTTATCTTTCATTTTTAACAATTAAGGACATTGTTCACCTAATTTTCAACTTGTAACCAAGTGTGGGCCCAGGAAAGAAAAAAAGTTTTCTTTTTTTGATTAGTTATAGCGGCGGCTCTTTAAGTTAAGTTAAGTTAAACAGGCTGATGATCTTATAGACCATCACACTTGTGTTTATGACAAATTCCTTTGTGATACCTGATACAAGGAATCTCGCATGTAGCTAGTCACTGCTCTGATCAGAGAAAAAATTGTCTTACAAGATAAAACCAACCCAACGCACGAAGAAACGACAGTACCCTCCTAACTTCCTCATGAGATATACTCGCCTAATCGTAAACAAAACTTTCCACCAAATGCAGGGCTCTAAGTCCTGCCAGAGCTGGAAAATGGTAAAGTCTCAACCTCCTCTTCGTCATGACAACTTCAGCAGATGTCATTGATTTAATAGAGAGATTTAATTTATTGACATGTACTCCAAAGACACAGTATCCAGTTAGAGCACCAACTATATCCCGGAATTAAGAGCGAGATGGAGCAAAAGTACCATCGTTTGACGGTCTTCCATTGGCATCTACGTCTATCTAGCTTTTTTACAAGTATCATTGCAGACCACTTAGTCTGTTTTACCAGTGTCCTGTAGGAGAGAAGTGGAGTGGAGAAGAGAAAAGAAACATTCCTCGCCAGTTCTTCCGCCATCTCATTAAGAGATAAGCGCCATTCTTTAACCGAAATAGATATTAAATAAATCCATTAATAACTTTATAGCAGTCTGACTGTCACTGATAATACAAATACCTGTATAATCCAAGTATACCCTGTAGTTTCTCAGCCAGTTAACTGCTCTTTTTATAACCGATATCTCGGCCTATAAAATTATACAGTAATTCGGAAGCCTAAGTGACACCCTTCTGTCAAAGAGTGTGATAAAGACAGAGTAGTCACCCTCTTAGTTAAGTGGTGTTTTAAAGTGATTTATACAGAGAATCTCCTGTAAAAGAATCGTCTTTTTTATGAGGCCATGCCCTCTTCGTTATTGTTTGCTTACATAGCATTACTTTGTGTTAAAGCAATATCTAGAGTAAAATAGTCTTAAAATTGAGATCTCATATTGCTGCTACGGTCATATAAGGATTTTCTTTAAAGCTCCATTTTTTCTTGAACTTTTTCAGGACAACATCTTTTACGTTTAGTCCTTAATTTATGGGTGAACATTAATTACTCCCATTAGGTAATTCACTTGACCAAGTATTTTTATACCCGCCACCAAAAAAAATGGTGGGGGTATATTCATTTTGTCATTCCGTTTGTAACACATCGAAATATCCATTTTAGACCCCATAAAGCATATATATTCTGAATCGGGGTTTGATTTGATGACGATCTAGCTATGTCCGTCCGTCTGTCCGTCTGTTGAAAGCACGATAGAGGTCGCACCCAAAAAGCTAGGGGGTTCAAATTTTGCCAGAATCTTTCTTATAAACAAGGTTTGTTTGAAATTGAAAATGGGCTAAAGCGGAATACTAGGAAGAGAGTTATAGCGCGTAATGCAAGAGTAGGTCGAAAAAACCCTGTCCTTCGAACATCAAATAAAATGCAATTGTGTCCAACGGATTAACGTAGAGTCATGAAACTTCGAATATATATTCCTCGAGTCAAAAAAATATTTTTATACAAAAAGTTCTTAAATCTATGCATTAGGAAAGGAGTTCAAGATCAAAATTTACGAAAATTTATACCGCGCAGTGTATTTTTCAGTATATTTAAAATTTAAAACCTAATAAAACTGACAAAATTATATGTACGATTCTGAAATTTAGCACACTCTGTTCTTTGGTAAGAGGCTTTGTTGTGATGGAAAATCAATGTGACACGCCCATTTCTACGCCCACCTCCCATATAACGTTTTACCTAAAATTCAAATAATTTCTCTATGAATAAAAATTTTGGAATAATAAAGTACTATTTTAAAATACCTAAATTATATTCATTAGCAGAAATAACTTTGGTACGCCTACTCTAACGCCCACTTTTCACGTTATCTACCTTAATAAAATTTTAAAAGCTTATAAAACCGACAAAATTATAGCTATGATGATGAAATTTGCTACGTATATCCTCCTAACCATTGTATTTGTTGTGCCAAAAAGTTTAGGTGACACGCCCACTTTAACGCCTACCTCTTTTATAACGGCTTATCTTAAGTTCATGTAATTTCTCTATTGACAAAGTTTTTGGAAGAATTAAGGATTATATTGAAATATCTTAGTTGTATTTATTATCAGAAACTTTATTGACACACCTGCTTTAACGCGCACTTTCATTGAAAGACTAAATTTACAAAAGTATTTTAAATTTTAAGGGCCGATGTTGATTTTAAAAAAATCACAAATTATTTGGGAAATTATTATAATTTCTTTTTATAATGATAATATTTGTATGATTCAATTATGTATGGAACAAAATATCGGCCAAATGGCACCCAACCCCTAACCTCGGCGCCACACCTCCAACCGAAAGTCCGAATTTTCAATGACAACATTGGTGCTCAACTGTTAGGCACGATGATGAGTCGAGCTTCACTGCTCTTTTGCCAGACTATCGCAAAAAACAGCAATGGTTCCCATTCAACAAACTAAGAAGGCATTCACATTTTATATAGACCTGTTTTTAGAAATTTAAATATTTTTTAAACGATTATGATGACCAAAAGAATCTCTTAGTGCACAAAATGCATTTTGATTTCAAGGCCCATTTTCATAAAAAACCTGAGTAACTTTAACGCGTTTCTCATTTGCGTATCTTTCCACTGTTCAAATTGAGTTAGTCTGAGATTGAGAAATGTCAAATGAAATGCAGAAAACAAATTTGACGTCTACGTGTAGTCCGCCTTCAACATGGGCCCTTTAAATTTAACCACCCTCTACAAAGAAAGTGATACATATTTTATTATAAAGAGATTATTTCATAGCGATTAACAAAATAATAAATAATGTGCTTTAAATGTACACAAAATTGGTGGTGGGTATAAAAGATTCGGCACAGCCGAATATAGTGCTCTTACTTGTTTTTTGTTGTTTTTTTTTAATATAATTTGCACTCATGCTCAGACACAGCAGTTAAACTTGCGTTTCGCTTCGTCCTCATTCTTACCAAATCCTACAACACTTAGTGCAAAACGCTGCACCGTAATTAAAAAGAACAAATTATCTTGAGAAGTACTAGCAACTCTGTACTCATAGATAAAACAAATTTTTCCTCTTAACCCGACATTGTTACTAACATCTACAAACGCAAGAATTGATCGAAAGGGCGCAAATATATTGCCTAGAGTGAAACCACCAGATTTATTTAGTAATTCCCATATCGAGTTTTATATATAAATTTATTGACACAAAAAAAATATCGATGTTTTTTTAGAGAATTTTGTAATGAAATAAAACAAAGATGAGTTTTTGAAATTGACATAATATTTACTTGATTTGAAAGATAATCTTCTGGCATGATAATTTAAATATGACTTCTGGCATATGACCGCCACTGGCTTGGACGTAGTCGAATCTGAAGGTTCAGTTTTCGATAACTTTTTCCAATATTTGTAGCTTAATAACGGCAATAATACTGAAATGTTGTTCTTCAAGTGGTCAATTGTTTCAGGCTTATCGGCATAGACTACACATATCCTCACAAAAATTTGTTTAGCGGCGTTAAATATCAGGATCTTGGAGACATTTCTTCAATTAATCAATTGTGACACAAGCTGTGTAACATGTTGTACCATCTTATTTAACCACAGCTCCTGATATAAATGAAAAAGTCTGTAATGGTAGCTCTATACCGGTTGCCATTGACAGTATCGTTCTGAAAAGCATTGCTTTTAGAGAAGTACAAACCAATGATTCCACCAGCCCATAAATCACACCAAGCATTCAGTTTTTGTGGATGTAATGGTGTCTCAATATACACTTGAGGACTATCATCACTCCAAATACTGCAGTTTTGTGTATTATCCATTTAAACAAAAGTGATGGACGATTATGTTGACCGCAAAATGGACGTAGTACGCGATACGTATTTCGAACAGAACGATGATTTTCAAAATAAATTTGCACTATAAGGAAGGGTTGTTAAGACGTCAATCTATTCATTTTGAAATGTCAAACTAAACTAACAAAAAAATCACAAAATGGCAGCCAGTTAAAAAGTGTTTCCAACTTAAAATTCTATCTAATATATAAAATTCTCGTGTCATGGTGTTTGTGATTAAACTCCTCCGAAATATCTCGACGGATTTTCATGAAATTTTGTGTGCATATCGGGTCTGAGAATCGGTCGACATCTATTGTTCATACTCCTCAACGCCACGCCTTTTTCACGCCCCGTAAGGTAGGCCAGACTGCCAGACCAATCTTCTTGAAATTTTCACATAATATAACTAAAACTCTGATATAAATAAAAGGCTACTTTTCTTCACCACGCCTACTTGAACATCTACTTTTTTTAATTATGTACTTGCATCAATATAGTTTTTAGTATTTTTTTCCAATTGTACACAATTTATAGTCCAGCCAATGCAGAGATAAACGTTTTAGAATCGCCAACATCTATTTTGTAATACTCCTAAATATTTAGGGAGACTTACCCCAAGGGAAAATTTGTGCCTCACCTAAATAACGTAACGACTTCGATGAAATTTTAAACTAAGATAGATCTGCATTTCGTAGAACACATATTGTTTACGTGTTTCTCTAATGTAAAAATATTTCCTAGAAATAATTTATATGGCAAAACAACGTTTACCGTGTCAGCTAGTATCTCTATAAAAATATCCTTTATATAAAATTTTTTCTATTGTATTTTTTTAAAAGTCTTGTTAAGTATTTTTTTAAATGAACTTAAATCCATATATTATTGTGTGTAAACTTTCGTGTAGCGCATATTATACAAAAAAAAAAACTTTTGCTATATTTTATTCATAAGTGTTTATAAACTGCTGACAGTAGAATATTGTTGTGTCATAAATCAAAACACTTGAAAAAATATCAAAAGAATGCAAAAAATAATACAAAAAATACTCGTATCATATTTTTTTTTCATATATATATTCTTTTGCTTTTTTATTTGTTTTTTTCGAATTTTCAAAATATTGCAATATGGTACCTACTTATCACAACATAATGATGCTTACAAAAATACTTGTTTTTGTAGTCAAACACATTAATTTGAATTTAAATATTAAATTTACGTTTTGGCTCCATTTGTCCATGTTTTCTATACTATCAATTCTGTTTTATTGGCAATTTCAATATTGTGTAAGTGATTTGGCTACATGCTTTTAATAACTATTGATGGGTTGTTAATAATTTCCACTTCATTTATATGACTATAATAATAAAACGTACATATTGTAGAAATAATTTCAAAATAATTCCCAAAAAATATAAGACATTTTAAATTTTTTTATTAATTTTATTTTTAAATAAAGATATTTTTGCATTTCTCTCTAAAGTTTATTTATTGTTAATTCTTCTATATGAAGTAATTAAATTGCCGCATTTCTGTTTATATATACTGTCATAGTGCGTGAGAACGAAATATATCACATCTAAAGCTTTTTTCAGTTTTTGTTATTCTTCACTTATTTAATTATTACTACTTATTGTTGCTTTTAACCATCATTTTGATGGTGGTGAAATCTTTATTCCTGTTTAAAACTTATTGCTTTTCGTAATCATATCTTGTTTTTACCATTCCAGTTATTTAACAGATTTTTGTTACTGACCCGTCTATAAGTTCGCTGCTCTGTGCCATGTGTGTTTGCTGATACAATATTTTTTATTTTTTTTTCATGAAATGTTATGTTTTAAAGACAATATCTATTAAACTGAACTAAATTAAATTTGACACACAGATAGACAACAACCTAGAGTAACACCTCGGCTACCCTTTATCATTATAGTTAAGCAAATTTTCGAAAATATGCAATATATATAGATATAGTTTAAGTAGTCAGCCGTAGTCAGTCAGTAGTCAAAGGTTTTGAGACTCCAAAATTTACACGTATTGACGAAAGTATTTGGTCTTAAATATTTGCATTACATTAAAACTAAATAAATAAATAAAATAAATAAATAACATAAAAAATGAATCCTATCCCACTAATAAAATTAATATTCAAATGTTTGTTTGTTTATTTACTTTTCTATTTTTTACACAATCACGCGAAAAAATACTAAACGGATTTGAATAAAACTTGCGGTAAAGATAACAACTTGAATTACTACTTATACATAAAAAATCTATCTTTCATGATGGACACACGCTAGTAAACCGTAATTTTTTAACCCGCCACCAAAAAAATGGTGGGGGTATATTAATTTTGTCATTCCGTTTGCAACACATCGAAATATCCATTTTAGACCCCATAAAGTATATATATTCTGAATCGAGGTATGATTTTATGACGATCTAGCTATGTCCGTCCGTCTGTCCGTCTGTTGAAAGCACGATAGAGGTCGCGCCGAAAAAGCTAGGGGGCTCAAATTTTGCCAGAATCTTTCTTATAGACAAGGTTTGTTTGGTATTGAAAATGGGCTAAATTGGAATATTAGGAAGAGAGTTATAGCTCGTAAGGCAAGAGTAGTTCAAAAAAACCGTGTCCTTCGCACATCGAATAAAATGAAATTGTGTCCAGACGCATAAACGTAGAGTCATGAAACTTCGAATATATTTATCGAGTCAAAAGAATATTTTTCCCTGAAAATCGCTTAAATCTATGAATAAGGAAAAGAGTTTTAGATCAAAATGTACGAAAATTTATACCGCACAGTGTATATTTCAAATTTAAAACGTAATAAAACTGACAAAACTATATGTACGATTCTGAAATTTTGCAAATATGGCTTTTTGGTCAAAGTCTTCGTTATAACGGTAAATAAATGTGCCACGCCCACTTTTTTCTTTCAATTTTTATAAAAATATATTAGTCATATTCATTGGCACTTATTCATTGCAGACGGCATCATCTGTTGAAGGCGCCGCAACATTTTGCAAACAATGAGGATGATGTCTTTGCTAAATATCACGTAGAACACTGGATGACTCTAATAACATTTTTGCTAACAAACTCTTTTATTTTTTGCACAAACTGCAAAGGAATTTTATAGGGGTTTGTGAAAACGAAAATGACCGAGGTTGTTTACAAAAATTAACTAGAGTAATGATTTGTGCCCAACTTTATATATAGGTGTACCCACAGTCTTAAGAGGTTTAAGATTTAAAAAATATTTAAAAACAAGTAAAAGCGCTATATTCGGCCGTGCCGAATCTTATATACCCTTCACAACGTGTAGTCATGCAATAACAGTAAATTCACGTATGTATGTTAAAAAAAACAAAAAAAAAATAAAAAATAAAAAAAAAATTTAAAAAAAAAAAATTTAAAAAAAAAAATTAAAAAAAAAAAATTATTATATACATATATAATATATATAAAACAAAAAAAAAATAAAAAAAAATTAAAAAAAAAAAAATAAAAAAAAATAATAATAAAAATATATATAATATATTAAATAAAAAATAAAAAAAAAATAAAAAAAAAATTAAAAAAAAAATTTTAAAAAAATTTAAAAAAAAATTTTTTTGCCTCAGCTGGGATTCGATGCCACGTTTTCTCTAACCAGTATACACGTTTGTATGTATGTATGTTGTTGTTGTAATGTTGTTTTTATGAAAAGAAAATCGAGGTGGTCGTGGGTTTTTGCTCATATCTCAGTTGTTTATGTACCGATGTTTCTGATTTTCAATACCGATCTACTCCCGAATATTTCTGATATTTTAATACCTTACCCGGGTCCAACCTATGTCGGGGGGCTTCAAAAAGTTGATTTCAACATACACACGGACAGACGGTCAGACGGACAGACGGACAGACGGTCAGGGCTTAATCGACTCCTCTATTCATAAGCTTTCAGAAAATATATACTTTATGGGGTCGGAAATGAAAATTGTAGAAATTTCACACGGAATGACAAACCTATATATACCCTTTTTCACTGTGTGAAGGGTATAATAAATGTGCATCAGTATATTTAAAATAAGTATTTGAATATTTAAAATACATTTTTTTTCAAATTATATTTTTATCTATCTATTCTTTTGTAAAGGGTGGTTAAATTTTAAGGGCCACAGGGTGATTCAAAATATACATTCTCAGCATTTTGCTAAAACGGGAAATTTATTAGTCAAAATTTTCCTAAATTCCTATTTTTAATAGAGCATAACTTCAGCAGAACATAAGATAACAAAAATAAATTAGCACTATTTCGTAGATAAAACTTTCCTCTTAAATTCATGTAATTTCTCCATGAATAAAGATTTTGGAATACTAAAGGACTATATTGAAATATCTAAGTTATGTTTATTAGCAGAAGCTTTATTGACACGCGTACTTTACCGGCCACTTTCATTGAAAGACTTAATTTACGAAAACATTTTACTAACATATCGAAGTTATAATGGGTGGTTTAATTTTAAGGGCTGATGTTGTTTTTAAATAAAACACAAATTATTTAAGCAATTATTATCATTTATTTTTGAAATGATAATATTTGTATGCATCAATTATTTATGGAACAAAATATCGGCCAAATGGCCCCCCCATCCTTGGCGCCACTCCTCTATCTGATGGTCCAAATTTTCAATGACAATGTTGATACTCAATTGTTGGGCAAGATGATGAGTCGAGGTTGACTGCTCTTTTGCCAGACTATCGCAAAAAACAGCAATAGTTCCCATTCAACGAACTAAGAAGGCATTCACAGATTTACTAACATTTTATACATACCTGCTTTGCAGACATTTAAATATTTTTTACAATTCTCACGATTGTGGACGAATTCGAACGATTATGTTGACCAAAAGAATCACGAAGTGCACAAAATGCATTTTGATTTGAACGCCCATTTTTATAAAAATCTTTAATGTTTAAAAGCGTTGCTCGATTGCGTATCTTTCCACGGTTCAAATTGAGTTAGTCTGAGATTGAGAAATGTCAAATGAAATGCAAGAAAAAATTTTAAGTTTAGGTGTGGTTCACCTTCAACATGGGCCCTTAAAATTTAACCACCCTCTACAAAGAAAGTGACAGATATTTTATTATAAAGAGATTATTACATAATGATTAACAAAATAATAAATATTGAGCTCTAAATGTACACAAAATTGGTGGTGGGTATAAAAGATTCGGCACAGCCGAATATAGTGCTCTTACTTGTTAATTATATAACAGATCTTCTCTATATTGTTTTAAGTTTTTATAAGTACATATTTTTTTGATTCTTAATCAAATTTTAAAAATTTTAAATACTATTTCAAATAAAATATTATGCACCATTTTAATTTATTAATTTTATAATTTTTATTTGTTTGCATTTCAATACACTATAATAAAAATTTCCAAAACCTTGATGGAAAAATAAAAAATAGAATTGAAAATTTTAAATCAAATATTTCAATATATGTTTATGTTTATATCATTTTTATATGATGAACTTTTTTCTTGTGTACTATCGGAAATAGCATACGGGACTTCATTTCCAATCCTTGATGTGGTAATTTTTTAATTTTTTTATATCTTTATACAATTAAAGTTTTTTTATTCAATTGAGAAGTTAATATAATTAATTTATAAAATTTTTAAAAATAGTTTTCTTACAAAAAAATCAAATAAAATGTATTTTATATAAATAAAAAATTCATTAGAATAATAATTGCAATATATAAAATTTAAATTCCTCAGCACTTTAGTCCTTAACACAGACTTTCTTTATAAAATTATAAAAAATATATTTGTTTAACTAAAACACGTTGAACTTTAGTTTCTTATACCCTGTTGTAGAATAGAGTGTGCAGTTGAAATCCAATTGTTAGAATCCTAATAAAACTGTAAGAATTAATATTTTAGGAAAAGAAATTTTAAAAATAAAATTTAAAAAATATATACATTTTTACTATCAACAACAAATCAGGATTGTAAAAAAAACTTAAGACCAGGGTACACTTATTGAGGTAGATTTTGTTAATCAGCTGACCATCAGCTGTTCCTTTCGAAATGTGAAAATTACATACATTTTCTATCTCAAAGCATAATTTCAAATTGTAGAATTTCATATAAAAAAGTGGTTTGAAAAAATTCTCCGAAATGCAAACACTTTATATGCTTTAGAAGTTTTCTATGATATGGAAATCAAATTGTAAAAAATTCGGCTGGGACTAATCTTTTATACCACTACAAATATAGACCAAAATATTCGCAAAATAAATTCCAAATTATGCAAAAAATAAATAAATAAAATAAATAAATAAAAAACAAGTAAGAGCACTATATTCGGCTGTGCCGAATCTTTTATACCCACCACCAATTTTGTGTACATTTAAAGCACAATATTTATTATTTTGTTAATCGCTATAGAATAATCTCTTTATAATAAAATATGTATCACTTTCTTTGTAGAGGGTGGTTAAATTTGAAGGGCCCATGTTTAAGGTGAACCACATCTAAACTTCAACTTTTTTCTTGTATTTCATTTGACATTTCTCAATCTCAGACTAACTCAATTTGAACCGTGGAAAGATACGCAATCGAGCAACGCTTCTAAATATTAAAGATTTTTATAAAAATGGGCGTTCAAATCAAAATGCATTTTGTGCACTTCGTGATTCTTTTGGTCAACATAATCGTTCGAATTCGTCAACAGTCGTGAGAATTGTAAAAAATATTTAAATGTCTGCAAAGCAGGTCTGTATGAAATGTGAAAACATCTGTGAATGCCATCTTAGTTCGTTAAATGGGAAAAATTGCTGTTTTTCACGATAACGTGGCAAAAGAGCAAGCAACCTCGACTCATCATCGTGCCCAACAATCGAGCATCAACGGTGTCATTGAAAATTTGGACTACGGTTTTTTCGACCTACTCTTGCTTTTCGAGCTATAACTCTCTTCCTTATATTCCGATTTAGCCCATTTTCAATACCAAACAAACCTTGTCTATAAGAAAGATTCTGGCAAAATTTAAGCCCCCTAGCTTTTTCGGTGCGACCTCTATCGTGCTTTCAACAGACGGACAGACATAGCTAGATCGTCATAAAATCAAACCCCGATTCAGAATATATATACTTTATGGGGTCTAAAATGGATATTTCGATGTGTTACAAACGGAATGACAAAATGAATATACCCCCACCATAAAAATCATGGGACACCCTATTGAACTACTAAAACACAATATCGAAGGGGTGGGCATTTAACAACATATAACAAAAATAAGAATAAATGAATAAGCAAAGGTAATGTTGGCTAAATAAATGAATAGCAGAATATAAGAATAAATGGTTGTCATTTAGACGAATGTACGCACGGGTTGTTGGCATTCATTATACACATGGTAGATGTACATACAATGTAAACTAGGCATTATTTATTAATGAATGTAAAACAAGTAGCAATTAAAATGTCATCTAACCCGTCATATTTATTTCCATCTCCTTTTTTGTGTTATTTCTACTTTTCCTAAGCAATGTTAAATAAAAACAAATTGGTCGTGTCGAATCTGATAATATCCTTCACTTTCATGCAAATAGGTACAATATCCTTAACTTAGCATAGCCTAGACTTCAGGTTTAATATTATACAGACTTTTACTTCTTTTTTTTCGACGCCATCTTTGATTTTAAATTTTTACATAGTAATACTAATAAATCCCTTTAATTTGATATCTGTATTGATAGGGTTAAGAAAAAAAATATCCGCCATTCTTTTTTCGGACGTCATCTTAAATTTACACTTTTTCACAATTAAGTTTTATTCTACTTAACATCTTATTTATTTGATGTCAATATTGCAGGGTTTGAAGGTGCAGAGCCTCAATTACTATAGTAAACACATATACCCTACATTTTACCTAGTACTCCATTTTGGATTTTAACTGTACTGTCAACCTCTTTCCTTTGATACCAATGTTAAGGGGGTTGAGGGAGAGGTACATTCTTAAATACTAGATTTGGTTTATATATATATATATATATATATATATATATATATATATATACATTTATTTCACTTTGTTTACGGACATTAAATTTTTTCATATATCGTATTTAAATTTGAAAGTCAAGTCTTTAATAAGATACCCATATGTACTCTCTTGATTATCTACAAGGTGAAAAAATTAGTTTTCGTTAAAATATTTTAGGAGAAACACCAAAGCAGTTTAATTTTAGTGTTTATATCTCATTCAATTGATTAGTACGTTTTTTTCAGGAATAGTTTTTAAGAATATTGTTTACAATTTAATATCTTCAAAATGTTTAGAACCAGACCTGGGGGGTCTCAATTACATTTTGTATTTAATTACACCTATAATTACACAATTACATGTAATTGTTATTGAATTTTTCAATTACAATTACACGTAATTGTAATTGAAAAAGAATTAAAAATCAATTACAATTAGATGTAATTGTAATTGAAGTTTTCTTAAATTACAATTACATGTAATTGTAATTGAATAAATTCCAATTACAATTACATGTAATTGTAATTGGAAAAAAATCCAATTACCATTACATTTAATTGGAAAAAAAAAATTTTCATTAAGTAATTTAAAAAAAAACAAGTAATCATTATTTTTTTAAGTATTTATTGTCAAAAAAGTATTTAATTACAAAAATTATCAATTACATATTATATAAGCCAGTCTTTACCATTTAATAATTTTCAGTTTAAAAATGTTACGAACACGTCCGAGTTGAAATTTCAATAATGATCGAAATGAAATCGATCGTTTTTCATCACATACCTGATTGAAAAATAATAAAGACAAGGAACCAATTTAAAAAAATTTATTATTTGCTTTAAATAACACAATTTTTTTTCATATAATTTAGAAAATCGTTTTAAGAATTTTAAGTTTTATTTTATGGTTTTAAAAATGTAATTGAATTTTGTTCAATTACAAGTAATTATTTGTTGATTAATTACAATTACAATTACTTGTAATTAGTAATTGAACATTTTCAATTACAATTACATGTAATGTGTATTTGATTTTTTTCAATTAACAATTACAAGTAATTGTAATTGACATTTTTCAATTACAATTACATTTTATTGTAATTGAGTTAAGTCCTTACTTTCAATTACAATTACTTGTAATTGTAATTTAGACTACCTCAATTTCAAATTACATGTAATTGTAATTGTAATTGAAATGTAATTGAGATCCCCCAGGTCTGTTTAGAACCTTGATATATTTCAAAAATATATAGCATTATAACTTATTTTTGACTATAACTAAGCCGATAAATGACCGATTCATCCAAAATTTCTTATATAGATCCATAAATTGTCGTAGATTAAAAAAATAATAAAAAATATGTAGTCGTATTTATTTGTTCATTTTTTAGAAAGTTGTGGGCTGATTGTGCTGGAAGATTTATATCACACAAAAGTCTGTGCAGCATGTCGGGGATTCTAAAAGTTAATTTATCCAACACACGGAGAGGCATATACTCTGTCATTACTTCATCGACTACACCTTATATAATCTTTTAAAAAAAATATATACTTTGTGGAGATCGATATGAATCTCGTGGAAAGCTCAAACGGAACGACAAAACTTTATATACTTTTGGCACCAAAGATGAAGGGTATAACTAGGAAACATTTTAACAGAGTATGCTAAAAAAGAGTATGAGAAAAGTGGTAAGAATAATATTGTTCCATTTCGCATGCAAACGATATTGCAAAGTGGCAAAATTTTAAGTTTATATAATGCAAGAAACAAAGTTCTTAATATCTAGTAGAGTAAATGTTTTGTTTGCATTACTCTCTATCTCTTTTTTTTTTCCTTGCATATTTATATATGAGAATTTGTTTTTTTTTTTTTTATTTAAATTATCGTATGCAAAAAAAAAACAGATCGAAAGTTTTTTGAAAATTTTTATGCATTTGGGTGTTGAAGTCTAATATCTTGGTAAGAAAATAATAGTTGAGAATTAAATCTATTTTTTATTTGCATGCTAAATGCATAAAATACCGAAGATAACATAGAAAAATATCTAAGAATACTGTGAAAACCTTTTATATTTATTTGCAGAATAACTTAAATAAACAAAAAATAAATGTTGATAAAAAATAGCAAGGGCGTGGGCTTTTTTCGAAATATGTAACAAAACTAATAAATTTAAAACTAATTCGGACTATGTTATACTACCTCGTTTTTCTATTACAATGTTTTTAAGAATATTTCGAGATAGAAACTACATTTGTAAATACTAGCAGTTCTATGAAATATTATCATGCTTTAACATTGCTCAATTCACAAGCTGTCTTAGGAGTTGTATGTCATAGAAGTTGTACACATTCTGTTGAGAATTTCTACATTAATTTTTTATACAACACTTTCAGCAATTTTACCTTTATATAGAATATCATATAGATACATCATATTTAGTAAAGTAAGTACTACTATTACCCTACAACTCCAATGACAGGTTGTGAACTGAGCACAAATGTTGTTTGTACATATAAAGTTTGTTCATTTACCTAACATTGTTACGCATTTGCAACAATTATTACAAGAAAGTGCTCATTGAGACACAAATAAATGTTGGCTATTAAAATTTTTACTTGAAAAATTTTATTTAATAAAATGTTTTGTCTTAGTCTTACTTACGAAACAAGTTTTCTAAAAAAAATTATAAACGACGAAATTTTGAAAAACAAGTAAGAGCACTATATTCGGCTGTGCCGAATCTTTTATACCCACCACCAATTTTGTGTACATTTAAAGCACAATAATTATTATTTTGTTAATCGCTTGGAATAATCTCTTTATAATAAAATATACATCACTTTCTTTGTAGAGGGTGGTTAAATTTTAAATTTAAAACAGAGGCCGAATTACGGCACTCGAACGTGATCGAAATTTGAAAACTCCTATTAGAATCTATATACCTAAAGCACAGCATACTCGATCGTTCGAGTAAAATTTCGATCGATATCGAATGCCGTAATTCGGCCCCAGGTCTGTATAAAATGTTAGAACATCTATGAATACCTTCTAAATTCATTAAATGAGAAGCATTGCTGTTTATCGCGATAGTGTGGCAAAAAAACAGTCAACTTCGACTCATCATCGTGCCAAACAATTGAGCATCAGCAATGTTATTTAAAATTTGGACTATCGGATCGAGGTGTGCCGTTGAGGTCGCGGGGCCATTTGGCCGATATTTTGTTCCATACATAATTGAACCATACAAATATTTTCATTAAAAAAGAAATGATAATAATTTCCTAAATAATTTGTGTTTTATTCAAAATCAACATCGGCCCTTAAAATTTAACCACCCATTATAACTTGGATATGCTGGTAAAATGTTTTCGTAAATTAAGTGTTTCAGTGAAAATGGGCGTTAAAGTAAGCGTGTCAATAAAATTTCTGCTAATAAATACAACTTAGATATTTCAATATAGTCCGTAATTCTTCCAAAATATTTATTCATTGAGAAATTATATGAATTTGAAATAAAGCATTATATAGGATGTGGGCGTAATAGTGGGCGTGTCACCTAAATTTTCTGGCATAACAATAACATTGACTAGAAGGATTTCCGTAGCAAATTTTATCATCATACCTCTAATTTTGTCGGTTTTATGAGCTTTTAAATTTCATTAACAGTAAATAACGTGGAAAGTGAGCGTTATAGTAGGTGTGTCGAAGTTATTTATGCTAATAAATACAACTTAGATATTTCAATAAAGTCCTTTATTATTCGATTTATAGAGAAATTATAAGAATTTGAGAGAAAACGTTGTATGGGAGGTTGGCGTGTCACATTTATTTTCCGTCAGAAGAAAGCCTTTGACCAAAAAGCAATTCCTGCAAAATTTCAGAATCGTAGATCTAAATTTGTCACTCTTATTAGGTTTAAAATTTTTAACAAATTGGAAAATACACTGCGCGGTATAAATTTTCGTACATTTTGATCTCTAACTCCCTTCCTAATACATGCATTTAGGCAATTTTTCTTTCTTCCTTATACTCCGATTTAGCCAATTTTCTATTCCAAACAAACCTTGTGTATAAGACATATTCTGACAAAATTTGAACCCACTAGCTTTTTCGATGGGACCTCTATCGTGCTTTTAACAGACGGACAGACGGACGGACATAGCTAGATCGTCATCAAATAAAACCCCGATTAAGAATATATACATACCATTTTTTGGTGGCGGATATAAAAACTCAAATACTTCAAAAAAGCACATTACAAAAAAATTTGTTTAGCTCTTTTACTAAAATTTTGCAAAAAATATTTGACCTTGTGTCACAAAAATTGGTCTGCTGATCACGGTCGGATCGTAACGGGTATACAATGGGGTATAGGGGTATAGAGGAGAGTTTTATCTACTAAATGGTGCTAATTTCTTTTTGTCATCTTATGTTTTCTAGAAGTTATGGTGTATTAAAAAAAGGAATTTAGGAAAATTTAGACCTAAAGATAAAAAAAAAATTATTTCTAAACATTATAAACTATTTATTTTCATGTACTAATGGCTAACAAATTTTAAAATTATACAAAACTTATTTCGTTTGAAAATCTTTTAAAAGTAAAATGTTATAGAACTTTAAAAATCAAAATCTTACTAATAAGTTTCCCGTTTTAGCAAAATGCTGAGCATGTCTATTTTGAATCACCTTGTGGCCCTTAAAATTTAACCACCCTTTACAAAAGAATATATAGATAAAAAAAAATTTGTTGAAATATGTATTTTAAATATTCAAATACTTATTTTAAATCTACTGATGCACATTTTTTTTAATATTTTTAAATCTTAAACCTCATAAGACTGTGTGTACAACTATATGTAAAGTTGGGCACAAATCATTACTCTAGTTAATTTTTGTCAACAAACTTCGGTCATTTTCGTTTTCACAAACCCCTATAAAATTCCTTTGTAGTTTGTGCAAAAAAATGTTACTAGAGTCATCTAGTGTTCTACGTGATGTTTAGCAAAGACATCATCCTCAGTGTTTGCAAAATGTAGTGGCGCCTACAACAGATGTCGCCATCTGCAATGAATAAATGCTAATGAATATGACTAATATATTTTTATAAAAATTTAAAAAAAAAAGTGGGCGTGGAACATTTATTTTCCGTTATAACGAAGACTTTGACCAAAAAACCATGTTTGCAAAATTTCAGAACCGTACATATAGTTTTGTCAGTTTTATTACGTTTTAAACTTCAAATATACACTGAGCGGTATAAATTTTCGTACATTTTGACCTATAACTCCTTTTCTAATGCATAGATTTAAGCAATTTTTGGGGAGAAATATTCTTTTGACTCGAGAAATATATATTCGAAGTTTCATGACTCTACGTTTATGCGTTTGGACACAATTCCTTTTTTTTCGATGTTTGAAGGACACGGTTTTTTCGACCTATTCTTGCTTTACGAGCTATAACTCTCTTTCTAATATTCCGATTTAGCCCATTTTCAATACCAAACAAGCCTTGTCTATTAGAAAGATTCTGGCAAAATTTGAGCCCTTTAGCTTTTTCGGTGCGACCTCTATCGTGCTTTCAACAGACGGACAGACGGACAGACGAACAGACGGACAGACGGACGGACATAGCTAGATCGTCATCAAATCAAACCCCGATTCAGAATATATATACTTTATGGGGTCTAAAATGGATATTTCGATGTGTTACAAACGGAATGACAAAATGAATATACCCCCACCATTTTTTTGGTGGCGGGTATAAAAAAAACTCAGAAATTGTACGTTAAGGTGAATTTTTCATAATTGAATAATGAGAATAACTATAAAATATAAATAAATGGCTCAATGTATTACAAAGAAAATATTAAAAAAATACGAATTTTAGAACAATAATATTGCAAATTTATGGGTTTCTTTATGTTTCTATTCAAAAAATGCTAACAGAAATAAGAAAAATATAACAAATTAGCTTTGCTGCTATTTTGTTTTTTTATACCCGCCACCAAAAAAAATGGTGGGCGTATATTCATTTTGTCATTTCGTCAGGGCTTGATTTTATGATGATCTAGCTATGTCCGTCTGTCTGTCTGAAAAAGCTAGGGGTCACAAATTTTGCCAGAATCTTTCTTATAGACAAGGTTTGTTTGGTATTAAAAATGGGCTAAATCGGAATATTAGGAAGAGAGTTATAGCTCGTAATGCAAGAGTTGGTCGAAAAAGCCGTGTCCTTCCAACGTCGAATAAAATGCAATTGTGTCCAAACGTATTAACGTAGAGTCATGAAACTTCGAATATATATTTTTTTTTGAGTAAAAACAATATTTGTTCTGAAAATTGCTTAGATCTATGCATTAGGAAAGGAGCTATAGAGTGTATTTTTCGATACGTCTACTATAACGCCCACCTTCATGTTATCTGCTGTTAATGAAATTTCACAGCTTATAAAACCAACAAAATTAGAGGTTGATGATGAAATTCACTACAGATATATTTCTAGTTAATTTCATTGTTATGCCGGAAAATTTAGGTGCATTCATTAGCAGACACAACTTCAACACGCCTACTTTAACGCCCACTTTCATTGAAAGACTAAATTTACGAAAACATTTTACTAGCATATCGAAGTTATATAAAGAAAGTTATACATATTTTAGTATATAGAGATTATTGCATAGCGATTACTGTTAATAACAAAGAAATACATTTTGTGCTATAAATTGGGTTATTTCCCGGGAGTTTTAGTTTTTTAATCTTTCCGATTTCCCGTGATTATTTTTCGGGATCCCGAGAAATAAAAAAGGTGGCGACGATTCGAAAGCAGATGTTTATATTGTTTATATTGAAATTGAATTCTAATGATTTTATTTTTGATCTCATAGCTGAAGTACGTGTATCTTTGTTTTTTTGTGCTTATATTTGATCTGTTATCTAGAGAATAATATTTTAATCAATAAAAAATATTTTTACTCAATTTATATTTTAAATTTAAATTTCTTTATTAATGTTTATAATTTGAAGTGTTTTTTTACATTATAAACTATTTTATGCTTCTTAATAAAAAGTTTTTTATTAATTAAAAACAAGTTTACTTTTTATTTGTTTTGCGGCGGGATCCCGGAATATTAAAAGATAAATCTCGCATTAGCAAAGAAAATACCCTAGCTGTAAAAGTACGGAAAATTGGTGGTGGGTATTAAAGATTCGGCACAGCCGAATATAGTGCTCTTACTTGTTTTACTTTAGCGAGTTTAAAATTTCTTTCACAATTTTCGCCTATTTTTCATTTCCTTTAATAACTTTTTACATTATTATTTTAATAATTCGGGTCGTTTGAGAATTGACCACTTATTTTCCTAAATTTAAGACTAGTTATTATGCACTCATATACACCTATATACTCGTATAACAACATTATTTTTGCCTGCAAGAATTAACTGGTAAAGTTTTAATTTAATTTTAATATTTTTGAGAGTAATTTTACTTAATTCCCTTTTACTCTCTCGTTGCAAGTGTCTACTGGGAAAGCAAATGAACAAACCTTTAAGTAGTAAATGTTTTTGCTCGGGTTTGTAATGTTGTCTTCGAATTTCATCAGAAAATGGTGATGCATGAAAATAGTTTACAAGATCTTATTGCAGCGTCACTTGCATTCTATAACCTAACAAAGTACATAAAATATTTCATACCGTTTATAATGTTTTAAAATCTCTACGCCCCTGACTAACTAGTGTATAACACTCTACTAGTGTTATAAATTTATAAATTATAAATTGCAACAACATAAAAAACACAATAATATAAACAAAACTATTTATATAACTAATTGTTTGGATATTAAAAGAAGAAAAGAATAAAAAGTGGAAGCAACAACAAAGCAATAGAAAAAATAACAACAAAACTAAGAACAATTAAGAAAACAAATAATGTTTCTTGTCTCCTGTATATATTTTGTTTATATATGATTCAGTCAAAAGGATTTTAACTTTATTGTGTTCTTAGAAAATACAAAATATTTTTATATGTCTGCTCTATGTTTTTGCATTAATAGGGTTTCTTCAGAACTAAAATATTATACCTAAATAGGAAACCCAATTTTTAGGTGTAACATTTTTTATTACGATTTCTTATTAATGAAGTTATACTTTTATTTTAATTTTAAAATTATTGTTCAAGAATATTCATGAGATGTTTCTCAAAATTTTTAATTTCAAATTAGACTTTCTGCTGGGACATATAAAACTATATAGACGCATAATTTTTTTTAATATTTATTTTTGTTATTTGAACAATAAACATAAACGAAGTAATGATATACATATTTTCACATATATGAGCACGAATGAGCAATGTTCGAACATATTATAAAAAAAATTACTTATAAGAACCTTATCTTATACTACATTTACACCTACACAAAATCTAGGTACTTAAGGGATTTTGAGCGAAATCTAACAGATTTCCCATACAAAACGAAATCTACTTCGCCACTAGATTTTGGCAAAATCTACTTAAAATCTAGTACTACTTCGTGATGCAACTGTGGTTTTTATTAAATTGTAATAAAATATACTACGCTGCACACAGAAAAATTCAAATAATATGTAGATGATTTATTTTGTGTCATCTCTACATTTTCTGTTGATGAAATGTTAGATTCTTTAAAATTAAAGTTTAAATAGTTTTAATACTTGCATTAAATTTACTATAGAGAGAGAGAAGGATTTTAAAATCTCATATTTAGATACACTAGTAATAAGAAGAGGTGGTAATTTAATAACAGATTGGTATCAAAAACCAAATGCTTTAATTATTTTTCTAAACATAATAAGAAAGTTATTATTAATACGACGAAGAACTTTATAGATAGAGTACTTACGATAAGTGACAGGTATTTTCATAGAAAGAATAGAAGAATTCTTGTAAATATTCTTAAGGATAATGATTTTCCGATTAGATTAATTTATAAATTAATGAATAAATTTGACGATAGGAATGATAATAATTCAGGAAATATTGTTGAGCTGAAAATCTATAAGTCGTTGACATATGTACCGGGAGTATCGGAAAAGATTAAAAAATCTAAAGTTTTTGACACTGATAGATATGGGATGGCCTATAGAACGTTTAATACAATAGGTAATATATTTAAAAAGACAAAGGACAGAATACAGAAATGGGATAGATCTAATTTAGTATATAAGATACCTTGTGGTGGTAATGATAGTTAGAAATGTAGTAAAGTGTATATAGGTACGACCACAAATAAACTAAAAACAAGAATTTCTGGACATAAGTCAGACCAAAGGCATAGGGATAATATAAATTCACAAAAGACAGCATTACCCTCTCATTGTTCTAAATTAAATCACTTTCCAAACTTTGAAAATGTTTGAGTTTTAAACACTGAAGTTAATTTTAATTATAAGCGTAGATTTATGTTAGAAATGCTACAAATTATTAATGTACCATCAACACTTAGAATTAACTATAAGGCAGACACTGATAATGTTGCTCAGAACTACAGACATTTAATACATAAAAAATAACACATTACATATAGGCACACATAGTTTCTTATGTTACACAGAAAAAAATAAATATGGATTTTAATTACGAAATTAATATTATTAATTAAAAAATTGTTTAATTTTGCTCCAATCATCAAAATGATACTATTAATTAAATAAAAATTAATAGTTTTAATTGAAAAAATATGGAGAAAAATATCAATTAAAACAGTAATAAAAAATTAATTAAAATTTTCAATAAATTTCAAAAATGATTTTAATTAATTTAATCATGTCTTTATTTGAGATTTGGGTTTTATAATATTAAATCATTTATTATATCAATAATATAATTTATTAAACCTGTATAAAAAAATACAAAAAAAATATTTTTTTTATATTTGTTTATTCTTATTATACTACATTTATATTACAAAGGAATCTATATTTTTAATTATATTTCGTTACTTATATGTATAATAAAATTAATGATAAGAAATAGTGTTCAACACACATTCACATACTATACCATATCAAAAGCCGGATTTCCAAAAATAATTTTTACCATCAACGACCTAGATATAAAGGAACATTAACCGGTAAAAAGGCTTGATCAGGCAGAGTGAAGAAAATCAACTAACTTACCTATTAAAATGATAATTCTGAGGAATATAAAGGCACACAATAAATATGTAATGAATTTTGGCATACCTACAATGAAATCGAAACCATTTATTATATTTAAAGAAGAACATATTGTTATATATGTACGTATGTGCACTTACCAGAACTTTCTCTTGCAGATTAGCGACAATTTTTCATTATTTCGCTCCTTAAGTATCAATTATATTAAATTTATTCTTAAAATTAAATTTTGAAGTAAATGTCATTTAAAATAAAATATTTTATTTTTTAAAATTTTTTTCAACTGACAGAAATCTCTTTGTTTTTTGAAAATATTTAATATCAATTAAAAAATTTAATTAAATTAATGAAAAATATAATTAGAATTCAAAAACAAATTAAAAATTCAATTAATTAAACAAATTTTAGCAATATTTTTTTTCTGTGTATACATATTATTGAACTGTTTGTTAATTTTTAAGTTAGTACTTTTTTACACAATTTTTTCATATGACAAAATGTTGAAATTTATTTGTTAAATGTTTTCAAAAGTTTGTTATTTCAATATATATTATTATTTCCTGAAGATGCTACACAACGGAGTAGCGAAATATTGGAAGAATTAATAATAATAAATATTTAAGATATTATTTGAATTATAAAAAGATCTTGAGCTTGAATAATTTTAGTTAATGTTTATTATACACTTCATCTTTGCTAACAACAGTATATTAGTTTTATCATTTGATTTTATTTTTAGCAATATTTTATTTGAGATGCCTGTAAAGTGTATATTTTCCTAGGTCTAATGAATTCGTTGAATTAACATTTTAGAGTCACAATGTAGAGGTATACATAAGTAGAAAAAATACAATTACTTTAATTTGTATACCCTTCCCCTGCGGTACCAATGATATATATATATAGCTTTTTCATTCCATTTTTAATTTCTACAATATTATGTATGTATATATTTTCTAAAAGCTTAATTTTTGGGGAGTCGACATAGCTGTGTCCGGCTGTCCGTGTGTTTGTTGGAATAAACTTTCAGATGTGTATGTGGTATCAGTCTTTTGTAAATATATTATAGAATGAATCGCTTTCTTAAACCAGCACGATCGCCCCATAACACTCTGAGACATGAGCAAACAACTACAACTGATTCTATTTTTCCACCACCAAAATCAGCACTTTTTAAACCCAGTTTAATTTATTTTTTAGAGACGTTTGTTAGTATTTATAGGTACGATATACCTCAAGGAATATTTTTAAAAAAATATAAAATAATTGGTTATTAACCAACAAAGTTTCACACAAAAAAATTTTGAAAACTGTATCGGTTTTGTAAATATACCAAGTTATTACATGGTATAGTTTCGAAAATTATTGCCGATGAAACAGGTAAATCAGATTGAAGTTAACTAAGATATAAGCTCAAAAATATAAAGCCTTCGAGGTTTTTTTTCTAAAACTTACAACTAAAATAATTTTGTCTAGCTTCTGAAGGACCGAGAAGAAAAGGCTAGACTAGCAATATATGAGGCATTTAAAAAAATTACAAATATAAGATGGATGCCATTAAAAATTACAATTAATTACAATTAATTTGTATTTGGGTGAAACCTAGTTATTAAAAATTTACCCACTTCAGCCCCTTTAATATTGGTATCAAACGAAAGGACTTGGCTGATATAATAGAGTAAATATGGAAAAAAGTAAATCCAACATAGCGTCTAAAATAAAATGGCAAATATTTGGGTCAAAAGTAATAATTTCGGGTTTGCCTCCTTCAACCCACACAATATGGGTATCAAATAAAAGGGCTTGACTAGTAGAATAAATTAAACTATGAAAAAGTTAAAATCCAATATGGTAACCTTAACAAAATGACGGATAATTTTTTTCTGAACCTAATTATATCGATATCAAATGTAAGGATTTGAATACCAGAACACAGCTAACTATGTAAAATTCGAAATTAAAGACAGTGTCGGAAGTAATAAAGCAAAATGACATATAACAGTAAATCTAAACATTTTAGTTTTTTTTATTTAGTACAAACGAAAACAACTTCTTCAGTTTAAAAATTATTCGATAAATATAGGACTTGACTAGTATTATAAAGTACACCGTAACGGCGACTTATTTTTGTTTAGATCTTTTTCCCTTAATAAAAATAAATAAAACGTCTTGTCTAGCAGAATACATTAAATTTTGAATTTTTTCAATAATAAATAAATAAAAATAAAATACAAAATGGAGGATTTCATATTTATTTCAAATTCAAAATGGCATTTAAAACAAACTTCTAGATTACATACTTTTTTTTAACCCCCTCAATACGAATATAAAATAAAAGGGCTTAACGAGTAGAATTCAGCACCCAAAATATCCAACAGACAAAATATAATGAATACGGAAAAATTAAGCAATATTACACACTTTTATAATCAAGGTATAGTTATTTACGAATTTACTTATGCTACGCTAAACTTATAATTTTATCTTGTTTTGAATTTTCACATACCTTGATGTGGATAAAGGGCATATAAGATTCGGCACACGTACTTGCTTTTCTATTTACTTTACGTCTTTTCTTCAAAACAATTCTTAACTGTTGTGTTCTTTGTAGCAGCTCACCAAATAATTATAACTTTACAAATATTGTCTAATTGTTGCTTTAATTTGTCAAGAAAAATTTCCTTTTGAAAATGCAGCAAAGCAGCAATTCTTAGTGAATATTTTCTATATAATTTTAAACATCTCTGTTCATAAGAGGACAAGTGCTTAATAAGATCCTAAAAATGTGAACACTGCAAAAGTGATATAGAGTTATAATTTTAGTGCTTTTAAAACAGGCATTATGACAAGGCTTTTAGCTGTTAAATATTTACCATATGAATCTTTGTCATTTATAAATATAGAATCAACTATAAAATATGATAACGATAATTATCCTACAACAGTTAACCAACAGTTTAATGTTTGTCATATATGTTTTCATAACTTCACCTAAAATCTTCTAAATATCTCCAAGCATTCCCAAAGAAACTCAGCGCCACCAACCAAAATAAATATGCATATCAAAATGAAGTTGTTAAAATTCTCGATAGTTTGAAAACTTTTAATAAGCAGATGGCCTACGGATAAATGTTAAAAAGGATGAGAAACATTTCCATAATAAAAATGTTCACAGTAAGTTTTCGGTAATTTAAATAAAATTTAAATCAAATTAAAATTGAAAATAAAATAAAGAAACTTTTCTGTTTATAAAAGACATTTGATTTTCTGTAACTATTTCTATAATAACAAGTAAGAGCACTATATTCGGCTGTGCCGAATCTTTTATACCCACCACCAATTTTGTGTACATTTAAAGCACAATATTTATTATTTTGTTAATCGCTTGGAATAATCTCTTTATAATAAAATATGTATCACTTTCTTTGTAGAGGGTGGTTAAATTTTAAGGGCCCATGTTGAAGGTGAACCACACCTAAACGTCAACTTTTTTCTTGCATTTCATTTGACATTTCTCAATCTCAGACTAAAAAAATTAAATTAAAATTAAACCACCCTTTATAACTTCGTAAAATGTTTTCGTAAATTAAGTCTTTCAATGAAAGTGGCCGTTAAAGTACGCGTGTCAATAAAGTTTCTGCTGATAAATAGATATTTCAATATAGTCCTTTACTTTCCCAAAAACTTTGTCTATAGAAAAAATACATGAATTTAAGATAAACCGTTATATGGGAGGTAGGCGTTAAAGTGGGCGTGTCAACTTAACTTTTTGGCACAACAATTACATTGATTAGAAGGATATATGTAGCAAATTCTATCATCATGCCTCTAATTTTGTCGGTTTTATGGGCTTTTGAATTTCATTAACGGTAGATAACGTGTAAAGTGGGCGTTATAGTAGGCGTGTCAAAGTTATTTATGCTAATGTATGCAGCTTAGATATTTCAATACAGTCCTTTATTAGTCCAAAATCAGTATTCATTAAGACATTAAATGAATTTAAGATAAGGTATTATATGGAAGGTGTTCGTAAAAGTAAGCATGTCACCTAAATTTTCTGGCATAGACATTTCAATATAGTTTTCCAAATATTAATTTATAGAGAAATTATAAGAATTTGAGAGAAAACGTTGTATGGAAGGTGGGCGTAAAAGTGGGCGTGTTACATTTATTTTCCGTCAGAACAAAGCCTTTGACCAAAAAACAATTCCTGCAAAATTTCAGAATCGTATATCTAATTTTGTCAGTCTTATTAGGTTTTAAATTTTGAATATACTGAAAAACACACTGCGCGGTATAAATATTCGTTCATTTTGATCTATAACTCCCTTTCTAATGAATGCATTTACGCAATTTTTGGGGAGAAACATGGTTTTTGCTCAGGAAGTATATATTTGGAGTTTCATGACTCTACGTTGATGCTGGTGGACACAACTCCATTTTATTCGATGTTGGAAGGACACGGGTTTTTCGACCTACTCTTGCACTACGAGCTATAACTTTATTTTTTAAATTCCGATTTAGCCTATTTTCAATTTCAAACAAACCTTGTATATAAGACATATTCTGGCAAAATTTGAGCCCTCTAGCTTTTTCGGTGGGACCTCTATCGTGCTTTAAACAGACGGACAGACTGACGGACATAGCTAGATCGTCATCAAATAAAACCCCGATTCAGAATTAATATATGTACCATTTTTTTTGTGGCGGGTATAAAAACTAAAACACTTAAAAAAACACTTTACAAAAAATTTTTTGTTTAGCTCTTTTACTAAAATTTTGAATAAAATATTTGACCTTGTGTCACAAAAATTGGTCTGGTGCTCACGGTCGGATCGTTCCGGGTATACAATGGGGCAAAGGTGTATAGAGAAAAGTTTTATCTACGAAATAGTGCTAATTTATTTTTGTTATCTTATGTTCTCCTGAAGTAATGCTCTATTAAAAATGGGAATTAATTAAGGAAAATTTGGACCTAAAAAAAATAAGAAAAATTATTTCTGAACATTATAAACAATTTATTTCCATGTAAATACTTATGGCTAAAAAATTTAAAAATTATACAAAACTTATTTCGTTTGAAAATCTTTTAAAAGCATAATGTTATAGAAGTTTAAAAATCAAAATCTTACTAATAAATTTCCCGTTCTAGCAAAATGCTGAGAATGTATATTTTGAATCACCCTGTGGCCCTTAAAATTTATCCACCCTTTACAAAAGAATAAATTGATAAAAATATAATTTGGTTAAAAAATGTATTTAAAATATTCAAATACATAGTTTTAATCTACTGATGCACATTTTTGTTATATTTTTAAATCTATAACCTCTTAAAACTGTGGGAACAAATATGTATGTTTTGATTTGGGCACAAATTGTTACTCTAGTTAATTTTTTGTCAACAACCTCGGTCATTTTCGTTTTCACGAACCCTCATTAAAAATCCCTTGTGGGATGAAAAAGGTTGTTAGCATGCCATCTAGTAGTTGTTAGTAGAGTCAACTACTGTTTTATCTTGTATTTAGCTGCAGTGCAATAGATGGCGCCGTGTAAGATGAATAAATGCCAATGAATATGACTAATATATTTTTATAAAAAAAATTAAAAAAAGTGGGCGTGGCACATTTACTTTCCGTTATAACGAAGATTTTGACCAAAAAGCCATGTTTGCAAAATTTCAGAATCGTACATATAGGTATGTCAATTTTATTACGTTTTAAATTTCAAATATACACTGTGCGGTATAAATTTTCGTACATTTTGATCTATAACTCCTTTTCTAATGCATATTAAGCAATTTTTGAGGAGAAATATTCTTTTGTCTCGAGAAATATATATTCGAAGTTTCATGGCCGTATGTTAATGCGTTTGGACACAATTCCATTTTATTCGATGTTAGAAAGACACGGTTTTTTCGACCTACTCTTGCTTTACGAGCTATAACTCTCTTCCTAATATTCCGATTTAGCCCATTTTCAACACAAACAAACCTTGTCTATAAGAAAGATTCTGGCAAAATTTGAGCCCCCTAACTTTTTCGGTGCGACCTCTATCGTGCTTTCAACAAACGGACAGACGGACGGACATAGGTAGATCGTCATCAAATCAAACCCTGATTCAGAATATAAATACTTTATGAGGTCTAAAATGGATATTTCGATGTGTTACAAACGGAATGACAAAATGAATATACCCCCGCCATTTTTTTTGGTGGCGGGTATAAAAATAGCCGTCATTTACTTGCTGCTTTCAATCCTGTTTTCCTGATAATGTGACAGATTTAAAATTTGAAATAATATTTTAGCTTAACAAAGTTTATTATAGTTTTACCTACTCCAAATACATACAATATTTACACTTACAATATTAATTTTAAAACCAAATTCTCTACAGTGAATATTTGATTTCTTTTTTGTTCGGCTTTGTATCACAAGACTGCAATGCAGCATTAACATATTTGACAAATTTGTTTTAAACTTTGTTTTATCTACTACTACGTAAAAATTGCAGCAATATATATCGCTTAAGATTTGTATTTTTAATTTGTATTTATCAAAAGGGTTTAGTCAATTTAAAATTAAAATAAATTATTGTATTTATTTATAAACGACAAAAAATAAAGGAAAAGAGAAATCAATTGATATGTTTTATAAAATAATATTGATTTGTCTCTAAAGAATTTCACACATATTTTATAAAAAAGTGTGGAAAAATGGACAATTTCCATAAGTGCACAAATACAAAACATATGCATATACAAGTTTTATAACAATAAAACTATTAGGAAGATTCAAAATGTTGATCCAAACATTTTATAACTAACAGAGCTCGAAAGGAAAGCTTTGCTAGCTCCACAGAAATTGTATTGTATTTATTAAAAAAATCAATATCAGTATTCATAACTTACGATTAGTTTAAATCGAAAGGCGATTACATTTCTAAAAATATGTCATTAATATAACAAGACTATATTTATATCCATAAAAAAATACCGGATTTTATGTTTCAAAGATAAGTCAAGGCATTCTCAGATAAAGGGTGGTTGAATATTAAGGGCCGATATTAAATGTAAACCACACCTAAACGTCTAGTTTTGTCCTGCATTTCATTTGACATTTCTCAATTTTAGACTAACTCAATTTTAACAATGGAAAGATACATAATCGAGCAACGCGTTAGAGTTATTCAGGCTTATTATGCAAATGGGCGTTCAAATCAAAATGCCCAACAATTACACCTCTAACGCTCGTCGTTGATGAACATCATGCATAAAGACTTACATTTACACGCTTACAGGATTCAATTGACTAAAGAACTAAAGCCCCTTGACCATTTCAAACGTCGTCAATGGTCAAAAGCTAATGGATGAGATAATTAGGCACATTAACGGCATAGAGGCTCGATTATGCCTCAGCGTCATCGAAAATTTTGACCATCGGATGGAAGTATGCCGCAAAAGCCGCGGCGGCCATTTGGCCAATATTTTGTTCCATACATAATTGAGCCATACAAATGTTAACATTATTAAAATAAATGACAATAATTTCCTAAATAATTTGTGCTTTATTCAATATCAACATTGGCCCTTAAAATTTTACCACCCTTATATGTTGTGTCTCTCTTTATTTTATTATTTATAATTATATAGTAAGAAACTGTAGTTTAATCGACTAACTTATAAAATTTATCACTTTTGTACAGATCGTTAGTGTAAAATTTATTAACTTGCATATAAAAATGTAACACCCTAATAACAATATTCTCAAAACAGAACAAAATAGAATACTTGTATGCCAAGAAACTAACTTTTCTATCAACTGTCAAATTGAATGAATGGATGCATATCCTCAAGAGATTCCTATTGAAATGATATCAGCCACACCATCAGCAACAATACATTTTTATTTTATTTCCAAAAAAAAAAACGAAATGATACTGATACAAATTCAAAACTAAACTGAACAAAAAGTCTGCAATAGAAAGAAATAAAACTAAAAAGTTTCTTATACAGTTGTCAATTTATTTATGTGTGTTAAATTGAAAAGAGATGGGATCAATTTCCTAAATCAAACCTACTCACATCTTTCTATGGATGTTTTGGACAATATATGTTTAAGTTTTTACAGCCAATGCAAGCTAAATTTTTTTAATTTTTTTTTTGCTTTTTCATCTTTCCGATCTTTTTCTAGGATTTTTTAAATACCGTACGAATTGCACTTTTGTTTGCAAAAGCTGATTTTTTCAAATTTTGAATTTATGTTCATAGTAGAAACAAAAAATCCTTAAAACCAAACATCAGACAGTTGTCCCTGCAGGCTGTGTCAGAGACACGGCCATTAACGTAGAATACGCCATCCGATAAGACAGAAAACATATACATATAACAATAATTGAAAAATAATATAAGCAAATGAATTTATTTATTTGATAGTTACTTTTGATAATATACATGATAAATTCAAATTCACATTTAACATTTTGTTTCACTTAAATACATAAGTAAATATACGAAATTTCAATATTTCATCAATCAAAACAACAGCCGAAGGTTTGTGTCCACACTGAAACAGCAGCATAGTTTGTGTTCGCGCTACAAACTCAAACACTCAACCAAACACCACACATATGTTTGAGTGTGTGTTTAAACAATTTTCATTTGAGAAATTTAAATATTAGGAAGATATCAACTGATATGAAATGAATGAAAGATAACATCTTCATTTACCTACAAAAAATTTTTTAAAAAAAGTTATCGCGCCGTTTCCTCATAATCAATGAAATAAAGATTACAACAATAACAATCTGACATGACTCCCTATACCGTAAGGTAAGACGTATTCTACACCAAAAAAATATGCCGTGCTTTCTCAATTATACTCTCAAATAGCCAAACCTAAACAAGAGCTGTCAAAAAATTCCATTCCTATACAATTTGTATAAAGCAAATCGAAATACTGCTGCGACAACGCTTTGCAATTAAAAAATACAGTTTTTTTTTTTGGTTTCAAAAATACCTGAAGTAGAATTAATCTTGCACACAAATTTTATAGATATCAGAGCAGCTTTACTGTTGTCATAGATAGTTATGTGCTCCATTTTTGATTAATTTGTTTCATAAATCAGGTTAGTGGCTTCGTTATTTCTAATAATTTTTGCTTCGATCCATCAGTATATATTGAGATTTTCTTGAAAAGGGAGTTGATTATTCATACTGCCCTTAACAAAACAAATCTTTTTAACATTAGACGTATTAACAATCTTGATTAAATGGTACAGCATGCTCATATTTAGTATTTTTATACCCGCCACCAAAAATATGGTGGGGTATATTCATTTTGTCATTCCGTTTGTAACACATCGAAATATCCATTTAAGACCCCATAAAGTATATATATTCTGAATCGGGGTTTTATTTTATGACGATCTATCTATGTCCGTCCATCTGTCCGAACTGTCCGTCTCTCCGTCTGTTCATAGCACAATAGAGCTCGGACCGAAAAAGCTAGAGGGTTCAAATTTTTCCAGAATATTTCTTAAAAACAAGGTTTGTTTGGTATTGAAAATAGGCTATAGCTTGTAATGCAAGAGTAGGTCAAAAAACACATGTCCTTCCAACATCGAATAAAATATAATTGTGCCCAAACGAATTAACGTAGAGCCATGTAACTTCGAATGTATTTATATTTGCTGAGTAAAAAAAATATTTTTCCCTGAAAATTGCTTAAATCTATGCATGAGGAAAAGAGTTATAGATCAAAATGTACAAAAACTTATACCGCACAGTGTATTTTTCGGTATATTTAAAATTTAAAACCTAATAAAACTGACAAAATTACTTGTACGATTCTGAAATTTTGCAAACATTGCTTTTTGGTCGAGGGCTTTGTAATAACAAAAAAACTAAATGTGACACGCCCACCTCCCATATAACGCTTTATCTTAAATTCCTATTATTTGTATAAAAATAAAGATTTTGGAAGAATTCAGAATAAATATCTAAGATCTATTTATTATCAGAAACTACTTCGGTACGCCTACTTTAACGCCAACTTTTCACTTAATATACTGTTGATGAAAAGCTCATAAAAACAACAAAATTAGATATGATGGAGAAATTTCGTACATATAGCTTTATAGTCATTGTTCACAGAAAAAAAAGTAGTAATAGCAAATGATTATAATCTTACCCCAAGTAAAATTTACATTCGGATCGTTCCCAATAGCAGTCGCTATTTGTTGCAACTACAAAAGTGCTGTTAGGCTTAATACAAATCGCAAATGTAAAAACTGTTTTTCCAAAATAAAATGTCTTTGATCCAAATACAATTTGACAAATACAAGAACTGTATTACCAAATGCAATTGTCTTTATCCCAAACACAATCCGACAAATACAAAAATTGTCTTTCCAAATACAATTGTGTTTATCCCAAATGCAGTTCGTCAAATACAAAATTTGTATTTACACAAACAATTGTCTTTGTCCTAAATACAATTCTCCAAATGCAAAAACTGTTTTTTTTTAATTTTTAGATGTTTTTTTTATTTATAAAATTATACAGTGAGAAAAATAAAATTAAAAGTTTTAAATGAACAAAATAAAAGTAGTACATTAGTTGGGGCATATTTTTATGAAAAGTTAAATATTTGATAAATACATTATTATTAAATATATATTATATATAATGTTGGGTGTCCAAAATGTCGTATTGTGAAAATATCCAAAATTTTTTTTAAATTATTGAAAAATATTGTACCGCTCACTGCTAAATTTTAAGACCATTTTAATTTTTTTTTATACCCGCCACCAAAAAAATGGTGGGGGTATATTCATTTTGTCATTCCGTTTGTAACACATTGAAATATCAATTTTAGACCCCATAAAGTATATATATTCTGAATCAGGGTTTGATTTGATGACGATCTAGCTATGTCCGTCCGTCTGTCCGTCTGTTGAAAGCACGATAGAGGTCGCACCGAAAAAGCTAGGGGGCTCAAATTTTGCCAGAATCTTTCTTATAGACAAGGTTTGTTTGGTATTGAAAATGGGCTAAATCGGAATATTAGGAACAGAGTTATAGCTCGAAAAGCAAGAGTAGGTCGAAAAAACCGTGTCCTTCGAACATCGAACAAAATGGAATTATGTCCAACGCATTAACGTAGACTCATGAAACTTCGAATATATATTTCCTGAGTAAAAACAATATTTTTCCCCGAAAATTATCTAAATCTATCCATTAGGAAAGGAGTTATCGATCAAAATGTACGAAAATTTATACCGCACAGTGTATTTTTCGGTATATTTAAAAACAAAAACGTCATAAAAGCAACAAAATTGGATGTACGACTCTGAAATTTTGCACACTTTGCTTTTTGGTGAGGGGCTTTTTTGCAACGGAAAATCAATGTGCCACGCCCACTTTTACGCCCACCTCCCATATAACGTTTTACCCAAAATTCATATAATTTCTCTATTAATAAAGATTTTGGAATAATAAAGGACTATATTGAAACATCTAGGTAGTACTCATTGGCAAAAATAACTTTGACACGCCTACTATAACGCCCACTTTTCACGTTATCTACCGTTAATGAAATTTAAAAGCTCATAAAACCGACAAAATTAGAGGTATGATGATGAAATTTCCTACATATATCCTTCTAATCAATGTAATTGTTGTGCCAAAATGTGTAGGTGAGACGCCTATTTTAACGCCTACCTCCCATAAAACGGTTTATCTTAAATTTATGTAATTTCTTTATTGACAAAGTTTTTGGGAAAATAAAGGACTATATTGAAATACCTAAGTTGTATTTATTAGCAGAAACTTTATTGATACGCCTTCTTTAACGCCCACTTTCATTGAAAGACTACATTTACAAAAGCATTTTAGTAGCATATCAAGGTTATAAAGGGTGGTTAAATTTAAAGGGCCGATGTTGAATTTGAATAAAACACAAATTATTTAGGAAATTATTATTATTTCTTTTTGTAATTATAATATTTGTATGGTTCAATTATGTATTTAACAAAATATCGGCCAAATGCCCCCCCCATCCTTGGCGCCTTGAACGTCCATTTTTATAAAAAACCTGAATAACTTCAAAGCGTTGTTCATTTGCGTATCTTTCCACGGATCAAATTGAATAAGATTAAGACTGAGAAATGTTAAGTGAAATGCAGAAAACAAATTTAAAGACTAGGTTTAAATCACCTTCAACATGGGCCCTTAAAATTTAACCACCCTCTACAAAGAAAGTGATACATATTTTATTATAAAGAGATTATTCCATAATGATTAACAAAATAATAAATATTGTGCTTTAAATGTACACAAAATTGGTGGTGGGTATAAAAGATTCGGCACAGCCGAATATAGTGCTCTTATTTGTTTTAATTATCACGTTATGACAATACGACATTTAGGGTTCCTTATAAATTATATGTATATACTTGCAGCATAACATTAAACTCTGCAAAAGGAATTCTTCCATTGTTTAAAGTTACTGATTTGCAAGGTTACGAAAATGTTTCACTTTCTTCAATATAGTCATTAATCATTTTCTGCAACATAAAACTCCGTTAGTTGTATAACATCCTCACCAATCATGAAAATTTTAGGTTGAATGGTTGACTGCACTGGGAAAGCGAGTTCCCGTTGCTCGTCCTTTTTAATAAAATCATTTACATTTAATAAGTGGACAATCATGTGACTTTGAGCATCGGTTATGGAAGGCATTAAAGTTGGCTTTAAAGGTGAAAGAATTATCTAATGCAACAAGTAAAAAAAGCAGAAGTGCTTAGCATCTAAAAAATAAACAATTTAATATCACACACTTTTCCTTAAATTATGCCTTACTTGCATCTGTTGCTGTTTTCATTTTCTCAAGCAATTGCATTTTTATTTAATTTTTCGTATGTGTTTACACCACATTCTTCTTAATTTAACACAGTTTCATCACTTATAGCCCATGACTTTACAAAATCAAATATTTATACTTCTAAAACATTTTCTTCAAAAATTTCTAGTGCACTATGGTTGTTTTACATTTTTTGCACGTGGTTTTACCTTCATAAACTAAATGCAATTAAACGAAAGACAGCATTATCAAACAACGAACCAAAATTAACTGCAGATTGCAAAGACAAGCCTGCTATTTAAACAACAACAATCCGTATTTGATGTAAATAATTTATGTCGTGTTTCCTCAAATAAAGAATATTTTATTTTAATAAATTGCTGTTGATATGCCTTTTTAAATGCAATCGAATTTAAGTGAATGACTATCGCATTTGTATCAAATTATTTTGTTCTTGTTTTTTCTACTGCAATTTTGCTCTTGCTGTAAATGCAGCGCATTCACCACAACTATTTGCGGTAAATATAAAATAATTTGAATCAATTACTTTTTATTTGCGTCAAATAGAAATTCTTCAACAGTAAAAAGTTTTTGTCATTACTACAGTTTTTTTTCTGTGTTATGGCAGAAAATGAAGGTGGCACGCCTACCACCCATATAACGCTTTATCTTAAATTAATATAATTTCTCTATCGAAAGAATTTTTGGAAGTATAAGGGACTATATTGAAATATCTAAATTGTATTTATTAGCAGATACTTTATTGATACGCCTATTTTAACGCCCACTTTCATTTAAAGACTTAATTTACGAAAATATTTCAATAGCATATCAAAGTTATGCAAAAGAATATAATTATATAAGAAATGTTATTTTTCTTTAAACAAGAAATATGTATATGAAAAAGGCACCACTAAAATATGTATTTCTACAACAATATAAGAAGTTGACTAGACAGCAATGATTGCGGCCAACAGTATTTGCAGTCTTGTAGTTGTGTTGCCACAGCCGTCTATGTGTTTAATGCATTCACAGGGAATGAACTTTAAAAGAGTTTTCTTTATACTTTTAGTTGCCTTTGTTTACTCATGCACTTATTTGTCCATGCACTAACATTGAAATTATTATTTAACAAGCACTACAACAATAAAAATGAAAATTTTGTTTTTGTCATTATTCATTGTTCTTGTTGTTATACTTTTGGCTGCAAAAAGATAAAAAAGGTGTTAAGAAACGGACAACTAGAAGACGAACAATGTCAATGTACTGGTTTTTGTTATGTTTGTAATTTAAAATGCATTATTTGTTGAACGTAAGTAGTGTTGCAACATTAAAGTAAAATTGCCGAATCTACTTTAGTATTAGTCTATTAAAGTTTTCACACATATTATTTATTATTAAGTAAAAGGTTTGGAGGGATTTTAATTTTGAATTTATTTAAAAAGCAAAAATGTTTTGAAGTTATAAAGTTGTTGCTTATAATTTTTTAAGAATTGTAATTTTGAAATTACATCCAAAAATAGATATTGAATAAAGGTTTAACATTAGGAAATAAATAGCTGATTATCAGTAGACCTTATCCGAAAACTTTTATAAGTCTTCAGTTATAATTTTACATATTTTTCGTTCTTTGAAATTGCAAGTCACCTTAATGCCAAGCATAGTAATGTTTTTGATATTTTCTTGTTAATTTTTTTAACTAAAAATAGTTCACAAGAAACAAAAGTTAAGAAGATTGTTTTAGAAATGTGAATGAACGTGACTATTTTTGTTTAAATATAAACTGTGGAAAACAAAATAACAAATTAAATATTTATGTATAACCACTTTTTATACTTCTCTTAAAGGACAACTGCAAGTGTAGTTGAGTATATTTATTGCAAACACTAACGTAATTGAAGTTTATCACTAGTTTCTACCCAGCAGTCTTAAAGTTTTATAACATTTATAGTAATATAACAGCTAAAATTATCTTAATAATTAGCTCACTCACACAAATGGCAATCAATCTAAGATTTGAATCACTAAGGAAGATCGAAAGAAACTGATTCAAAACTTTTGAAAACCAAATAGTTATTTGATCTCTGTAAAATACATCAATGTAGTCTACCATCAAATTACTTAGTCCTAGACAGGATTACTGAGTAAGATTATAAACACTATGTGATTAAGATTTGCTGGTTACAGTGATATTTTTAAAATTAATTAAGTTTTACCTGAAAAGTATACATATTTATCCAGCGCGAATCCAGTGGGGAGGAAAAAAGGATATTTAACAGAAATAGCAACTTTATTTATTTCCCTTAAACAAACAAATCATATGCTCTAATAAAAACTTAACACCTAACACAATTTTCAGCCACTGTTCCCCCACCCCAAACTCGAAAGCTGGATCCGCGCCTGATATACATACATATGTATGTATATTCATACTGCAGGGTTAAAATAGAAAAAAAGTATACAGACCCGAGTGAAACAAATGAATATTAAGAACAACAAAACCGTTTTTAAACATAAAATAAAGAATAAAAGAAACGAATGAATAAATAAATAAATGAATGAATGAACAAGCGTATGAATGACTGGAATTGCTTTTGAAATCCAGACAGAGATATAAAATGTTTTTCTATTTAAATTGTGACAGTGTGTGGCAGGTAATGTTTGTTGTTGTTTTTTTTTAAGTAATTTTCATTTTGCAGTTTTGTAAAAGTTGGGCCATCTATCGGTTTAAATTTGCACCAGTGGTTATTTCTAATCTAACAATACTTATATCATTCTTTTCTATCACAAAATTCAGCACATTATTTCTGCTGAACGGAATAAATCTATTTATGCTTGACCAACGTTAGTCAACATACCAAAAAAAGGGGATTTATCACAATGTAAAAACTAGCGTGGAATTACCCTAATCAACATGGCAAACAAAATCATCTCCCAAATTATTAACAAAAGGCTTTCAACCGCATTCGATCCGCTTCTTCGTAATGAACAGGCTGGCTTTCGTCTATGAAAATCATGCATCGATCATGTTAACAGCATTTGCATCATCATTGAATTTGAAAAAGCCTTTGATACCCTATCCCATTCGGCTATTTGGAACGCACTAAGATGTAAAGGCACCCCAGACAAGATTGTCGAACTCATAAAGGCTCTATACCACAATGCATGCTGCCGTATTCGGCATGAGGGCGCTGTCAGCGACGAATTTGAAATAAAAACCGAAGTAAGACAAGGGTGCATGCTGTCCTCTTCAATATTTTCCTGGACAATATAATGCATAAGGCCACACGCACGCAGAGGGGAATAACATGGGGACTTAATAGTAGACTGGAAGACCTTGACTATGCAGACGATATCTGTCTTTTATCGCACAATTACAACGACATGCAGGATAAGCTTTACGCAGTTCAGGGCGAAGCAGATAGATCTGGTTTGAAAATAAACATTACCAAAACCAAGGTAATGAGAATAAATGCCTCTAACAATAGATCATTTACAATTAACCATCAAGAACTCGAAGATGTTACAACATTTTGCTATCTCGACAGCTTACTGACTACAAAAGGAGGCCTTAGTGATGACTTTCGAAACCGAATTAAATATGGCAAACACGCATTCGGTCAGCTTAACCCAATATGGCGATCGGCGTATATCTCAAAGAGAACCAAGGTAAACATATTCAACTCCTGCATAAAATCCACTCTTCTTTATGGCTGCGAATCATAGAATGCAGCCTCGAAAGACCTTAACTCGTTGCAGGTATTTATAAATAGGTGCCTGCGAAGAATCTTAAAAATATTTTGGCCAGTTACTATATCCAATGTAAGATTATGGAACGAAACTGGTCAAAGCCCCATAAATACGGAAATATTAACAAGAAAATGGAGATGGATAGGTCATACTTTGCGTAAATCAAATGACGACATTACTAGAAACGCCATAGAATGGAACCCCAAAGGTAGCCGAAAAAGAGGTAGACCATCTCACACTTGGCGTCGTCAAATCGAAATCGAAGCTATCACACAGAACAAAAGCTGGATTGAAATAAAAACCTTAGCATCGGACAAAACGCAATGGAACCAGTTTGTTATGGCCTTATGCTCCTTATAGGAGTCACGGAAAATAATATATATATAACGTTGGTAGTTGTTGGAAATTTATTTCCAAAACAAAGACAATTGGTCGGAAATAAAAAAAATCATCTATTTGGATGAAACTCATTTTTATCTTGGTGGGTACGTTAATAAGGAAAATTGCCATCTTTGGAAAACCCACATTTTGCCTTACAAAAACTAATTCATCTATTGCGAGTGACTTTTTGGAGCGAAGACATCATTGCCCACATTTCTTTGAAAATTAGCACGGCGAAGCCATTACGGTCAATCCAGATACCTATTGCACCATGATAACCGATTTCGTGTGCCTGCTCTTCATGATACTGATGTAAACGATGTTTGGTTTAAACAGGATAGTGCAACTTGCGACAATCGATTTATTACGTACAACGTTTGATGGCTTTTAAATTAGCCCAAAAAAATGATGCCAATAGGCTGCCAAAAAGCTGCAATTTGACACTGTAGATGTATTTTATATGGGCCGCCGTAAAAGACAAGTATTATGTAGACAAACTAGAGGCAATTGAGCATTTGAAGGACAAAATTAGTGATGCCATTCCCGAGATACAACCCCATACAGTCGAAAAAATTCTTAAAAATTAGTTCCATCGAATGGAGTATTGTGAGGCAAGCCGCAGCAACCATCATTTCATTTCATTTCTTAACGGGAACAACTGTACTTCATATAAAAAAGTAAATAAATTTGTCAAAATTTCAAAACTTTTTTGTTTTATTGCATTTTTAAATTAAAACTTTTAACTATGTGACCTTCTCGTAGAAAAGGGACCTTGTGTGTCGAAAAACGGGTTTGGACTTAAGAGTGCTTTCTGGTACCTAAAAGGGTGTAGAATAAGATGAAATAAATAAATAATAAAAATTTATTTACCCCATAAAAACGTACACGTCGTTGTTGCGTCGGTCACTGGTTGCGGCTTAAGAATCAAGTATCGAGATCATACACACTTTTGAGATGGTGTGTTTTCCTCATAAAATTTAATACAAATACATAAACGTATGTTATTGTATTGTCCAGCAACGCGGCATGGTAAATATGTATTAACCTTATTATTTTAAAATATTTTTTGTTTTTATTTTACAACAAAACCTTATCCTCTTTAGAGTGAAATTATTTTTTAGTACGAAAAAAGACGATTAAACTGTCATGTATTTTACAAAAAAACAATTAAGTTAATGGCTTTAAGATCTTCAAACCAATTTTGTCATACTTGTCATAGTTGAATTAAACATTTGTACATTCTTTAAAAATAACTTAAAAATAACAAAGGAAAAGTAGGAAACGGCAAAGATACTTCCAACACAGTTTTAAATTATTAATGTATACATACATAACAACAAAAAATTTGTGAAATATAAAAAAAAAATTCAACACTAAAAATCAAAAATATTAAAAAAAAGCTCAAAACTTACACAGAGCAAATTTTGGCTTGAAACTTTTTAATTCAATTGAATTAATTGAATTAAATTGAATTAACTAAATTTAATTGTCAATAATTTAAGTAATTTTTTTAATTGATATTGATATGAATGAAAAAAAGGCATTGATAAATAAAATTAAACAAAAATATTTGATTTGATATTCAAGGATAAGTTTCATAAAATTTTGATTAATCATGTAAAAAAGGAAGTGGCCAACCAGCAGCTTGAAGTTCAAGTAAGTACATAGCAACAAGAAACCGAATTTGTTCCTAATATGGTGGTTGAATATTATTGCAGATGTCACTTAAGACAATATTCCTTGCATTCCAATACATTCTCTTGGTTTTGAAACTTAATAGAAAAGTAATTATTTTATTTCTTTCTCCCGGTTTGATTTGAGATTTTTTAGCGGTGAACTTTCTTTGTGCCTAGATCGTGGAAAATATGACGTTTGGTGTGAAACCAGTTCATAGTAGCCCAATTCACAATCTTGTGTATTTGCCATTGCAAGTTTGAACAATTGCAAATATGTTCAAATATGTTTGTAAACACTTTGTTGGTGTAAACTTTTGTTTACATTCCGTGTGAAATTTCTACAATTTTCATTTCCGACCCCATAAAGTATATATTTTCTGAAAGCTTATGAATAGGGGAGTCGATTAAGCGCTGTCAGTCTGTCCGTCTGACCGTCTGTCCGTGTGTATGTTGAAATCAACTTTTTGAAGCCCCCCGACATTTCTTGGACCCGGGTGAGGTACTAAAATATCAGAAATATTCGGGCGTAGATCGGTATTGAAAATCAGAAACATCGGTACATAAACAACTGAGATATGAGCAAAAACCCACGACAACCTCGATTTTTTTTTTCACAAAAACAACATTACAACAACAACATACATATTTTTTTTTAAATTTTTTTTTATTTTTTTTTTTTATTTTAACATACATACGTAAAGTTATAATTTGAAAATGGGTTGTTTTTATATATGTATGTTTTTTATGTATGTACGTATTTCATATGGGATGAATGGTGATACAAACTACTGTTATTGCATGACAACACGTTGTGAAGGGTATATAAGATTCGGCACGGCCGAATATAGCGCTCTTATTTGTTTTTAATTTTGTTTGTGTTTGTTTTTTGAGAAATATATAGTTTTAAAATTGTTCTTAAAAATCTTAAAGCAATAATTGGTTATTTTGGTTACTTTGTACAATACTGTTTCTAAATATGGAAAAATTAATGCGAAAAGTACTTACTATCTCTCCATAATACACTTTCGTGTAGACTTTAAATCATTTTTCTGTTTAACATTTCTTTCATCCCAAGAAAACTAAGTAAGAACACTAAACATGTAATGAAAAACTTGTATATGTATACCAAGCAAATATTCTCATTTCAAAATAATGTTTTGCAAATACTGAAATACACTTCTTCTCACTACTTACAATTTGGCTTATAAACCCATAATTGAAACACGTCGATGTTATTGGAAGCAATTACTTACCAAGCTCGCTTACAAATAGCGACATAAATAAATAGAAGCTCTTTTAGAATTAGATAAGTACTTGATTTTATTAAACTAAATAACGCATTAATTGTATGAACTTATAGAAATTATTGAGGTTTTGAAGAGAGAAATTCAGTTTGCTTATTCTGCAATACGTTTTTAAATTATTATACGTTTTAAATTATTATTTAATTTATCTGAATAGCTTTTGACAATTTTCACAGTTACAAAATTATATACTGTGTATACCTTACTAAAACACTTATTAATAATACAGTACAGACAGTTTGCAATAGTTATTTAAATGTATGTCGTTCAGTAATAGCAAGTCATTACGTTGTTGTTTTGCTGGGTATGTATTTTTTACTGCACAACACTTATATTTTATATTTTTATATAAAGTGTACACAATTGCATAAACAAGTATTGAAATCATACACAATCATCTTGGTTTTGAATTGTATGTTAATGTATTGTAAGGTTTGTTAAGTATGGAAAGCCACATATCAAATTGCTTATTGTAACTGAGAAAAATAGTTTATGTACACGTTACCCAACAACTCTGGTGATTGTTGCGATTTTTTTTTTCTACTTTTTTTGTAATTTATGAAAAAATATTACTACAGAGAGTTTCCTTTGAAGAAAAAATGATAATAAAAATATAACTTCTCAACTAATTATCCGTATTGTATAAAATATATTGTGGGGCTTGTAGCAGATGACCAAATTAGCACAGAGTAACACACTACACTATGTCAAAGTTGGCAGCCTCGGGTATAAAGAACTTTCGTGGCTTGTAACTTCATTTTTTATTAATTAATTAATTAATTAATTAATTTATTTATTTATTTATTTATTTGATTCTAGATCCTTACAGACTATAAAGCAGTACATACAAATTGTTTAATATTTGTTATTCAAAAACAAAATTATTTTACATTTCACAACATTAACATTTAAGGAAAAATCAATATGTTTATAAAGTTTATTGAACTCTGTACAAATCCTTCAAAACGGATCGAAGTTGGCATAATTCGTTCTGAAAACTTTGACTGATAGCGAACAAAAATTACGTGTGGAACGAGATGGTACATTAAAAAAGATATTCGCTATTAAGAAATCAGAGCATAACTATCCTTTTATTAAATTTAGAACAAACGTAACATTTAGCATTGTACTTCGACTTTTTAAAATTGGCAGCTTCACTAGTTTACTAGTATAAGTCGGCAGGTTTAACGAATTTCACTGTAAGCGACGAAGACAAAATAGCAGGAACTGTTTTTGCATAGATTCAATGCAATTAATGTAAACATTGTAAGTTGGATCCCAAATTATTGAACAATACTCAAGAATAGGCCTGACAAGAGAAATGTACAATTGGTTTGTTATTGTATCATACAAAGACTTACTCCACAACAACATCTTTAAATTGTGCAGCTGTATTGCGAAAAACACCGTTCTTTGAAAAATGCTTTTTCGGTGTTTTATTGTGAAATTTCTTTCTGTGATGAAGCAAATTTTTTGGCAAAATTGCCGTGCTTTAAAACCCATTGTATGGTGTGTTTTATGGGTTGGTAGAATCATTGGTCCATAATTCTTCAAAAGTTAATCAAATAAAAATGTTACCATCAATGTTAACTGTTATCGCACCATGTGAACGGACATTGTACTTCCTGAATTTTAAGCGCATGCTTTCGTGGAGCTTTAGTTTCAACAAAATGCTACAAGGCATATCGCATATGAAACATGGGACTTATTGAGAAATTGTATTGAAGAGCACTTAATTTTTTGGTTTGCTACGGTAAATTAGCCACCTAGATAGTGCAATATGATACCTTTGATTGATATGCTTTAGGAATGTGTAAAGACTGAGGTCGTCAGGAATAAACTAGCTTAAATTTACGCTTTTAAAGTCAACATTACTCATGGATTCAATCTTCCGAATGTGCCACCTCAGGCGTAGTTGTGGCCAACATTTACATGATATTATTTTCAATTTTTTTTGGAGCTTACAAAAAAATAACTAGTCACTTCGCATGGTTATCAGTTATCAAAATAAAAATTAAACTAAGACCACTTTTTCGTGACCAAATCCCAGAACTGTATGGATATGTCTTGACATTAACCAGGAAACCTTAAACAAAAGTGTCATTTTCTATGTGGTTTTCACTTTTGTTCTTTGTTTTCTTATTTAGAAAATATGTTTGTATTTGACAAACCTTTCAAACAAATGAAATGTGTAAAGCTGATATTGCTCTACCTCTCTATCCTTGCTTTACTCACACAAGAAGTTTGGATATATGTATCTTCATACACTCACATGTATTTAGAATTTTTATATTTTTTCAATTTATATATAAATTCAATCCATGGTTTGGCTTTATATATACCTGATATACTATAGTAAAGAAAACTTTATTAAACTTATTGCACTGATAAAATCTGTAAACAATTTATCATTATTTTTACTACAATGCTGTATAAACATGTATACAAAAATAATATTTATATTTTTGTAGGACTTTAACATATACCTATACACAAATTGAATGTAATTTATCTATAGATTGTCTTTAATTTTATAGATTAATTTGAAAAATAACAATTTCAGCAGAAAAAATTAAAATCCCCAATTAAGAGTTCTTTATTCGGTCGTGCCAAATCTTGTACACGCTTCATCATCATGTACATAAATATGTCAAAATTGTATGCCGTTCATCCCTAAGATATGCCAGTTTTTTTCAGACGACATTTTAAATTTGTTCAAGGTTTTGGGAATTCTAATAGTATATTCATTTCATTTTTTTTTTTTATTTTTTTCTTTGTTTGAGGGTTTGGGGTTTTTGGTGTGTTGGATTTCTAAGAAAAAATGTATCAGCAACTTTGCTTCAAACACCATTTGAAATTTCTCCGTAGGGTACTATGTTGTACTAGTCAAGCCATTTCCCTTGATTTTCATATTAAGGGAATAAAAGTGAAACAATTTTTTACTACTAGATTTAAATAATATGTGTATTCACCATTTTCAAACGCTATCTTGTGTTTTACTATTCAAACCCTTTCATGTGATGCCAATACTGATTGGATTATAAAAAATTCGTTTACCATTTTGCTTTTGACGCCTTCTTCAGCTTTGAAATTTTTTAGATTATTGTATTCTATTTAGCAACTATATTAATAGATTTCAATGGGGTAAAGTTTTTATTACTAGAATATACCAATATATACATTTTTATATGCTCTTATATAAAGAGTGGGGCCATATTGTAGTGTACTATATACTACTAGGCATGCCCTTTCATTTGATACTAGTATTGAACACGTCAGTTGTCTTAAGTCTAAAAAATTTTAATCGAAAAATTCAGATAAACATTTTGGTATCTATGTATATCTCACTCAGTTTTAAACATTTTGCACAGTGTTAACCATTAATATTTTCCCTCTCAAAATTCATAGTTTCTTATGATGCATGTTTCACCACGTCAGTAGCATCAATGTCAACAATTTATAACCTAAAGCCGCTTAGCATTAACTTAAAACGCAAAAAAAAATTAAAAATCTTTATTTTTCTTTAATTTTCGTTAACATTTTTTTAATAAAAACTTATTATTTTTTAAATCACCTCAGGAATAATTTGGTAAATTTAGTACAGGTTAAGGTGAGAAGATATCTTTAGCATACTTATAATATAAGACACATAAATAAACGCCAAATGTAAGATTTCAGTTTTTAATAAAAGTTTTTTTTTAAGATATTAAAAATAATTTTATTTCAGTTTCGAAACCTATTTTTAGGTTTCGATTAAAAATTATTATTAATTATTTTATAAACTGTTGTCAATGGTTGATATCTGCTCGATAATGCTGTTTTTAAGCTCTTGAACTGTTGTAAGGTTATTGCTGTACACTTTAGATTTAAAAAACCGCACAAAAAATAATCTTGAAGTGTGAATCGGAAAGACTTAATAGGTCCTCTTCGAGAAAAAATTTTATGTCTGAACTTTTCCTTTAAAAAATCCATTGTTTCTCTTGATGTGTGGCACCATTTTGTTGAAACTACATATTCTGTACGTCTAAGTCATCATTTTTCCACCACAAAAATCCTTAGATAATCTCCCTGTAGTGATTTTCACTGACCATTGATACTTCAAGTTCGGACTCCCCTTATAATGTTCAATATTGTATTGAAATCTTTAAATATATTGAGAAAAACTCTTTAAGTTTTGTAATTTTTCCATAAATGACAAAAGTTTTTAATCGAATAAGTATTCGAAGAATTATTTATTTAAAAGTTGTTTTTTAAGAAGGGGCTGACCAATAAAAATACTAATTTTAAGTTGCCTCAACACGCTAAACCTAACGCAAAAAGCGCTAAATTAACATTGATGGCGAGTAGCCCAACAACATGTGAACTTCAATGATTAAAACATTCGCGCAATTGTTTTATATTAAACATTGATTTATTAGTTAAAGCGTGATATAATATGTATACATATTATATTACATTACATTGAAGTTCTTTAATTTTTGTTCATTAAACTTGACTTTGTTTAAGTACAAACTATTAGCGTTACTAGTTGAATAATTTATATTTTAACCTGATCATAAATAAAAGCTTTATGACTAATAATAATTTTCATAAATTTTTTCTGCCACAACAGTCAACAACAACAACCACTCTTATTATGAAGTGCCTTTAGTTATATAACACAAATCAAAATTAATATTTCATGTTCAACATTACATACTTCCACTGTCATTTGCAGCCATTTGAAAGATAATTAGAAAAAAATATTATTAATTTACTAAATTAATCGGGATATGCTCCCATAATTTTTTAATAATATATTTATTTGGTTGTTGGGTTTAAGCTGGTCTATATGCATTTCACTGGTGCTTATGCCAGATCATCATTAAACCTTTACCCAAATTCTTGAAAAAGTTTAAAATGTTATAAGTTATATTTTAAAATTCTCATTAATAAAACGAGAATTCAAAAATAAAACACAAAAAACTATAAAAAACTTTTTCAAAAACCCAACCAACAATTTTTTCAATTTTAATTTATTTTTTTTTAAAGGGATAAGAAAATATATTATTGAAAAAAAAATATTATAAAAAAACTTAAATAACTTAAATAGTATTATTTAAATGTTTTCTATAGTTAATTAAATTATTACTTATTCACGAACACACCTCAATTTCTTGCTTAACTGGGATCGGTTTTCCTATTTTTAAATGGATTTTTCAGGCAAAACCCATCCTATTGCAACTACAATAATATGCCTAAATTTTATGTGTCACTAATATATAAAATGACATGAATATATACACATGAACATGTATAAAAATTCAAACATATAAAAATACATATTAATTTTAAAACTAGTCATAAAGATAATTTCCCCAGACAACTAAAAAATAAAAATAAAAATAAAAAAAATAACGACAATAAAACTTGCATACTGACATATTAAAATTCTATTATATAATATTGCAAAAACAACTTAAATTTACAATATATGTATAACCACTACTTTTGTTTATGCAAAAAGGTTTTCAATAAAATAAAAAATAATTTTACCATAAAATTTATCCATAGGAGTGTTCAATGTAGGTTTTTTAAATATAAAAGTTCAATTTAGCTTGCCAAAACTTCCTAACGATGGAATAGTAAATTTTATAGCAAAAAATTTAACAGGACGATGGCTACACATTATCATAAAAGGTAATTTATTGCGAAAGTCTTCACCAGCTGGACAATATTTAATGTGCTTTCATAATCGCAACTTGACGTTTAATGAGGTCATATCCATGTCCTTATGTTAAACAAGTAAAGTGAGTCTTTCAGTAACTGAGCAGCCTGTTAATTACACATGAGCAAATACTTGGGAAGGAGGTTTCTATGAACTAAAAATAAATATTCCATGTTTTTTATACCAATGTATGTTTGTATGTATGTATGTATGTATGTATGAGTAACCTAATCGCTTGAAATCAAACTTGCCTATTTATACAACATGTTTCAGTGTGAATTAAAAAAATTTATATTCATAAAATTTTTCTTTTAATTAGAGAAAGATTAGTCATTCTGTTTGTGATTTCTGCAATCCCAATTTTAGACCTTATAAAGTATATCGCACTCGTTAGTTACACGGTTAGTATATAAAGGCAATGTACATAACTGTCTTCCATGTGTTGTAACGATTCTATATATAGATTTAGTAGATTAGGAATGTGGCTACCTAATACTCCAGCTGTGCTCGTGATTGGGGTGTGTCGAGTTCCCAATTCATAAAAAAATATTTTGAACCTGTTACAAAGTTTAATTAACTTGTACATAATAAGTAAAGAAATGACTGTTGATCGGATAAGGCTGTAGCTTAAGATGAAGTTAGCTATACAATTCAATGCCCACTGTCCATGCTGACAAATATTGTATTCTAAACTGTCAACCCAATAAAATAATAATAAAACTTACCCCTTTTTACCTCATATCTCCTACTTCACCTTTTGTAATAAAAACTAAGTATTCAATTCATGTTCGAATTTAATATTTTTATACATAAAAATAGTTTATATATTTTTTTTAATATTAAACAACGAAATAACATTCAAATTAAATAGTAACTTAAAGATTTAGGGCCGTATTCATAAAAAATATTTTAGGTTTATTGAAGGCTGATTTGACAAATTTCTCTACAACAGCTGTCAAATAAGCCTTTAATAAAACTAAAATATTTTTTATGAATACGGCCCTTAATAAACAATAAACAAATTAAGAATTATATAAAAAAAATGTCTAAAACAATGGTGGTCACCTTAATTTGACTTTATTTACGATGATAATTAAAAAAAAAATATTATCTTTAAAATTTGATTCTTTTAGTTTTTCTTTTCTTTATCAGTTTTAGTTAATTATTAGAAAATTTAATTTAATTTTTGTCAAAATTAAGTGTGTAACTGCAAATAATATAGTTAATAAGTGCACAGTTTATTACAGTAAAATTACTCAGAGTAAGGCAATATGATCATTCATTATAATATTATGTTAATTACATATAAATCTATGTTTCAACCATTGTTGCGATATAATAAAAAAATAAAAAAATAACTAAAAATTCATATTATCAGCTCTATTAAGTTTAATTCGAGTATATTTTAAGTTAAGAGCGAAATTCGACTGTTAACTAAATAATATTACAACTTACTTTTTATAATGTCCCATGATGTCAACAGGCGCCGGATGACAGCTGAATGGTCGAGTAATATATTTAAAGTTGCAACTTCACAAATTATTTTAATGAACAATCGTAGTTATATGTAGTTACAAGATTATGTGTATTTGAGTCAGTTATCAATAATTATGTAAGTATAGTATTCAATTTATATCATACGTTAAAAAAAATTAAGTGACCAAACTTAATATTACTAAGCAATTAAAAAAAATCAAATATGGGTTACAAGATAGAATAGAACCCAAAATTAGATTAGGAATTTAGAATTTAAAATAAAATTAGAACATTATTTTTTTGTTGTTTTATTCTAATAAACTAACTAAGGTAAAGCTAATTTAAGCTTAACCTTGACAATTATGTCGCCAAACATTACTCCATACTAAATTTTTTTCACCAAATTTTTTTTACGTTAACTTTTTATATTCTTTGACCACCTCAATAAATGATTGATTTATTTGGGGGTTTTGCTTACCAGAAAGACTCGATGTAAGTTTGAATAAAGTTTATACGTTTACTATAAATAACACGATACCCGCTTACTTTTAACTGATTTGTCAGTTGCTTCAACAAAATTCCAAAAAATAAAAAAACAGAATCTTATTCAAGGATTACACCAAAGCACTTTTACGGTTTTCACGACAATCAGACCTTGCCACTAAACAGGAAGGATATAAATTAACCGCTAAATAACACAATATAAACGTACATTTTCTTACTAAAATTGTTTAACTATTCTCCGCAGAAAATAAAAATTATAGTATTTTAGAATTATATTGAATCACTATCTCTTTTCGTTATAAAAACCTTTTACTTGATAATCTTTATTTTATGTTCAGCTCTATGAAAATTTATTTTTCAAAATGATTAAAAATTTTCTAACAATTTTCAAAAATAAAAATCAAGGCTAAATTAAAAAGAAAAAAAAATTGGAATATAAAACCCACAGTAAAATTTTAATTACAGTGGAATGCAAATCTATGTAACCTTAGTGGAGCTTAAGGATTTACACAAAAAAAAAATATCACCGTCACAGTGTACATCGAAATTTTTGCACACACATACTTTTGTACATATTTTTATACCCGCCTCCAAAAAAATGGTGGGGGTATATTCATTTTGTCATTCCTTTTGTAACACATCGAAATATCCATTTTAGACCCCATAAAGTATATATATTCTGAATCAGGGTTTGATTTGATGACGATCTAGCTATGTCCGTCCGTTTGTCCGTCTGTTGAAAGCACGATAGAAGTCGCACCGAAAAAGCTAGGGGGCTCAAATTTTGCCAGAATCTTTCTTATAGACAAGGTTTGTTTGGTATTGAAAATGGGATAAATCTGAATATTAGGAAGAGAGTTATAGCTCGAAAAGCAAGAGTAGGTCGAAAAAACCGTGTCCTTCGAACATCGAATAAAATGGAATTGTGTCCAAACGCATTACCGTAGACTCATCAAACTTCGAATATATATTTCCTGAGTAAAAACAATATTTTTCCCCGAAAATTATCTAAATCTGTTCATTAGGAGAGGAGTTCTCGATCAAAATGTACGAAAATTTATATCGCACAGTGTATTTTTCGGTATATTTAAAAACAAAAACGTCATAAAAGCAACAAAATTGGATGTACGATTCTGAAATTTTGCACACTTTGGTTTTTGGTGAGACGCTTTCTTGTAACGGAAAATCAATGTGCCACGCCCACTTTTACGCCCACCTCTCATATAACGTTTTACCTAAAATTCATATAATTTCTCTACTAATAATAATTTTGGAATAATAAAGGGCTATATTGAAACACCTAAGTTTTACTCATTCGCAAAAATAACTTTGACACGCCTACTATAACGCCCAGTTTTCACGTTATAAGCCGTTAATGAAATTTCAAAGCTCATAAAACCGCCAACATTAGAGGTATGATGATCAAATTTGCTACGTATATCCTTCTAATCAATGATATTGGTGTGCCAAAAAGTTTAGGTGACACACCCACTTTAACGACTACCTCCCATATAACGGTTTATCTTAAATTCATGTAATTTCTCTATTGACAAAGTTTTTGGGAAAATAAAGGACCATATTGAGAAATCTAAGTTGTATTTTTTAGCAGAAACTTTATTGACACGCCTACTTTAAAGCCCACTTTCATTGAAAGACTTCATTTACAAAAGCATTTTAGTAGCATATCGAAGTTATAAAGGGTGGTTACATTTTAAGGGCCGATGTTGATTTTAAATAAAATACAAATTATTTAAGAAATTATTATCATTTCTTTTAATAATGATAATATTTGTATGGTTCAATTATGTATTTAACAAAATAACGGCCAAATGGCCCCCCCATCCTTGGCGCCACTCCTCTATCTGATGGTCCAAATTTTCAATGACAATGTTGATGCTCAATTGTTGGGCATGATGATGAGGCGAGGTTGACTGCTCTTTTGCCACCCTATCGCAAAAACCAGCAGTGGTTCCCATTCAACGTTCTAAGAAGGCATTCACAGATTTTCTAACATTTTATACAGACCTGTTTTGCAGAAATTTAAATATTTTTTACAATTCTCCCGATTGTGGACGAATTTGAACGATTATGTTGATCAAAAGAATTACGAAGTGCACAAAATGCATTTTGATTTGAACGTCCATTTTTATAAAAAACCTGAATAACTTTAAAGCGTTGCTCATTTGCGTATCTTTCCACGGATCAAATTGAGTAAGTTTGAAATTGAGAAATGTCAAGTGAAATGCAGAAAACAAGTTTAAATACTAGGTGTAGTTCACCTTCAACATGGGCCCTTAAAATTTAATCACTCTCTACAAAGAAAGTGATACATATTTTATTATAAAGAAATTATTCCATAGCGATTAACAAAATAATAAATATTGTGCTTTAAATGTACACAAAATTGGTGGTGGGTATAAAAGATTCGGCACAGCCGAATATAGTGCTCTTACTTGCTTTTTAATATTTTGCTTTTGGACGATCTTTATGTGGACCAGTGACGTATATAAATCGCTTCCAAATTAAATTTAAAAATTCTTTACAGAAGTGAATATATCTATTTGGCGAAAACTAGAATGTATTTAAAGTAGTGTTTAAGACATCTTCCCAACAAAGTAGTCTAAATAATACTTGTGATGCTTGCTGCTAATTTATAATATATATTGAATATTACTGAGCCATTATATTTACTAAATGATTACTTTTGCATCTTGCTTACTTTGTGTGCAAGTGGAAAACGTTCACTTTCCAAATGCGACAATAAATTCGAAAATGTATACAGGGTTTCTATATAAGATTGTGTGCATTACTGCCTTACATGTGTTCATTGCATTATCACTTCTTTAAGCCAAATTTTTAAAAGTCAAGTAAATAAGAAACTACTTTTTAACTTTACATTTTTTTTAGTCCTCTATTTTCTTTGTAATGTCCATTAAAATTCCATTTCGGTTTGTATACTAGTGAACACAATTTCCGTTGAGTGTTGTGTTGATAAATGACAAAATATTAAATGTCAATCAAATAAGAAATCAGAAATTGGGAAGATGCATAAATCATAATTATTTAGAGTTAAGGTATTTTATGTTTACATTAGGCAAATATTTGACAAAATAGTATTAATTTTATCCCCAAAAAATAAATGCTGTCTTAATTTAATTTTATTTTTGTTTTGTTTTGTTTTGCTTTGGCGATATTTTATGTTAGAAAACTTACATAACATTAAAAATTTTTTTACCCAAAAAAATGGTCGCGCTTATTTAAGCAAATCTTTATCAAGTGTAAACGCAGCTTTACAAGAACAATTTTTGTAAAAGTAAACAGAATATTTAGCTTAAAAAATTAATGCATTTATTGATTTAGGAAGTGAAAATCTATTACAAAAATTATTTCAATTATATTCTCTAAAAGCAAATCATTTCATTGCGCTAACAAACCTCAACATATACATTTTTTCAATATAACACAAAACTAACAAAATTCGTTTAATTAAGTTTTTGTAATTTTTTTTATAATTAAATCATTCAAAATGTTTTCCCCAAAATGTATACAAATCATTTATAACTGATTTCCTCATAAATTTCAACAGCAACAAAAATGAATGGTACAAAAATTTACTAAATTTTATGTCTGTCGAAGTTATCTTTGTTATTGTTGTTGCGAGAGTGTCTTTTTTCTATTTGCAATAATTTCCGATTGTTATCGTTCTTCCAGAAAAAAATTAAAACATCCGTTTTTTAAGCGAAAAAGTAGCAGTCATCGTCGTTATCACAACTAAAATTTATTTTGTTGTTGTTGTTTTGTTCACAAAAGGATGTTAAATAATTCCTATGGAAAAATAAAGTGACACAGCTTTATAAAGAGAGTGGGAAAGAGGACTAAGAATTGGTTAACAGCAATTGAAAACGGAAATTTAAATGCTATTGCTAGTTTTTTTTTATTTTCTATTTGATTTCGTAAATAGATTTTTATTTTTGTTAATTTTTTTATTTATAACAACAGTGTACATGTGTTTTTTGTGCCAAAATGCTATCAAATTTGTTTTATATGCTGATAGGAATTTGTAATTAATAGTTAGTAATAAATAACTAAATTATTGGTAATATATCTCAAATCAAAATCTACATAAAAATTTTGTAAAAGCTGTATAAAGTTTTTGAAACTAAAAATTAATCACCCTGTTTTTTTTTAACCACTAGTTTCACTAGTCTATATTTTAAAATAAAAATATTGATCGGATGTTTTTTCTTAAAAAATAATTCTGTTTTACAAAAGTTTTATGATTTTTCAATATTATTTATTTGGTTTCTGGTTTTAATCTGATTAATATGCATTTCACTGGTGCTTATGCCAGCTCATCAGTAAACCTTTACCCAAAAAAGTTTATAAAAAGTTAAAAATGTTATAAGTTTTCAAGATTTCTAAATCAAAAATATAAAAAAATACATTCTAAATGACTCACTAAATATAAAATAATTTTTAATAAATAATGTGCTTAAAAATAAACAAACAGAATCAATCCATTAAACATCGGTTGCTTTTTACCAAATATGTATGAGTTCTAAGCTCTTATTGGAATCTGGTGCTGTTCATTAATGATTTCCAATGATACGTTAATATTAAAATTTTTTTTGTTGAACGCCTTCAAAATCAATTCTTTGTGATAGCTTTTTTTTTTTTTTGCTAGGAGTAAACTTAAAAATAACACCTGATAGCGTATGAGTAATATTTATTAGTAATTTTGAAAACAATGAAAAAGGTTTTACATTTTTAATAATTTAGTTAAATCTTGTAACGAATGCTTTATTTTGGTGGTTAAATAAGGGAACGATGCTACCTATTAATCCGGCTGTGCTCGTCGTTTGTGGGGGTGTTGAGTTCCCAATTCATAAAAAAATAAAAATTCGAATCCGTTACAAAGTAATTTTACTTTAGGTAGCTAAATAAGAACCGAAGTTTAGAAACGACCTACAAACAAAAAAAAAATAATAAATAACCTGCGCGGTTAATGATGGCATTCGCTACACTTCCTATGCCCTCCCTCCATGCTGACAGAAATCAAAGTAGGTTGTCAGCACAAAAAGCATAATGTGAAAATTAAAATACCCTAACTACCTCATACTTTCACTTCACCTTTCGTTGTTAACAAAAAAAAAACTTAATTTAAAATTCCATAATCTTATCCAAGAATAACAATTTATTAAAAAAAAAATAAAACGTAAAATAACACAAGGTTAATTTAAACCAAACTCAATCTGATTTAAAGCTATTTAAAGAATTTAGTAGTAATGTGTTATTATACTACCGTTTTAAATTATAAATAGTAGTAATATATATATATTTTATTTTATTGAAACAATTTCAAGAAATGTGATAATCCAACTTACTTAAATTCAATGTCCTTCGTAGTCAGCAGGCGCCGGATGACTTTAGACTAGCTGTAGGATAATTGCTTCTGCACCTTTTTTTTCTTTTTTTTTATACCCGCCACCAAAAAAATGGTGGGGGTATATTCATTTTGTCATTCCGTTTGTAACACCTCGAAATATCCATTTTAGACCCCATAAAGTATATATATTCTGAATCAGGGTTTGATTTGATGACGATCTAGCTATGTCCATCCGTCTGTCCGTCTGTTGAAAGCACGATAGAGGTCGCACCGAAAAAGCTAGGGGGCTTAAATTTTGCCAGAATCTTTCCTATAGACAAGGTTTGTTTGGTATTGAAAATGGGCTAAATCGGAATATTAGGAAGAGAGTTATAGCCCGAAAAGCAAGAGTAGGTCGAAAAAACCGTGTCCTTCAAACATCGAATAAAATGGAATTGTGTCCAAACGCATTAACGTAGACTCATGAAACTTCGAATATATATTTCCTGAGTAAAAACAATATTTTTCTTTGAAAACTATCTAAATCGATGCATTAGGAGAGGAGTTATCGATCAAAAATACGAAAATTTATACCGCACAGTGTATTTTTCGGTATATTTAAAAACAAAAACGTCATACAATCAACAAAATTATATGTACGACTCTGAAATTTTGCACACTTTGCTTTTTGGTGAGACGCTTTTTTGAAACGGAAATCAATGTGCCACGCCCACTTTTACGCCCACCTCCCATATAACGTTTTAACTAAAATTCATATAATTTCTCTATTAATAAAAATTTTGGAATAACAAAGGGCTATATGGAAACAACTAAGTTGTACTCATTCGCAAAAATAACTTTGACACGCCTACTATAACGCCCACTTTTCACGTTATCTACAGTTAATGAAATTTAAAAGCTCATAAAACCGCCAAAATAAGAGGTATGATGATCAAATTTGCTACGTATATCCTTCTAATCAACGTTATTGTTGTGCCAAAAAGTTTAGGTGACACGCCCACTTTAACGCTCACCTCCCATATAACGGTTTATCTTAAATTCATGTTATTTCTCTATTGACAAAGTTTTTGGGAAAATAAAGGACTATATTGAAATATCTAAGTTGTATTTATTAGCAGAAACTTTATTGGCACGCCTAGTTTAACGCCCACTTTCATTGAAAGACTACATTTACAAAAGCATTTTAGTAGCATATCGAAGTTATAAAGGGTGGTTAAATTTTAAGGACCGATGTTGAATTTAAATAAAACACAAAATATTTAGGAAATTATTATTATTTCTTTTTATAATGATAATATTTGTACGGTTCAATTATGTATTTAACAAAATATCTGCCAAATGGATGGTTCAAATTTTCAATGACAATGTTGATGCTCAATTGTTGGGCATGATGATGAGTCGAGGATGACTGCTCTTTTGCCACACTATCGCAAAAACCAGCAGTGGTTCCCATTCAACGAACTAAGAAGGCATTCACAGATTTTCTAACATTTTATACAGACCTGTTTTGCAGAAATTTAAATATTTTTTACAATTCTCCCTATTGTGGACGAATTTGAACGATTATGTAGATCAAAAGAATTACGAAGTGCACAAAATGCATTTTGATTTGAACTCCCATTTTTATAAAAAACCTGAATAACTTTAAATCGTTGTTCATTTGCGTATCTTTCCACGGATCAAATTGAGTAAGTTTAAGATTGAGAAATGTTAAATGACTAGGTGTAGTTCACCTTCAACATGGGCCTTTAAAATTTAACCACCCTCTACAAAGAAGGTGATACATACTTTATTATAAAGAGATTATTCCATAGCGATTAACAAAATAATAAATATTGTGCTTTAAATGTACAAAAAATTGGTGGTGGGTATAAAAGATTCGGCACAGCCGAATATAGTGCTCTTACTTGTTTAAATTGATTCAATCATGATTAATTTTAGAACAAGTGTTTTTAATACGTTAATATGTAGTATATGTGTTAGTCTGGATTATGTTAAATGCATGTAAGTGTGTATGTAAATATGTAAGTATATAGGTAAATTCAAAAGTATTTTTGTGTGTATGTAAATGTTAATGTCACATCTAATATGTCGTATTTTAGGGTGAATTAATAATCGATATAATACAACAAAAAAATTTAATTAAATCTTAAATTAAAATATGACAAAAAAAAACAAATACTGTAAATGTTAGGCAATAACAAAAATTTAAAAAAAAATTGTTTATATAAAAAAAATTAGGAACAGGAGCAAATCCTGTTCAACCAAATATTTGTTAAATTAACTATTCACAATCTATTGATACAAATGGAAATAAAAAAAACAGTGGTTGAAACGCGTTTAAACTAATGTGGAGTTCTCAGATCTTTATCTTCTTTATGCATAAAATAGAAAGATGACGTTTCCATTTCCTTTTTGCAACGTATGATGTATGTATATTTACAAGATTGTTGTTTTGATGCACCACAATACAAAAATTAACCTGGATATCACGTTTTGTGTTTCTCCACACAAAAAAAAATCAAAATCCAGTTAAATTTTATTAACTCATTTGGATTTTAATCCTATATAAACGGAAATATGGTTTAAAAGTTAATTTTTGAATTGCAAAAAAAACTAAATGTACTTTTCTTACCAACCTGAATTGTACAATTATCGCAATTGATATACGATCTTCCAACATCAATAATATAAACCCAGATCCTTTGCAATTAAAAAAATTCAATATACCACTTTTTAGTTTAAAAAAAAAAAACAAACAACCACTCACTAAAAATTATTTTATTTAATAAGGAAAAACTTTCAAAATTTTAGACAATATAAAAAAAAATTAAAAAATTTAAATCAAAGCTAACTTATTTTCAAAAAAAAATTATTAAACAAAATTTTTTTTCTTTTTGTCTATAAAATTAATATGGCAAAAAAAACTATTAGTAATAAAACAATGCAAATAACACAAAAATTGGTATAAAAGAAATTATCGATATCACAATCTTCTTAATTTTACTATGAACTAAGAATTATGCCCTTTGTTTTTAAATAGGCTACAACTTTAAATATCAGAGAAGCAATTTTCATTTTGAAATTTAGTGCCATTTTATTATTTCTAGTGCACAATTCAACGTTTGAAAATCTAAACGAATATGTATAGACAATTGGGCAGAAAGATGTTTATTTTCACATTTAGTAATTGACTGCCAAATATCTTTAATACTGTAATATTTTTACATCTTCCTTCCTTCTTTTTAAGGCAATTTTTTTGAATTTTTGCATATAAGTATGTTTTGAATATTTTATACAAGTAAAATCAATAAATATATTTTTGTACCGTAATATATTGTAGTATGTATAAACATACTTATGTATATATCGAATTTAATACATTCATATAGTAAGTAAGAGTACCAACATTATGTGTAATATAAAAAACTTTATCCCTAAATTTCACTAATTTTATGTTAAATATAACCCCCTTTTGTCCCCAGTGATTTTAGCACTACCGATCAGCACTTTCTTAACTAACTTTCATTCTACCACCGGATTTTACTCTAGACTAGAAAATGATTTTAAACTACCATCTCGTGATTAAAGACAATCCTCATCTCATAACCTTCTTACTTAAAGTCCTCCATAGCATCAATGCCTAATGTATACTTATCTTGTAATCCTTAAGCTTTCACTAGTTAACGCTATATATTTTCAAAATAAATGCACTTATGTCTCAGCATCCACTACTCATATTCTACAAACATCATCATCTTTAATTTGTATCTTGTTCGGGTGAAATTAAGAGTATCTGTTGACGCAAGCAGTGCATTTATCCAGCACATTTTATTTTAATTAAATCCTAGTACCTTCACTGAACCCTTACCACAAAGTTGATTTAGCATCATACGAGCCTGTTTACAAGTAGTTCTATCAATCTAGTTTTGTAGGTTTATAGAGTAAACCTATCAAAAAACTTTTGCCCGCACCATATCATATTCTAATCATCTATTTAACAACGAATTTTTTTTCTTATATACTACATATATTGACATTTGTTATACCCGCCACCAAAAAAATGGTGGGGGTATATTCATTTTGTCATTCCGTTTGTAACACATCGAAATATCCATTTTAGACCCCATAAAGTATATATATTCTGAATCAGGGTTTGATTTGATGACGATCTAGCTATGTCCGTCCGTCTGTCCGTCTGTTGAAAGCACGATAGAGGTCGCACCGAAAAAGCTAGGGGGCTCAAATTTTGCCAGAATCTTTCTTATAGATAAGGTTTGTTTGGTATTGAAAATGGGCTAAATCGGAATATTAGGAAGAGAGTTATAGCTCGAAAAGCAAGAGTAGGTCGAAAAAACCGTGTCCTTCAAACATCGAATAAAATGGAATTGTGTCCAAACGCATTAACGTAGACTCATGAAACTTCGAATATATATTTCTCGAGTAAAAACAATATTTTTCCCCGAAAATTATCTAAATTTATGCATTAGCAGAGGAGTAATCGATCAAAATGTACGAAAATTTATACCGCACAGTGTATTTTTCGGTATATTTAAAAACAAAAACGTCATAAAAGCAACAAAATTGGATGTACGACTCTGAAATTTCGCACACTTTGCTTTTTGGTGAGCCGCTTTTTCGTAACGGAAAATCAATGTGCCACGCCCACTTTTACGCCCACCTCCCATATAACGATTTATTCAAAATTCATATAATTTCTCTATTAATAAAGATTTTGGAATTATAAAGAGCTATATTGAAACACCTTAGTTGTACTCATTCGCAAAAATAACTTTGACACGCCTACTATAACGCCCACTTTTCACGTTATCTACCGTTAATGAAATTTAAAAGCTTATAAACCGCCAAAATTAGAGGTATGATGATAGAATTTGTTACGTATATCCCCCTGGGCATTGTCATTACTGTGCCAGAAAATTAAGGTGCCACGCCCACTTTTACGCCCACCTCCCATATAACGTTTTACCTAAAATTCATATAATTTCTCAATTAATAAAGATTTTGGAATAACAAATGGCTATATTGAAACTCCTAAGTTGTACTTATTCGCAAAAATAACTTTGACACGCCTACTATAATGCCCACTTTTCACGTTATTTACCGTTAATGAAATTTAAAAGCTCATAAAACCGCCAAAATTAGAGGTATGATGATAAAATTTGCTACGTATATCCCCCTGGGCATTGTCATTACTGTGCCAGAAAATTCAGGTGCCACGCCTACTTTTACGCCCACCTCCCATATAACGTTTTACCTAAAATTCATATAATTTCTCAATTAATAAAGATTTTGGAATAACAAAGGGCTATATTGAAACTCCTAAGTTGTACTTATTCGCAAAAATAACTTTGACACGCCTACTATAACGCCCACTTTTCACGTTATCTACCGTTAATGAAATTTAAAAGCTTATAAAACCGCCAAAATTAGAGGTATGATGATAAAATTTGCTACGTATATCCCCCTGGGCATTGTCATTACTGTGGTAGAAAATTAAGTTGCCACGCCCACTTTTACGCCCACCTCTCATATAACGTTTAACCTAAAATTCATATAATTTCTCTACTACTAATGACTTTGGAATAATAAAGGGTTATATTGAAACACCTAAGTTGTACTCATTTGCAAAAACAATTTTGACACGCCTACTATAACGCCCACTTTTCACGTAATCTACCGTTCATGAAATTTAAAAGCTCATAAAACCGCCAAAATTAGAGGTATGATGATCAAATTTTCTACGTATATCCTTCTAATCAATGTTATTGTTGTGCCAAAAAGTTTAGGTGACACGCCCACTTTAACGCCTACCTCCCATATAACGGTTTATCTTAAATTCATGTAATTTCTCTATTTACAAAGTTTTTGGGAAAATAAAGGACTATATTGAAATATTTAACTTTAATTTGTTAGCAGAAACTGTATTGACACGCCTACTTTACGCCCACTTTCATTGAATAACTACATTTACAAAAGCATTTTAGTAGCATATCGAAGTTATAAAGGGTGGTTAAATTTTAAGGACCGATGTTGACTTTAAATAAAACACAAATTATTTAGGATATTATAAGTATTTCTTTTTGCAATTATAATATTTGTATGGTTCAATTATGTATTTAACAAAATATCGGCCAATTGGCCCCCCCATCTTTGGCGCCACTCCTCTATCTGATGGTCCAAATTTTCAATGACAATGTTGATGCTCAATTGTTGGGCATGATGATGAGGCGAGGTTGACTGCTATTTTGCCACACTATCGCAAAAACCAGCAGTGGTTCCCATTCAACGAACTAAGGAGGCATTCACAGATTTTCTAACATTTTATACAGACCTGTTTTGCAGAAATTTAAATATTTTTTACAATTCTCCCGATTGTGGACGAATTTAAACGATTATGTTGATCAAAACAATTACGAAGTGCACAAAATGCATTTTGATTTGAACGCCCATTTTTATAAAAAACCTGAATAACTTTAAAGCGTTGCTCATTTGCGTATCTTTCCGCGGATCAAATTGAATAAGTTTGAGATTGAGAAATGTCAAATGAAATGCAGAAAACAAATTTAAAGATTAGGTGTAGTTCACCTTCAACATGGGCCCTTAAAATTTAACCACCCTCTACAAAGAAAGTGATACATATTTTATTATAAAGAGATTATTCCATAGCGATTAACAATATAATAAATATTGTGCTTTAAATGTACACAAAATTGGTGGTGGGTATAAAAGATTCGGTACAGCCGAATATAGTGCTCTTACTTGTTTTATTATAATATTATTTTCTATAAAAAAAAGCCTAAAAATAGAAAGCTCTTTATATCTGGCAAACATAACGTATGAGTATTTATCAAATTAATATTAATAATACGTACTAATAGTTTATAAAATTCTCCTAACATTTCTACTCTTTTTCCACTACTCTTAATGTAACATTATGCTTTAAGTTAACCGATATCACTTCATTATACCCTTAGCCTGTGGTGCCCAAGGGTGTTTATAGCTTTGTCATTCCGTTTGTAATTTCTACAATATTCATTTCGGAGCCCATAAACTATATATTTTCTGAAAGCTTATAACTAGTGGAGTCGATTAATCATGTCCGTCTGACTATGTGTCCGTTTATCCATTTGTCCGAGTATTGGTTAAATTAACTTTTAAAAGCCCCCACATGTTACTCAGATCTGCATGTGGTATCAATCTTTTGCAAATATCCGGGAATAAATCGCCTTATAAATTTAACATGATCGCCTTATAACTTTCTGAGATATGAGCAAATGAATACGACTGCCTCTGTTTTTCCCATATTTTTAGCACTAAAATCAAAATTGTTCAGCCCTAGATTTTTTTATAGAGACATTTGTTACCTTTTGTAAGTACGATATGCTTCTAGAGATATTTTTAAAAATTTTTTAAAATCGACTAACCGGTAAAGTTATAGGCAAAAATAATTTTGAAAAATAGAATATGTCAAGTTATTAAAGTTTCTTATTAATTAATTAATTAACTATTTTATATACAGGCCGTAGTCTCGAAAATTACTGCTGAGAAAAACTGACAAATTGGCTTAAAACTAACCGAGATATAAGAAAAAAAATACTTACGGTTGGATGATAGACAGGAACGATATGGGTAGCGAAAAAAACGGCTTGACTAGCAGAATATAGGACATTAAAAAGAATATAAATCTAAGATGACCGCCACTACAAAATGACAAACAATTTATTTTTATATGGGTAAATCTAGTAATTAAAAATTTTTCCACTTCAAACACCTCAATACTGATATCAAACGAAAGGACTAAGCCAGTGGAATACAGTAAATAATGAAAAAGTTAAAATCCAATATGGCATCCAAAATAAAATAGCGTAATTACTACGGCCATGCAGCTTCAGCTCCACAATATGTGTAAGTACCAAATAAATGGGCATGACCTATAGAATACAGTAAGCTATAAAAAATTTAAAATCCAAGATAGCGCTTTAAAAAATGCCCGATAGTTTTTTTTTCAACACTATCAATATGCGTATCAAAATAAAGGGCCTAATAGAAATAATACTAAAAGCAAAATGAAATCTAGGCTAAGTAACGCTGTTTTCAATTTACCTATGTACATGATGGTGAAGGGTATTATCAGATTCGACAGAGAATAGAATATACCATTCTTACTCGTTCCAATCATCATCATTACCAAAGAATGGAATGTTTTAAAAATAATGGCATGTGGTGTAATTTTTTTTTATTTTACTTCTTTTGGTTCCGTTAACAAAAAGGTTTATAGAAAAAACGTAAGAAATAAGAAAATAAAAACGTATCGATTGCATTGGTACGTTATACCATAACGATTTTCAATAAAAAATAAGCTTCTTAAATATGCTTAGACTTTTACAGAAGGTGGTCATATTAATATGTTTTCATATAAAAAGTTTTACCGCTAAAAAGTTGTGTACATACTTACATATGTTACATTTTTAGGAATTCAAAAATAATTACATATTAATGTATTTGCATCATACAGTAAGGGCTTATATGTATATATTTTCTTTTTTTCATTTTTGCAAATTTCTAAGGATTTTTTTTAAAAGCTAAATTTTTTTTTATTTTTTATATTTACAAATTTTGTATTTTTTTTAGAAAAAAGAGAAAATTATATATTTGTCTAGCTAAATGCCTTTTTTATTCTCGGAAACACATAACTGAATTTATGAATCTATTTTCTGCCTCTGAAATTTGTAAATTTTGAGTTGACTTCGTTCAAAGAAACTGGTGATATATTTTTGTAACTTTAAAAAAACTTTAATTACCAAACAATGTTTAATTTTCTTAAAATAACACAATAATACTCTTCACAGCAAGTGCCACTCTATTTAAAATGTTCACAATTTTTATTTGTATATATATTCTGAATTTTAATATAACAATCGATTTAGCTTTATATCTTATTTTCCTATATTGGTTAAAGCATACTATTTTAAGGTCTTAATGCTATACCGACTCAGTTTCAATGTAAAAATATACCTGCGACAGTTTTGTATAAAAAATCAGGATAATCGACTAATTAACAAGCCAAATATATGGAAGAACACATTATTTTTGTTTCAGCTTCTATATAAATTACTGATAAATCGCTTTATTGCCGAAATAGATAAAACCCACAATTTTAGGAAAAAATTTAGTTATATCCAAGTAAGAATCTGATAATACCCTTCACCAAAATGTACACAGATAAAGTGACCACATCGTAGATTTGTCTTTGTACGCCACTTTAGTATATTATTTCCGACTCCGTCGTTGATTTTAAAATTTTACATAGACAAACCCTTTAATTTGATACCCATATTGATGGGGTTAAGAAAAAGGTATCCTCAGTTTTTTACGAGCTGATTTTTGTTTTTAACTTTTTTATAGTTTACTGTATTCTACTGGTCAAGCCTTTTCATTGTGGGTTGCTATGCCGTAAATATTTTACTATATTCGGCCATTTTATTTCAGACACCATCTTTCGTTTGGTGCTAATATTAACTAGGTTGAAGTGATTACATTTTCAATTGCTAGATTTTACGAATGTATAAATTTATTGTATAGCATTTTTTAGTTGCGTCAATCATTCTTCCTTATATATCTAACTGAGTTATCGAGACTACGGCATGTATTTGAATGTCTATAAAGTGTCAAAAATTAATCAGGAACTTGATATATTTAAAAAACATATTTAAAAAAAAATTTTTTTGCCTTGCGTTCAAGAGAGCGATGTCTAACTAATATTCCGCAATCAAAATGCCTCGAATTTTTTGGTATTTTTCACTGTATCGATAAGCAAAAAAAAAGCCATTATGTAGTTAAGCACATAAAAATATTTTAAAAAAATTTTTACTGTGCAAAATGTGTCCATATATTTTTGGGTCTAGCCTATTGTAATATGCATTGGAATTTTTGTGTAGATTTGAATAAAATGCAATAAGGATGAATATGTGTAACAATCAAAATACATTCAATTGCTTGCAATTTCAAGTTAAAGTAATGTTTTGTTTCCTTTCCAGGAGCTCAAAGGCAAATGGGGGTGAATATATAAAACTTGAAGATTAAAACTAAGTAATTATACAAATTTTTATACTATACATACACTTATATTTCACCTCAATAAAAATTATATTATAATGAAATTTTTACTAGGATTAAAGATCGATTATTCTACTTTTTTCAAAAACCGATTATCTGTTTCTTCGAATATTTGGAATTTAAAAAAAAACGGTTTCAGTTAAAAATTTAAAATCAAGTGACATTGCTATTTTCGGCCTTGCCAAATCTGAAAATACCCTTTACCATCTTGTACATAGGTATAGTGACCACAGCGTAACTTAGCCTAGATTTCAGATTTACTGTTATTTTGCCTTATTTATTTTTAAATTTTTACATTTTTTCCTTATATGTCAGTTGTTTAGGAATCCATTGTAAAATTATGAAATAAGATTACGTATGTAAAAATTAATAATTTAAAAGAAAAATAGAAAAGTAAGAAAATATTTGGCCCACCTGGGACTCGAATCAGCTTTCTTCGGTTCTGCAGTACAGTGACATAACCATAATTTCAAGTTTAGTATTTCTTTGCATTTTTAATTAAAAGTAATTTAAGGAATATAATATTTACTTACAGTTATATATAATATTTACTTGATATCTATCCATTTTGTATGAATGTGTTGTTAAAAGTCATGATAGTCTATATTTTTTATCATATCTTAGTTGTTTATAGATCGAATTTTTTGATTTTCAATTCAATTCTGCACCCGAATATTTGTTGAAAAACTGATTTCAACAAACAAACGGACAGACTGATATAACTCAATCTACTTCTTAAGTCATGAGCTTTCAGAAAATCTTTACTTAATGGGGTCGCAAAAAAAAATATTCTAGAAGTTTTACACGGAATGACAATCATATACATCAGACTCAGACTCTTTGTAAAAGGTATAATAACCGGTTTGTTTAAGTAAATATTAACACCACGGTCAGATTAGTTATTGAAATAAGAGTTCATGTGTATAAAACAAAGCGAGTTATAACTTAAAATTAGTATTTTTACTTTTGTTACAATTTGTTTTGACTTTCTTCATGAAAAATTTTAGACATTAAAAAATAAAACCATATTACAATTAGAAAAATTTTAAATTACGGGCAAGGCGAATTCATACAGGTGAAATTATCAGCCCAACTGATGGTGAAACTTTTTGTCAAAATTGGTTGAGTACGCCTTGATTTCATTTATTATTGCAGGGATAGGAAATGTGATTTTGGTTTCGGTGTTAAACAATTAACTTGATTGTACTTTTTGGATAATAAATGTGCTAGATTTGTATATTTGTTGCTTTTGCGTCATTAATAATGTGTTTAAAAAATTTATATCCTTTTTTTAATCAAATTTTATTATATTTAATATGTAAAAACAACTTTTCCATCCTCGATATACGAATTGGCCTTCCCCTGAAAAGTTGCTTTGTTGTATCAATTCGCCGTTGCATATACCTTATGGATATGCCTTGATTACGGGCTTATTTACATCAAAAGTAATTAAAACAAATATAAAAATTATAAATTTTTTAATTTTTTTTATTTTTTAATAATCGATTTATTTCACTAAAATAACTGGTTTTTTAAATTTGAGAAATGGATATTTATTCTGCCTTAAGAAAATTTTAAAAATAAACGGTTAAAGCATTTCAAAGAAAAATGTTTAATCACTCTTGTATGTATTTTAATTCTTTTGGCTTATAAAAAATTTTCCATAAATTATTGTTTTTATAAAATAAATATAATAAAAATTTTGTAACCTCTATTACTTGAAGAATTTATTTAAATAAATTTTGTTTTAAAAATTTTGTAGTTCACAAAGATTTGATGAAAAATAAACGAAAAAATGTCACCTTTAGTCAAAAGAAAATCAATGTGGAACATATTCGATAACATCCCGGTGGCGAATTTGGGCAACATCGTCACAATGGCATGTTCATCAATGAACCATTGCCACAGAAAATGTGTCAAATGGATATTTGCACGAAATTATCGCAAATAATATGGATATGATCCACGCAATGCGAATTTAATTATCAGGTGGTGGTAATTCTACAACAAATACAACATTAAAAAAACAACACGGTTTTTTATTGTTGCTTTCGACCGTCAATGTGTGTTTTTTTGCGCGGGAAAGATTAATCTATGTAAACATAAATAAACATTTATGCAAATAAAAAAAAATAGATCAGCTGCATTGTCAACACCACTTGATAATGAATTCGCCTTGGATCCACGTGACAATGACACAAACAAATGTAGTTGTGTATGGCAATATCATTGAAGCAATCACTATACTTTTTAAAAGTTGAAACTTAGCGACATTTTCTGTTATGAGTCCATTACAGTACAGAAGTGTGCGTCAATTATTCATGATAATATTGTCTGCTAGGACTCATTAATATGCGGAGGCCTACGAGACAAAATCAACTTTAGTCATCTACGAATGTTTGGACATTTACTTTTAAAATTCATATATGACGCCAAAACAATTTGTAAACATTTTTTTAAAGTTCTTTATATCTTATTTTCCATATAAAGTTTTCAAATTTTTTTCTTTTTAATATTTTTATTACGTAAGTTCGTTATTATTGTGTACTTAAATGTTAACAACTTTTAAATATATTCTTTATTTGAACCATAGCAATTTAAGTAAATCTACACCACTGTTTGCCCACGTTCATCACTTCCTTCTTCATACAATCACAACTTAAAAATAAAAGTATAAGTAACATATTTTACTGCATACAATATGTGTACGTTGGAATATATTGAGAATCAAATTTTGCACTATACTATTCACCACAAACATATTTTCCATTTATAGTCTATAGTTCCAAATATATAAGGAGTTTAACAGTTATTATTAAGTAACAATTTTATTGAAAAATTTACAATTCCAACAGTAAATAAAAACATGAAAATGCTGAATGCCAGTTCTGTAAGAACAGAAAGATTTTTTTTTTTTTTTTTTTTCAAATTACTTACAGTTTACTGTATTCGACTTAGCCATACACATTACCAACATATTTTTTTACATCTTACTGCAAACAAAAATTGGATTATTTTTATCGCATTCACTTGCATCCTACATGCAAGATTGGCAAGGTTTTACAACTTCATTTCAGGAGAACAAAAAAATAACTTAAGCTCAATTGTAACTATGAATTTTATCACAGCTTATGAGATGAGTGCTTTTTGTGAGTTTATTCAAAAAAAAAAAAAAAGAAAAAACTTCACATGAACAATATGCTTATTTATATACTGCATAAAACTTAACTGATTGTTTAAAATTTAAATCTAATAAATTTGTCTAATAAGTCAGCAAAAAAAATGCAAAATAAACTGTACTTTCAACCAATTAATGAGTTTCAAACTGAAAGCTAAATCATATGAAATCTCACAAAAAAACTTTATTAACAAAAGGTACTTCTTGAACTCACTTAGTGCTTACCTCCCTTCAGGAGCGATTGTAGAAGACATGCAATTAGCGTTAATTTGATCTGTACCACGAGCAGCTTATTCATACCATCCCTCTCTAGAGGCATATTATATCTACAAATAGTAGCAAAGGTAACTATAAATTATTCTATGGCTGAAAATTTTTAATTTTGGTGGTAAAAATATGGGAAAAAAACAGAGGCAGTCGTGTTTATTTGCTCATATCTCAGAAAGTTGTGAGGCGATTGTGCTGAATTTCAATAGCTATTCATTCCCAGATGTCTCCAAAAGATTGATATCATAAAAATAGTTGATTTCAACCAACACACGGGCAGACGGACAGACGGTCAGGGCTTAATCGACTCCCCTATTCATAAGCTTTTAGAAAATATATAATTTGTAGGTTCGAGAAGGAGTATTGTAAAAATTACAAATAGGATGACAAAGCTTTTATACCTTTGGCATCACAGGCAAAGGTTATATTTACAAATATCTATAATTCAAAATTACATACAAAAGACAAAAACCGCTTTCAAAAGATACTCTCTCAGTTGTGAATCCCGTATTTTTCAATATTTAAGGCATACGGGCCTGTTCGTAAACGCATCACTGCGCTGCATAATATGATTACTTTGCGCTGCCACTGCAAATCATATGTTTCTGATGCTTGTTTTTGCTTATTTTATTGCTGCATTTACGAACGAGCGAACACTGCGGAAAAATGGAAAAAATTATTATAAATTTAATTTGTGAATTTGATAATACAATATCTGACATATATTTCACATTCGAGGCTAAAAATGTTTAAAAAGTAAAATAATCAAAAATTAATCATAAAAAACCACATTCTTTATATTCACACATCTATTGCATCATCCATTTTTGTGATTAGTTTTTTGTATTTATTTGCGCATAATAGACTTTAATGTTGCATTTACGAACAGATGACAGCTGCAGTGTTGCCAACGTTTGCATTTACGAACATTGTGTGCATAATATGCACAGCTGTGATGCATTTACGAACAGGCCCTACATTCTGTTTATTTTACACTACTGTATTTCTTTTATTTTTTATACTTGTTTGAGTCTATTATTTGTTGTTATTACTTAAAATCTTTATGGTTTTCTTTTATAATGTGAAATATAAATAAATTTACAACAAAAATAAATATTTGAGATTTTATACGCCGCAAGTGTAAAAATAACAATTCACACTTATGTTATGCGAAAGAAATAATACATAAAGAAGTGAACAAAATTTCTTTCTTTATATACATACTAGAAAAGCCCTGCGCGCGTTGCTACGCCCCTTACTGAATAAAAATGCATTCTGAATTTCAATTGAATATCAAGTGCAAAAAGCTAAAAATTATAACTTTTTTAATGGGTGTGGCACTGCCCACTTTTCTAATCACGAAATTATATAGTCATGACAGCTCAATATGTGTATGCAAAGTTTCAGGAAAATCGGTGAAGTTCAAGTAGCTGAAAATTATAACTTTTTTTTATGGGCGTGGCACTGCCCACTTTTCTAATCACGAAATTGTAAAGTCATGACAGCTCAATATGTGTTCAAAGTTTCAGAAAAATCGGTCCAGTTCAAGTACCACAAAATTATAATTTTTTTTATGGGCGTGGCCCTGCACACTTTTCTAATCACGAAATCGTATAATCATGAGAGCTGAATATGTGTGTGCAAAGTTTCAGAAAAATTGGTGAAGTTCAAGTAGCTGAAAATGATAATTTTTTTTTATGGGCGTGGCACTGCCCACTTTTCTAATCACCCAATTGTAAAGTCAAGACAGCTCAATATGGTGCAAGGTTTCAGAAAAATCGGTCCAGTGCAAGTACCTCAAAATTATAACTTTTCTTTATGGGCGTGGCCCTGCAAACTTTTCTAATTACAAAATTATAAAGTCATGACAGCTCAATATGTGTGCAAAGTTTCAGAAAAATAGTCCAGTGCAAGTACCTCAAAATTAAAACTTTTTTATGGGCGTGGCCCCGCCCACTTTTTGCCACCCATAAACACTCCCTGGAATGTGTACAACAACTTGCCAAAGTTTGAGTCCGATCGGTTTTAAAGTTTCGGAGTATGTAGCTAACACACACACACACAAAGAGTTTCACTTTTATATATATAGATTTGTATGTACATATGTAGGTATGTATGTATGTATAAGCAAAAAAAAATGGGTTGCAGGGTCGTTTGTTGGGCTGTTTGGTTGTTTTTGCTGCTGTTGTTATTTATTGGTTTTGAGCAAACACATGCACACAAACATTCGTTGTTCATTTTGGAAAATAAAATCCCATATGTTGAGGTTTACCAACTGGAGCATAGAGCTTTATGCGAGTATGTATAAAATGATTTTAAATAAAATAAAATATTTTAATGCAAAATTTTTAGTAATTTTTTTAGTAATATTTTTTTTTTTAAATTTGAACATAGTACAAACATATGTACATACATACAAATGTATGTAGTTAAGTATGCTTGATTTAAGCAACTGAAAGTTAAAAAATTTTTCATTCTTTTTTTATTTATTTTTTTAAGTTTAAACAAAATTGAAAATATCTAGTCCAAGGTTTTTTTTTTGTTTCTTATCAGTTTTTATCAAAGCAGATTTTGTTTACTTTGTGTTATTTTGTTTTGTTATGAGTGTGCGGTAGTAGAGTTGTAATAGTTGCTGCCGATGCTGCAACAGTAGTAGCTGTTAAACTTTAGTTGCATTTACTTTTACCTTGTAATTTAAATTTATTTATTGTAAACAAATATAGTCACGTGCCGGCAAAAATATCCTTGAGATTTGGAACACATGCGCATTATAAAGTGGATAAAAGATAATTCTTTTTTGTTTAAGCTAAATTTATTCTCCATATCTCTCTTAAAAATAATTATTTAAGAGACTCTAAAAGACAATCATGTTAAGAAATATGCACAAAGCAAACTGTGGATTTGGCTTGTGATTAGGGAGTAAAAATTCATACTTGGAGAGATCTTGAAACATAGTAATTTTTTTGGTGGTCTTTTGTGTTTTTAGACACAAATAGGGTTTCGTTCCCGGGAAGCGTCAACAAGCAAATGAAAACAGAAAACAAATTAAGGTTAACGTACAAATTTTTCTAAGATATCTACACATATTATTCAAAGCGAAGTGAATACTTGTACATATATTGTAATTAAAAAAGTAAATGCATATTTAAAATTACTTTAGTTTCTCTTTATTTATTAATACTTATTCATAATTAACTTCACATAGACAATGGAGAAATCTTTCGTTTGGGATTATTTTACGAAAGGAACGAAATCCAACGCTCAGTGCAACTTGTGCCCAAAAATCTTGGCATACAAAGGTTCATCCACCAGTGGTTTAGTTAAGCATCTTTCGAAAGTTCATCACCTAAATGAAAAATTAAGCAACAATAACGTCACTGTTGATGACCACTCTTCGGCCAAAAGACAAAGAAAAATGATCGAATTTGTAAAAAATAGTGGTTTAAATGAAATTTTGGCCAAACTAGCAGCATTTGATGGAATATCGATAAGGGCAATTACTCGTAGTTCGTTTATCCGGGAATCATTAGCTCAAAAAGGTTTATCGAGCCCTTAATGTGAGACCACTACAATGAAATTAATTTTAGAATTTTATGAAGAAATTAAAACTAAAATGACCAAAGATATTACAACCATTGCAACAAATAATGGTCGATTCAGCTTAGTTTTTGATGAATGGACTAGCTTAAGAAATAAACGTTATTTAAATATAATATTGCATGGGCCAAATAATAAGTTATTTAACCTTGGCTTAGTTAACATTAAAGGAAAATGTGGGGCGTTAGAATTAAGGAAGATAGTTGAAAAAAAACTTGCAGACTATGACTTAAGCTTCGTTCAACATATTGTTTCAACTATTTCAGATGGTCCAAACGTAATGAAAAAATTTGTTGCCGAAAGCCCAGCATGTGCAGTATTTTGTCTTAATCATTGTATTCATTTAGCTATATTAGATGTTATTTACAAAAAAACTACAGAAAGACAATATTTAAGCTCAAGTAATGAAAGTGATTCAAATGATTATAATGAAACAGAAGAATATATTGCACATGACATAATTGAAATATATTCTAATAGTTTGAAGAATGTAAGAAAAATTATAAAAATTATTAAAAAGAGTCTTTTAAAAAATGATACATTTCAAACATATGTTAAAGCGGAGCTTGGAAAAGAATTGCAATTGTGTATGGATGTTAAAACAAGATGGAATTCTCTAGTATCAATGTTAGATTCATTTTTAAAAACAAAAAATTCTATAAAAAAAACTTTAATAGATTATAATTTAGCTCATATGTGGGATGATAACGTCAAGAATTTGGAGTCATTGTACAACGTTTTGTATCCAATGAAAACTGCCGTTGATGCTTTAAGCCGTCGAGACATGAATATGTTATCAGCAGATGCAATTTTACAGGAGCTTTTTAAACAAATTGGGAAGGAAAGTAATCCCATATCACAAAAACTAATTGTTGCTCTAGAAAAACGCATTTCGGAACGTAGAAGTACAGAAATCATTACTTTGTTAAAATATCTAAAAAATCCTATCTTGTTTAAAACTGTCCAACATGAAAATTCTTTTTTCAAGAATTCTTCGAAAGCAACTACATTACTTTTTGCAGACAATTTGTACAAAAGATTATTTCCAAATGAACTAAAACCTTCTACAGAATCGGACTCAGATACCGACCTTGAAGATGAAACGGAATCCTTCCAAGAAAAACTTAATCGAGCTATTGAAAATGCAATGAGTAAGGGTAAAAAACCAAATCCATCGAACTCTGAACTTTTAAAAAAAGAATTTTCAATATTTGAAGTAACTGCAATAAGAACTGGAAATTTAGACAACTTATTTAATGCATTGTTAACGATTAGACCAACTTCAATCGAAAGCGAACGGGTTTTTTCAGTTTCTGGAAGTTTTGTTAATAAAATCAGAAACCGCTTATCGGACGAATCGATTAATGCATTAGTGGTTCTAAAATATCACTTTATTGAAAATATAACTAATTATATATAACGTCATAAAATATGGCATACACTACTAGTTTTTTTCAATATGAAATTTTTGATAAATATTTTGAAAATATTTAACTCGTTTTTATTAATTTATTTGAAATTACCTGATTTTATTTTACGTTATAAAAAACATGTCCTGAGTTACCTGAATTATTATTATTTCCTTTGTTTTCATTAAATAAAATTATATACATATAGTATATACAAAAAATTGGAACATTACAGTGTTTAAAATTTTTGTATTATTTTTTCGGGAATTCCCGGGTACCCGGGAACGGAACAAATTTTTTCCCAATTCCCGGGAATCAGAAATAGTCGGGAATTTGGAAACCCTAGACACAAAGCACCTTAAATTTTTACTAAAATCTGACCACCAAAATGATAGGGGGCTAATTCTGAAAAACTTTTATTACATCCCTGATCCCAAAAGTAAATGATAAAACAGAACTTAACCATGACCATGGCGGCTAAAACAAATTGAAACCGGCGGCTTAAAAATTTAAAGTGGCGTCACTAAAAATTTTCAAAAAAAATCGAACGGCAATAAATTTCTAAATTTTGTATCTCTATTGTGAACTAAATTTCTTCTTGAGTCAACTGAAGCTGATCAAAATTTCGGCTTTCTTGAGCCGTTTTAAGCCGACAAAAATTGTGTCGGCGTAAACTTAAAAAAATAAAACTGCGGCGGCGTGTCCTTGGTCTGTAGTGACAAGGGTATATAAGTATATATTTTTTAATTCCGTTTTTAATTTCTAAAACATTAATTTTTAAAAGCTTATAAATAAGGGAGTCCATTGAGTAATGTCACTCTGTCTGTTCGCCCGATTGTACGTATGATGGCTGAAATCAACTTTGATAAGCCCCATCTCTTTGCACAGCTCTTTATATGCAAATTAATTATTATATAAGTCCAGCATAATTTTCAGAGATATGGACCAATAAATGTGGCTGCCCCTATTTTTCTGTATTTTTACCAAAAAATTAACATTTTTTAGTACTAGGATAATTTATAGACACTTTTGTTACTATTTATAAATATAATTAGTATGTATTTAAGAATTTTCGTTAACAACTTTGTATAAATCGGTTACTAATCATCAAAGTTATAGGCAAAGATTTTTTTGAAAATTATATATAATTATATACATATATGTTTTTTTAAGTAAATCAAGTTTCTCAAGCTCTTAAATAATTCTTGAACTCGTTAAGACACCAAATTACAAACCGTATTCTCGAAAAATTTTCCTTAGAAAAACTAACAAGTCGGCTTTAATCTTACTGAGATATACAAATCAAAATATGTATATGATGGTGTAGAGTATTATCGGTTTCGGCCTAGTACTCTTACTTATTATAAAATTTCATTAATTTCGTAATTGGAATTAATTGTGGGCGGTTATGTCCAAATTCAGTATTCTTTAATATCCTATACATATGGATATGAATGTATGCGAAAAGAAGAATATAAATGAAAACATCGAAATATATTTTTTTATATAAAGGGTCCGCCAAATAACTTTTTTTTAAGTGCTATAAAAAAAATTTAGCTTCGGCTGTGTGGCATGTAGGACCGTCCTGTTGAAACCAAATGTTGCCAATATCCTCCTCTTCAATTTTTGTGCTTTTATACTTGGGGTTATTTTATGAACATTTTTATTTCTGCAATTTTTATAATTAAAAAACTTAATTTAATTTTTTTAATATTTAAAAGTTTTTTTTAAAGTAGATTTTCTATATTTTTTCTATGCTCCGTTTCTCAAATTCTCCATAATTTCCATAATTTAAAATAAATTGGTTTTAAGATATGTACATTTTTTAAACAATTTTAATAAATTGAGACGCCAGATTCTAGGTCAACGAATACTTGTAAGTAAAACTTGTCTTTCCGCAGTTGATCTGGGAAAGATCCATACCTTCGTGAACAGGACAGGATGGCTGAGGAACGACGGCCAGAGGACATAGACGAACGGGCGATGGTGCCTACGGTATCACAACGGGACCCTCGGAGGACCCAAGTGAGCTATGCCTTCGGGCGGCTGCCGGATCTAACCTAACCTAACTTCAAATCCTTACATACACATGCATCGTAAGTATGGTGGACTGGAACAAAGAGGCAAAATGTTGTAGAACAGCTACCTTCCGGACTGATTCAATGTATATCGGGCAAAGGTATTTGCTATTTTGGATGCTTCATAGAAATGTTGGCCATTTTATCTATAGTTAGGCGAAACTTCTGTCAATAAACTCCTTTACTACTAAAGGGTCCGCCAAATTACTTCTTTTTTTTTTAAATGCTATAAAAAAAAGGTGTTCTTCGGCTGTGTGGCACGTAAGGCCGTGCCACAAACAAATATTGCCAGTATCCCCCTATTCAATTTTTGTGAACAAAAATTCGTTTAACATGGCCCGATAACGATCGCCATTGACTACGGCTACTCCTTGCTCATTTCCGAAGAAAAATGGCCCAATTATGCCTCTGGACATAAATCCGCACCAAACAGTGACTCGTTTTAAGTGTATCGGCTTTTCAATGTATGCGTGCGGGTTTTCTGAACCGCAAATGCGACAATTTTGCTTGTTTACATACCCGCCAAGATCAAAATGAGCTTCATCTGAAAAATTGATTTTTTTTGGCAAAATCGGCCAAAGTAATGGCGCAATATTTCCCAGTGTTTTTCAAGCGTATACACAACCATATTCGTTGAGCGGAAGAATAAAACTAATTATCTGTCAAATCAGACATGAGCTAAGTGTTACCATCCACGAAATAAGAACTAGTTGAAAAAAAAACGTTATATGGCGGACCCTTTACTTTATGAGGTTTAAAATGGCTAATACGATGTGTTACAAACGGAATGACAAAATGAATATACCCCCACACCATATTTTAAGTTTGGGGTATAAGTAGGTAGGTAGTAAGGGTGGTGCAAAGTTATCCTCACACCCTCACCCTGAGAACAATACGGTCCATTGTCACGCCTTAATATTGAACTAAAAAGGAGAATAGAAAATAGACAAGTGGGGAAGTATTTAGTGGACATCAAATCAATACCAAAAAGAGCTAAACTCTACAATCGACCCATTCTCAGTCTCGTGTCACGAAGTCATTCCCATTACGAATCCTATAAGGTATTCGAGTCCACAGCTCGAGACATTCCCCAATTCGCTTGGAATCTGTTACCTAGCCATTTCAACCTGCAAATCAGCAGTCTGGGACATTGGCACAAAATATGCTCAACTGTCTCCAACTCTTCCGAATCCTCGCACAGCCTGCACATATCCGACAGATTCAGCCCCATTCTTACCGCCATCCTGCTCAACATACAGTGGCCCGTAATGATCCCTATTATAGTTGTAACGTAGACCTTATCTCTGTTAAGAAGCAAATCCGAATCAGACTTACTAAGCATCGGCCGCAACGTCCGTAATACTCTGCAGTCCGTTCGGTTACTCCAGACTCGATTAGTCTCTCTTACAACCTATTCCTTGATCCTACCGGAATATTAACCCAATGGAGGCCTAACCGCCTCCACCCTATCAGGATCCACCATTTCCGAGCCCAGTCTTGCCAACTCATCAGCCATTTCTTTGCCGCTTATGTTGGAGTGACCCGGCACCCAGCATAATCTCAACCTATATTCCTATAAAATTCCACGCAGAGCTTTCCTACAGTCATCGACCAGCCCGGAGTTCACATAATAGCCCCTCATAGCACTAAGAGCCGCCTAGCTGTCCACGTATATAGTGACCTCCGAGCCCGCAGAGATGTTACACCTAACCAGTTCTACGGCCCTCAAGATCCCTAGAACCTCCCGGGGTATAAAGAAAAACAAAAACGAAGTATAGGGTGTCTCAATAAAAATATTTTTTTATTTCAGAATAGAATTATGTATTTATTGAGATAGTTGTGATTTTTTTATTGGATTGAAAATAAGGTCAAATGCCCCCAAAGATCTGATGATAAGCCATTATGACATTTGAGGATTTGAGGTCAGTGATCGGTTATGATTATAATATTTTCAAAAGACATAGGAAACTTATTGTCCATAACCGAATCAGTTTATTCAACCTTTTGACGACTCTTTAAATGATTAACACATTAGATGCACTTTCTCGAGTGAAAATTCTTCGAAGTTTGCGACCGATTTCAGCATTATTTTCAAAATTTTGTAATTATTTTTCGAAATTATTACGCGTTTTTTTTTTTTAACACTTTATTTTTAGTAATCGGACATATATGATAGTTGGCAAATTTCAGAATTACCACTTTCACAAAAAAAAATTTCACTAAATTTGTATTCTTACTGAGACACCCTATAGTACTCATCCACTTCAATTGTGTGTAAATTAAAATTCTAATTGTAATAAAAACATTCTTCAGCGCATATTATTTAAGATAGTAAATATTTTATAAAATGCCTAGTGATTTGAAGCTAAACGCAAGTTTAAAAATACGGATTTTTCTCATATTCTTAATATCAAAAACCTTGTTGAAATCTTTTTTGAAAATTTCTTAACCTCCTAATACACACATATTTGTTCAATTCACAAGGTGACTTAAGTGTCATATTGTCATAAAGTTATAAAAAGGTTTGGAATAAAATTCGAATATAAAAATATTCAGCCTTATTGCCAGTGGCATTGTCAAGTCGTTTTCCTGTCGAAAACGTCTAACACGACAAGGTCTCATTAATTTTTTTACATTGTCTTAAAATTACAAGGTACCAAAAAATACGACAACGCCACTGACAATAAGGCCTGTTAACAATTCAATATTTATATTAAGTATTAGGTTTTTCGGAGATTTCGAAGCAATTTCATAAAAGATAGTGGAATGGCTTTAAACTTTTGAAGTCATATTATTCGAAGCTATGTTTTTAAGTTACGACACTGTTGAAGTAAATGAGCGATGTGTACTTGATTTTGTTAGCAATGCAATATTTACTAAGCTTAAATTAATGCAAAAGGTTTAAGTTGATATTTTTTAGCTTTTTACCCAAACCGATATAAAAAGATCATACAAAAAAGTTATCTCCTAAGAAAGTTTATGCTTTTATGTTTTTTTTTTTAATTTTTAATAGAAAACTTAAAGCAGTACAATAAATACTTTTACTACACACACACGCGCACACACACACGTACGCACACATAATTTAATTCCACGTACAACAAACAAGCAAATTATAAAAATTGTTTTTCTTTCTTTTCTATGTGAGTTGCCAACGTCTTAGAAAACTTAATAAAAAATTAAGATAAAACCGGAAATAAAAACAACAGCTCAGTAGCATCAACAATAGAAATGACAGAAACGCAAATAAAGATAAAAAAAAAATTAAATAAAATGATAAACATATTCACATACATATGTACATCTGTTTGCAGTACATGCATGAATCTAAGGAACGTACATACTAAATAATAGTGATGTAACGAATATACGCATTCACAAAATGTATGCACAAAGAAATTCATAATTTTAATATAATTAGATTAATTAATTCAAACATAAATTTTTAATAAAAATGTTTTTTTTTTACAAAAGTAAAAAAACAAGTAAGAGTGCTATTTTTGGCCGTGCCGAATCTTATATACCCTTCACAACGTGTAGTCATGCAATAATAATTATTTGTATCACCGTTCATCTCATATGAAATACGTACATACATATACAAAACATCCCATTGCATAATTCTAAATTGAATTTACGTATGTACATGTTTCCAAAAAAAAAATTACAAAAAAAAAATAAAAAAATTTATAAAAAAAAAAACAATAAAAAAAATTAAAAAATTAATTATAAAATTAACAAGAGCACTATATTCGGCTGTGCCGAATCTTTTATACCCACCACCAATTTTGTGTACACTTAAAGCACAATATTTATTATTTTGTTAATTGCTATGGAAAAATCTCTTTATAATAAAATATACATCACTTTCTTTGTAGAGGGTGGTTAAATTTTAAGGGCCCATGTTGAAGGTGAACCACACCTAAACTTCAACTTTTTGCTTGCATTTCATTTGACATTTCTCAATCTCAGACTAACTCAATTTGAACCGTGGGAAGATACGCAATCGAGCAACGCTTTTAAATATTAAAGATTTTTATAAAAATGGGCGTTCAAATCAAAATACATTTTGTGCACTTCGTGATTCTTTTGGTCAACATAATCGTTCGAATTCGTCCGCAGTCGTGAGAATTGTAAAAAATATTTAAATGTCTGCATTTGGCCGATATTTTGTTCCATACATAATTGAAGCATACAAATATTATCATTATAAAAATAAATGATAATTAAAATTTTTTTTATTTTTCTTTAGGCTCAAGGTCAATTTTTCTATTTAAATAAAACTCTTTATTCGTTTTATTAAATATATTTATTTTTCAATATTTCGTGCACCTTCGGTGCACTTCTTCAGGATATAAAACTGAAATACACAATGAAATTTTTTAAAAAATACATTAATACAAATTAATACAAAAATGTTTTTAAAAAATACATTAATACACATTTACAACGTAAAAACTTTCTTTAAAAAAAATAAAATATACAAATAAACAATAATACTAGCTTACATATTTGAGTAAAGCCGTCGTCTTTTCACAAAGAGAATTCACTGCTTACTGATAATAGTTCTCAACTATACTTATCTACAATATGTCTGTACGTGTGCGCGCAATTTTCTGTGTCTGTTTTATAGTTCATTCTTATGGTCAAAGGAGTATTAATTATATGGAGCATCTCTATTGTAAATCTCTTTTTGTAATTGTTCTCTTGCTGGAGAATTGTTGTACCTTTTATATTGGGGGAATGTCCACTAATTGCACAGTGGGCTGCAAGCGCTGTTTTATGCTCTGATATACCTTTTTTAGTTTTATGATCTGATTTATGTGCAACTAATCTCGTCCGCAATTTTGACTTTGTCGTTCCGATATATATTTTATTACACACACTGGATCCGTCTCCGTTACACGGTATTCGATATATTACATTAGATTTGTCCAATATATCAACTTTTGTCTTAGTGTTTGAAAACAGCATCTTTAACGTTTTGTCAGTTTTAAGTGCAATATTAACTTTGTCTCTGTCAAAAATATCCGAATGTGTTATTCGCTCAGAAAACCCAGGGACATGGGTCATCGACTTAAAAATTTTAGTTACCATTTTAAGGTCGAATAAAATATAAACAAATAAATGATAATAATTTCCTAAATAATTTTATTCAAAATCAACATAGTCCCTTAAAATTAAACCACCCATTCTAACTTCAGTATGCTAGTAAAGTGTTTTCGTAAATTTAGTCTTTCAATGAAAGTGGCCGTTAAAATACGCGTGCAAATAAAGTTTCTGCTAATAAACATAACTTAGATATTTCAATATAGTCCTTTAGTATTCCAAAATCTTTATTCATAGAGAAATTACATGAATTTAAGAGGAAAGTTTTATCTACGAAATAGTGCTAATTTATTTTTGTTATCTTATGTTCTCCTGAAGTTATGCCCTATTAAAAATGGGAATTTAGTAAAATTTTGACCTAAGTAAAAACAAGTAAGAGCACTATATTCGGCTGTGCCGAATCTTTTATACCCACCACCAATTTTGTGTACATTTAAAGCACAATAATTATTATTTTGTTAATCGCTTGGAATAATCTCTTTATAATAAAATATACATCTCTTTCTTTGTAGAGGGTGGTTAAATTTTAAATTTAAAACAGAGGCCGAATTACGGCACTCGAACGTGATCGAAATTTGAAAACTCCTATTAGAATCTATATACCTAAAGCACAGCATACTCGATCGTTCGAGTAAAATTTCGATCGATATCGAATGCCGTAATTCGGCCCCAGGTCTGTATAAAATGTTAGAACATCTATGAATACCTTCTAAATTCATTAAATGAGAAGCATTGCTGTTTATCGCGATAGTGTGGCAAAAAAACAGTCAACTTCGACTCATCATCGTGCCAAACAATTGAGCATCAGCAATGTTATTTAAAATTATCGGATCGAGGTGTGCCGTTGAGGTCGCGGGGCCATTTGGCCGATATTTTGTTCCATACATAATTGAACCATACAAATATTTTCATTAAAAAAGAAATGATAATAATTTCCTAAATAATTTGTGTTTTATTCAAAATCAACATCGGCCCTTAAAATTTAACCACCCTTTATAACTTCGATATGCTGCTAAAATGTTTTCGTAAATTTAGTGTTTCAGTGAAAATGGGCGTTAAAGTAAGCGTGTTTATAAAATTTCTGCTAATAAATACAACTTAGATATTTCAATATAAATAGTCCGTAATTCTTCCAAAATATTTATTCATTGATAAATTATATGAATTTGAAATAAAGCATTATATAGGATGTGGGCGTAAGAGTGGGCGTGTCACCTAAATTTTCTGGCATAACAATAACATTGACTAGAAGGATTTCCGTAGCAAATTTTATCATCATACCTCTAATTTTGTCGGTTTTATAAATTTAAATTTCATTAACAGTAAATAACGTGGAAAGTGAGCGTTATAGTAGGTGTGTCGAAGTTATTTATGCTAGTAAATACAACTTAGATATTTCAATATAGTCCTTTATTATTCCAAAATCTCGATTTATAGAGAAATTATAAGAATTTGAGAGAAAACGTTGTATGGGAGGTGGGCGTAAAAGTTGGCGTGTCACATTTATTTTCCGTCAGAAGAAAGCCTTTGACCAAAAAGCAATTCCTGCAAAATTTCAGAATCGTAGATCTAAATTTGTCACTCTTATTAGGTTTAAAATTTTTAACATATTGGAAAATACACTGCGCGGTATAAATTTTCGGTCATTTTGATCTCTAACTCCCTTCCTAATACATGCATTTAGGCAATTTTTCTTTCTTCCTTATACTCCGATTTAGCCAATTTTCTATTCCAAACAAACCTTGTGTATAAGACATATTCTGGAAAAATTTGAACCCACTAGCTTTTTCGATGGGACCTCTATCGTGCTTTTAACAGACGGACAGACGGACGGACATAGCTAGATCGTCATCAAATAAAACCCCGATTAAGAATATATACATACCATTTTTTGGTGGCGGATATAAAAACTAAAATACTTAAAAAAAACACTTTACAAAAAAATTTGTTTAGCTCTTTTACTAAAATTTTGCAAAAAATATTTGACCTTGTGTCACAAAAATTGGTCTGCTGATCACGGTCGGATCGTAACGGGTAATGGGGTATAGGGGTATAGAGGAGAGTTTTATCTACTAAATGGTGCTAATTTCTTTTTGTTATCTTATGTTTTCTAGAGGTTATGGTGTATTAAAAAAAGGAATTTAGGAAAATTTAGACCTAAAGATAAAAAAAAAATGATTTCTAAACATTATAAACTATTTATTTTCATGTACTAATGGCTAACAAATTTTAAAATTATACAAAACTTATTTCGTTTGAAAATCTTTTAAAAGTAAAATGTTATAGAACTTTAAAAATCAAAATCTTACTAATAAGTTTCCCGTTTTAGCAAAATGCTGAGCATGTCTATTTTGAATCACCTTGTGGCCCTTAAAATTTAACCACCCTTTACAAAAGAATAGATAGATAAAAAAAAATTTAGTTAAAATATGTATTTTAAATATTCAAATACTTATTTTAAATCTACTGATGCACATTTCTTTTTTAATATTTTTAAATCTAAAACCTCATAAAACTGTGTGTACAACTATATGTAAAGTTGGGCACAAATCATTACTCTAGTTAATTTTTGTCAACAAACTTCGGTCATTTTCGTTTTCACAAACCCCTATAAAATTCCTTTGTAGTTTGTGCAAAAAAATGTTACTAGAGTCATCTAGTGTTCTACGTGATGTTTAGCAAAGACATCATCCTCAGTGTTTGCAAAATGTAGTGGCGCCTTCAACAGATGTCGCCATCTGCAATGAATAAATGCTAATGAATATGACTAATATATTTTTATAAAAATTTAAAAAAAAAAAGTTGGCGTGGAACATTTATTTTCCGTTATAACGAAGACTTTGACCAAAAAACCATGTTTGCAAAATTTCAGAACCGTACATATAGTTTTGTCAGTTTTATTACGTTTTAAACTTCAAATATACACTGAGCGGTATAAATTTTCGTACATTTTTACCTATAACTCCTTTTCTAATGCATAGATTTAAGCAATTTTTGGGGAGAAATATTCTTTTGACTCGAGAAATATATATTCGAAGTTTCATGACTCTACGTTTATGCGTTTGGACACAATTCCTTTTTTTTCGATGTTTGAAGGACACGGTTTTTTCGACCTATTCTTGCTTTACGAGCTATAACTCTCTTTCTAATATTCCGATTTAGCCCATTTTCAATACCAAACAAACCTTGTCTATTAGAAAGATATTGGCAAAATTTGAGCCCTTTAGCTTTTTCGGTGCGACCTCTATCGTGCTTTCAACAGACGGACAGACGGACAGACGGACAGACGGACAGACGGACAGACGGACAGACGGACAGACGGACGGACATAGCTAGATCGTCATCAAATCAAACCCCGATTCAGAATATATATACTTTATGGGGTCTAAAATGGATATTTCGATGTGTTACAAACGGAATGACAAAATGAATATACCCCCACCATTTTTTTGGTGGCGGGTATAAAAACAAGTAAGAGCGCTATATTCGGTCGTGCCGAATCGTATATACTCTTCACAACGTGTAGTCATGCAATAACAGTAGTTTGTATCACCATTCATCCCATATGAAATACGTACATATATATAAAAAACATCCCATTGTAAAATTATAAATTTACGTATGTATGTTAAAAAAAAAAATAAAAAAAAAATAAAAAAAAAATTTTTTAAAAAATAATTCAAATATATATAAAACAAAAAAAAATTAAAAAAAAAATTAAAAAAAAATAATAATAAATATATAAATAATATATTAAATAAAAAATTAAAAAATAAAAAAAAAAAACTTTTGGCTCAACTGGGATTCGATGCCACGTTTTCTCTAACCAGTATACACGTTTGTATGTATGTATGTTGTTGTTGTTATGTTGTTTTTGTGAAAAAAAATCGAGGTGGTCGTGGGTTTTTGCTCATATCTCAGTTGTTTATGTACCGATGTTTCTGATTTTCAATACTGTTCTACTCCCGAATATTTCTGATATTTTAATACTTCACTCGGGTCCAAGCGATGTCGGGGGGCTTCAAAAAGTTGATTTCAACATACACACGGACAGACGGTCAGACGGACAGAGCTTAATCGACTCCCCTACTCATAAGCTTTCAGAAAATATATACTTCATGGGGTCGGAAATGAAAATTGTAGAAATTTCACACGGAATGACAAACCTATATATACCCTTTTTCACAGTGTGAAGGGTATAATAAAAAAATAAATAAATGTCAAAAAAAACAAATATGTATAAACTGGAATGTTTCCGACAACATTGTTTCCCTGTATGACCGCGAAGGAAAATACAAAAGAGAATTCCAGATGTTTCCCTTTCAAATGTTTCCCTGTGTAAACTTGGACCTAGACTAAAGCCTCGTGTTCGCCTAAATAATAAATTTATTTTTTTTTTGTTGAACGATGATGAGATAAGTGAAGAACACTGAAATATTTGTTAATGTATTTACAGAAAAATCTTATGTGGGATATTCATATAAAGAATTTTAATAATAAAATATATTTAGCTTTGGGTTTAATATATAAATTTAAGGAATAAATTTGATTTAAAAACAAAATTTTTAATTTTTCAGGCTTTCAGTCACCATACATATTTGACGCTTGTATATGGTCTTAGAAAGAATGCAAACAGTAACAGTAAACTTGCCAAATAGTATAAAAAATATTGAGATAATTTCAAATAGTCCTTAAAAAGTTTTCTTTTACCACATGTCGATGAACTTCTGAAATAGTTACTTACTTACATATGAATGTATTTTTATGAAAAATGTATACAATTGAAATATGGATAATTTTTAACAATTGCTAAATATATTATTTATTAACGATTTTTAACATATTATTTTTTTTTTGCCAATAAGCCTCTATAACGCCAAGTGGTGCTGAGGCAAGAAATTTGTTCCGTTACTAATAAAAAAATATTAAATTAAGAAAACGTCTATTTTTTCGCATGATTTAAAAAAATATAAATATTGGTGTGCTCATATAGAACCCAGCTGTTTTATTGCTATTCAATTTAACACTCTTTCGTGATTTTTCAAAAAAAATTCTGGCAACTCTGTTGTGTGCCCATTAAATGTAGATATTTTTTTATACCCGCCACCAAAAAAATGGTGGGGGTATATTCATTTTGTCATTCCGTTTGTAACACATCGAAATATCCATTTTAGACCCCATAAAGTATATATATTCTGAATCGGGGTTTGATTTTATGACGATCTAGGTATGTCCGTCCGTCTGTCCGTCTGTTGAAAGCACGAAAGAGGTCGCACCGAAAAAACTAGGGGGCTCAAATTTTGCCAGAATCTTTCTTATAGACAAGGTTTGTTTGATATTGAAAATGGGCTAAATCGGAACATTAGGAAGAGAGTTCTAGCTCGAAAAGCAAGAGTAGGTCGAAAAAACCGTGTCCTTCAAACATCGAATAAAATGGAATTGTGTTCAAACGCCTTAACGTAGACTCATGAAACTTCGAATATATATTTCCTGGGTAAAGGCAATATTTTTCCCCGAAAATTGTCTAAATCTATGCATTAGGAGAGGAGTTATCGATCAAAATGTACGAAAATTTATACCGCACAGTGTATTTTTCGGTATATTTAAAAACAAAAACGTCATAAAAGCAACAAAATTGGATGTACGACTTTGAAATTTTGCACACTTTGTTTTTTGGTGAGGCGCTTTTTTGTAACGGAAAACCAATGTGCCACGCCCACTTTTACGCCCACCTCCCATATAACGTTTTAACTAAAATTCATATAATTTCTCAATTAATAAAGATTTTGGAATAATAAAGGCCTATATTGAAACACCTCAGTTGTACTCATTCGCAAAAATAACTTTGACACGCCTACTATAACGCCCACTTTTCACGTTATCTACCGTTAATGAAATTTAAAAGCTCATAAAACCGCTAAAATTAGAGGTATGATGATAAATTTTGCTACGTCTATCCCCCTAGGCAATTTCATTACTATGCCAAAAAATTAAGGTGCCACGCCCACTTTTACGCCCACCTCCCATATAACGTTTTACCTAAAATTCATATAATTTCTCTATTAATAAAGATTTTGGAATAATAAAGGACTGTATTGAAACACCTAAGTTGTACTCATTAGCAAAAACAACTTTGACACGCCTACTATAACGCCCACTTTCACTTTTAAATTGTGTCCAGACGCATAAACGTATAGTCATGAAACTTCGAATATATATTTATCGAGTCAAAAGAATATTTTTCCCTGAAAATCACTTAAATCTATGAATTAGGAAAAGAGTTATACATAAAAATGTACGAAAATTTACACCGCACAGTGTATATTTCAAATTTAAAACGTAATAAAACTGACAAAACTATATTTACGATTCTAAAATTTTGCAAACATAGCTTTTTGGTCAAAGTCTTCGTTACAACGGAAAATAGATGTGCCACGTACACTTTTTTCCTTAAATTTTTATAAAAATATATTAGTCATATATATTAGCATTTATTCATCTTACACTGCGCCATTTATTGTACTGTAGCTAAATATAAGATAAAGATGATAAGATAGATGACTCTACTAGCAACTACTAGATGGCATGCTAACAACTTATGCTTATGTTCTCCTGAAATTATGCTCTATTAAAAATGGGAATTTAGGAAAATTTTGACTTAAGTCAAAAAAAATTATCTCTAAACATTATAAACAATTTATTTTCATGTACTAATGGCTAACAAATTTTAAAATTATACAAAATTTATTGCGTTTGAAAATCTTTTAAAAGCAAAATGTTATAGAAGTTTAAAAATCAAAATGTTATAGAAGTTTAAAAAAAAGCAAAATGAATGAATGAATATTTTGAATCACCCTGTGGCCCTTAAAATTTAACCACCCTTTACAAAAGAATAGATAGATAAAAATATAATTTGGTTAAAAAATGTATTTTAAATATTCAAATACATATTTTAAATCTACTGATGCACATTTATTTTATATTTTTAAATCTGTAACCTCTTAAAACTGTGGGAACAAATATGCATGTTTAGAGTTGGGCACAAATTGTTACTCTAGCTAATTTTTTGTCAACAACCTCGGTCATTTTCGATTTCACGAACCCTCAATAAAAATCCCTTGTGGGATGAAAAAGGTTGTTAGCATGCCATCTAGTAGTTGTTAGTAGAGTCATCTACTGTTTTATCTTGTATTTAGCTACAGTAAAATAAATAACGCAGTGTAAGATGAATAAATGCCAATGAATATGACTAATATATTTTTATAAAAATTTAAAGAAAAAAGTGGGCGTGGCACATCTATTTTCCGTTATAAAGAAGACTTTGACCAAAAAGCCATGTTTGCAAAATTTCAGAATCGTACATATAGTTTTGTCAGTTTTATTACGTTTTAAATTTGAAATATACACTGTGCGGTATAAATTTTCGTACATTTTTATATATAACTCTTTTCCTAATTCATAGATTTAAGCGATTTTCAGGGAAAAATATTCTTCTGACTCGATAAATATATATTCGAAGTTTCATGACCGTACGTTAATGCGTTTGGACACAATTCCATTTTATTCGATGTGCGAAGGACACGGTTGTTCGACATACCCTTACTAGATTCTGGCAAAATTTGAACCACCTAGCTTTTTCGGTACGACCTCTATCGTGCTTTCAACAGACGGACATAGCTAGATCGTCATAAAATCAAACCCCGATTCAGAATATATATACTTTATGGGGTCTAAAATGGATATTTCGATGTGTTACAAACGGAATGACAAAATGAATATACCCCCACCATTTTTTTGGTGGCGAGTATAAAAAAAATATATAAAAAAAAAATTATAAAAATATAAATAATATATAAAATAAAAAAATTTTTGTTTGGCTCAGCTGGGATTCGATGCCACGTTTACTCTAACCAGTATATATGTATGTATGTTGTTGTTGTAATTGTAAAAAAAACGAGGTGGTCGTTGTTTTTTTGCTCATATCTCAGAAAGTTATGGGGCGATTGTGCTGAATTTCAATAGCGATTCATTCCCGGATATTTCCAAAATATTGATACCATACTCAGATCTGAGGAACATATAGTTGCTTCGAAAAGTTGATTTCAACCAACACACGGACACAAACGGTCAGGGCTTAATCGACTCCTTTATTCATAAGCTTTCAGAAAATATATACTTTATGGGGTCGAAAATAAAAATTGTAGAAATTACAAACGGAATGACAAAGCTATATATACCCTACCGATGTTTCTGATTTTCAATACCGATCTGCTCCCGAATATTTCTGATATTTTAATACCTCAAGCGGGTCCAGGGTATGTCGGGGGAGCTTCAAAAAGTTGATTTCAACATACACACCGACAGACTGACAGAGCTTAATCGACACCCCTATTCATAAGCCTTTAGAAAATATATACTTTTTGGAGTCGGAAATGAAAATTGTAGAAATTTTATACGGAATGACAAACCTATAAACCTTTTTCACTGTGTGAAGGGTATAATAAAAATATTTCTTTTTGTTATTAAAAATATTTTCTTGTGATAATATCACATTAAATGCTCTTGAATTGTCGTGAACCTATGGCAAAAACTTTAGCTTTATAGCTGTAACGACTTATACATGTAGACTGCTGTTCAATCGATTATAATAACTCGATTTTTATACCCACCACCAAAAAAATAGTGTGGGGGTATATTAACTTTGTCATTGCATTTGTAACACATCGAAATATTCATTTTAGACCCCATAAAGGTATGTATACTTTATTCTGAGTTTTGGTTTCATTTTATGACGACCTAGCTATGTCTAACTCACCCACCTCCCATATAACGCTTTTTCTCAAACTCATAAATTTCTCTAGGGACAATGGTTTTTAAAGAATAATGTATTAAATTTTATCAAAGTTGAATTTATTAGCAAAAACTATTTTGACACGCCTACTTTAACGAAATAAATCTGTAATGGACTACACAAGGAAACAAAATTGAGCTTTTTTGTGTTGACTGGAACTTTATTGCAATTTTTTACTAATTTGAGGTGACTGATTTCAAGTCTAATCTCCGGTTTTCTCCATCAGCTCGCATTTTTAAGTTACAGGTACTTATCGTATTTCTGACTTTTGTCCAAAAAGGTTCAAGAAATCATAACTTTACTCCTCATTAAGCGATTTTCAAAATTGTTTTTTTAAAGATGTAATTTTAACTTTTAAAAAACAATCAAACCGTTGAAAACCACAAAAAAACAAGTAAGTGTGCTATATTCGGCCGTGCCGAATCTGATAATAGCCTTCACCATCATGTACATAGGTATAATCCCACATTATTTCCGACGCCATCCTTGATTTTGAATTTTTCCACTCAGATGATACCAATATTGACTGATATGGGAAAAATTTTTAATTAAGTATTGTAAATCATTTTTATTCTGGTTCAAGTTTATTTTTCTATTATTAAACTTCCTTAAACATTTACTACATTAAATTTAATTGCAATCATTTAAGAATATTGAAAAACTACTCCAATGTTAGACGAGTGGAATGCCTTTTTGTGACCAGCTAAGATTTTATCATCAGCACTCTTTATCGGTATACTCATATTTAATTTTGAAACCATAGAACTAGGGAAGCATAGCATTCATTTTTAAATTTATCTTTTTCTATCTTATTAAATGACATTGAATTATTAGCAACAGGCTACAAAGTCAATAACCAAAACCACTACATTTTCCGACGCAAATGCCTTTAGTCCCCGAAAATTATTAGAACACATGACAATTCCAAAAAGAGGGAGAAAAAGTCGGACATCGAATAAAATGTAATTGTGACTAAACGTAATTACGAAGGGAGTTATAGTTCAAAATGTACTAAAATTTACCTGGGGCAGTATCTTTTTAGTCTATTTAAAACATCATAAAAACGAAAAAATTATACGTACCATGCCGAAATCTCGCAAAATCTTTTTATTGGGACAACGAAAAATTAGCATGACACGCCTACTTTAACGTGCAAGTCCCATATGGCTTAATTCATATAATTTCGGTATAGACGAATATTATGGAAGAATAAAGATTTCTAGATTTTCGGTACCACTTAGTAGAAATCATTAGCAGAAATTATTTTAAATGCTCATCTCCAGCATAAAAGGGATAGCTTAGCGTTTGATTAAACTTTAGTTTATTATAGACAAAAAAAAAACAAAATATTAAAAATAATTTTGGACATTTGTTTTTTTAATATTTTTTATTAATAAAAATCTGAGATATACATACATACATACATACATATATAACTAAAATACATTAATAAATTTATGATGAAGTATATTGCGTTAGACGTTTTGTCCTAAAAACTTTGCAAAATACTATAAATAAGAAAGTCCGATCAATAAAAATTTTTAGTTAAACGGATACAAATTGTAACGCAAAAAGTTGCAAAAATAACCACCTCCATGTAATTCAATTTTAATTACTCAAAAAGCCGAGTATAAAAACTTATGTTGGACAAACAAGAAGATACAAATTAAAAGCAAAAAGTTAAAAAAATAAACAAAAATTAAAATAAAATAAATAAAAATAAAAACTACAGATAACATTTTTAAACTATTGCTATCTATTGCTCCATATTTTTACGATGCTGCATTTGTAATTCAAAACGGCGATTTGATCGTACACCTTTTAATATGACTTTATTTTTACGGGAAGCCGCACCAGCTCTTTCTGATGTATCTCGACTTTTAAACATATCCATATGACGTTGCATACGTGATGGCATCTTATTCTCAGAATTAATGTGAGATAAATTGGCCTTTTCTGCAATTCGTGTTGACGATGTTGATGGTTTCACCATGAGCGAAGTGGAGAGATTAAAAATTGGCTTTGTTGGCACAACTTTAGCGTTAGTTTTTGCCATTTCAGTATTTGTGGTTTGTAAGGGTTTTAGATATTTTTTTATCTGCTGCTGATGGGGTTGTCTATGAGAAATTGTTTCAGTTTTTAATGGTTTTGTAGTAGCCAATCTTGGATCTGGTAAATTAATTAATGCTTTTTTTGCTGATATATCTTGTGTTTCATGCGAAATATTAAGTATAGATTTGTTAATTTCTGAAGAGGATCCTAAATCAATTTTCTTAAGTGCCTTTGGTTTTTCTCTCACAATGTTGCTGCTATTTTTGATAATAGGAATATTCTTTTGAGCTGAAACTAAAAAAAAAAAAAAAAAAACGTTAAAATACTAATGTACTATCATTATTCCTATTATACCAAATACTACCTACTAGTTGTTTGCTTAGTTTTTAATATACGGAACTTATGAATAGATAAAATTAGAAATGTTCAAATTGCTCACTTTTTTGCAATTTATTTAAAACGGCGTTAAAGAACATTGAATAAAAATCAAAACGAAACATTGCGCTTTCATAGATATTGACTTATTAGCTCTTTATAACATAAAATTATCTTACCTGGTCTAAGCTTTGTTGATGAATTAATTAAATTTTTCGAACGTTCTTGTTTACGACTGACGTGTTCCACCAAATTCTCCATTTTTTGAAATTGTTTCTGATGTATGGCAGCAAAATTAGGCAATTTTGTGCGAGCTAATGGTTTAGACGTAGATAGTGTGGAAGTTTGTGTCTTACTTAGGACATTTTGGTTGGCAACTAAAGAAAGTAATTTTTTATAGATGAAAAATACCTTATAACAAATGCAGAACTTACCAGGTCGTGGTAATTTAGACATTAATGAAATCGACATAATGGATTCATCAAATGACAAAGATCGTTTACGACGTGTTGTTACAACTGAAAGAGAAAAGTTTACTTAGTTGTTTTTGAATTTTGTTTAGTTTAATGACTTACATTTACTTGGTCCATTATTTTCCTGTGGCTTTTGTTTTTTCAAACTTTTGGCTATTAAAACGTCTAAATCGTCGATAATTGTAGTTTGATTTGCCGGACTATAAAAACTTACAATTCGATCTTGCTTAACTTTTGCAGAAGGTCCAGTTAAAAATTTCGCAAATTTGTTTTCATTTCCATCGATACAAAGTGATAACGAACGCTTGCGTATGCCCCGTAACACAATTTCTTTTGGTTCCATAGTTGTCAGGGCCATTGTAGATGTATTTAAACTACAATCCTTGAAAACAGCATTCTCTTCGACTACATTGTTAAATTGAAAACTCTGTTTATTTCTATAAGGTGTAAGGACTCTAGTTATTTTTGCTGATGGTTTAGGTGTGCTGGGTAAAATTAATGTAACAGCTTTAGGAGTAGAAGGTAACTTCCTTTTAAAACGTAAATTTTTTGGTGTAGACAATAATGTTTGATTTCGTGATTCTGTATCAGTCAGAACTACTCGAGGGAGTTTTCTTGGAGTTACACTATCGTCTTCAGACATTTGTAAAATGTCTGAATCTTTATTGTATTTTTTTAAAGATTTCTCTTCTTTCTTTGCTACAACCTTAACCGAATCATTTGCTTCAAAGGTTTCGTTTAATTTTTTATTATCATCACATGCTTTCTCTTCATCCTCATCACACACAATTAAAGAAGGCATTTCTTCAGCTTCCAATGATTTCCTTAATTTTTCAACCTTTATTATATCATGTTTTTCATCTTCATCGTCCTTTAGAGGATTCAAGCCTAAATCAAACATGTTTATGTCGTTTGACTTTAAATAACTTCCAAATGAATCCTGTAATTCTTCTTTAAACATTTTTGTTTTGGAACTTATATCTTGCAAATTATTTTTACTCTCGGCTTTTATGTCACTATTACTAATATTAATTTCATACACTATACAAATATCATCATCCTTAGCTTTTTCGACAAACTTGCAATCTTCTGAATCTTCTTGTATTAAATGTATAGACTCCTCTACTTCAAATATGTCGTTTTCTTGAGTTACTTCCTGCTTATCTAGAGGGTCATCATTTGCAGTTTCATCATAGGTTTCATTTTCTTTCTCTACCTCCTTCGAATTTTCCGCCAAAATTTTATTCTGCTCAGGTTTTACACATTCCACTACTTCATTTAAGTTTTCATGTTCAACTTCCTTAAATTCTAAATTATTTTTATTTTTTTCATCCTCCGGTTCATTATTTTCATGATTTGCCTTTTTATTTCCCTTAGTGTTGCGGCGAGATTTACGGCCACGCTTTTGCGAAACCCTTCCGACCTTTGCAGGTGTCCATTTGGGCTGTACCAACTCATTTTCACTATTTTCAACATCTTCTGCAGCCACTAAGAGTTTACTGGCCGAACGCGTACAAAAACGCGAAGATTTGTTTACAATGTCCTCATAATCCTGTGTCGGCTTTATACTTTTGCGACAACTCCGGCGAGGCGTTTGCATCATATCCTGAAGTATAGCTTCTGAAGCTGATGGTGTAGTAATGTTTATAGTTTTAACGCTTCGAGAAGGCGTTTTGCTTACACTTTCAACACTGTTTAGTTGTAGCTCTTCATCACTTTCGTTTTGAGAAAAAATTAATTCTACCTCCTCTTGAAGATTTTTTATTTTTTTTGAACGTCTCGACGACTTTTTTACATCTAAAATTATAAATTACATTAAGGCATGTTAAACGTATTTCTTTATTAATACCTTTGTTAGCTTCCATCTAAACAGATTTTTTCAAATAGTTCACTGCACTAATGTTAAAAATTATTATATAAATAAATCAAAACTCGAAATTAGTTTTTATATTTTATGGTTAAAAGCGTCCTCTTACTTGGTTTTACAATTATATTTTGTCGTTAAAATTTAAAAATGGCAGAAGAGCAGCCTAGCTTCTTAAAGTAAACTTAGCAACACTTTTAGGAAGTGTTTTCTGAATTAAAGGTTTGACACTTTTTTTAATGAGATAAACAAAAGCTGAATAATATATCGTAGTAATTTATGGTATCAATTTATTTAATTAAGAAATTTTCTAGATAAGTATGAAGGCAAATTAATGAATATGCCTTGATAAGTGTTAATAGATTGTAGAATAATAATTTTAAAATAATAAATTTTGCAAGTTTACAGTATAAGTTACATTGTATGAAATTTAAAAATTTTGGTTTTTATAAATACATTATTTAAAGTTTCTATATCTGAGTGACGTTAAACTTTTAATAACAAAACTGGCATTGGTGGCGTAAGGTACTAAGAAAAAACCTTGGATTTGAGTAGGTTGTGTAAACAAAAATCTGGATATTCGGTAATAATTATAAAGAACATTATTTATTAATGTACAATATCAATTTTTTTTTCATTTTTTACCCAGGCATATCGAGCATTTAGTTATTCCCTCATCTATTTTGCGTGATAAAATTTTGTGATCAGTGGGTAGAAACAGCTGACTATATTAGATAGTAATCACTTAAGGAATGCGGATGATCCAATTAATTTAGTGCTCACGAAATACAGCCTAGGTATTGTGAAAAAAACCTTTTTTTATAGTGCTTTAAAAATGGGCAAATGCCAAGATCTTTTAGAGGCTGCACGAAATGGAAATTTTGGATTAGTTAACAAAATTCTGAAGCACAAAGGAGGACCCCTGTCAAGGTAAATCCAATATTTATTTTTTTAATTCTTGAAAGTGGAAGATTGTAATTACCTACCCAGTAAAAAAATTTGTAACACTAAAGTAAACGAGTAAGAGTGTTATATTCGGCCGTGCCGAATCTTATATACCCTTCACATGCAATAACAATTGTTTGTATCACCATTCATCTCATTTGAAATACGTGCATACATATAAAAATCATACGTATATAAAAACATCCCATTGTTAAATTATAAATTAAGTATGTATGTTTCAAAAAAAAATATATAAATAATATACATATAATGTACGTATAATATAAAAAACAAAAAAAAAGTAATAATTCCAGTCAAAGGATGGATATTGAAATCATAACGAAAATGTATTATGCATATACAAGAATATGAACATGTTGAATAGAAAAATGTCATTTTATAGGTGAAGTAAAAAATTCAACAAATTTGAAAATTAATACTATGATTCACTAATTCAAATTTCATTGAATTGTAACATATGTATATAGGAATTTTAAATTACATAGTAGTATACCGATAAAGAGTGCTGATGAAATCGTAGCTGGTTTCGAAAATGTATTCCACTCGGCTAATATCGGAAATATATTTAGAAAGAATATTCCTAAAAATAATTGCAATTTAATTTAATTTGAATTATAAAATTAAATAACAGAATAAATGAACTTAAGCCAAAATAAAAATGATTCCATTAAAATTTAATATATAGAAAAGTTCGAATAAAAAATAAATATAGAATTGTTATACTTTTTGACAAATTATTACACATTTAGAAAGACATAAGGAATGAAAGCTTTTGCATTATTAATTAGAAGTCTTTGCACTATTTATATAAATGTATGTATATAGCTATTTTTGTATGGATATGTATTATAATACGATATCTAAATCTAAGTTGTTTGTTAGAAACTTCAGCTACATATCGCTCACCGTCTGCAATAATTGCACAACTCAAAATTTCAACACATTTTATTGATTAACAATACAATTCAAAAGATTTAAAAACATACCATTATCTTTTTAATTTAGTTTTAGACGCAGCCCCAGCATAAATTGGCAAGACGTTAACGGCTATACTGCCCTACATCATGCCTGTCTAAATGGTCACTATGAAATTGTTAAAGTTCTTCTCGCTAATCACGCCGCCCATGATATTCCCGATATCCGTGGTTCTTCACCACTTTATTTATCTGCATGGGCCGGTAATGTACACATTGTCAATTTACTACTAATGCTACGAGGCATAAGTAATCTTAATGCACAAACAATTGAGAATGAAACTGCCCTTCACTGTGCTGCTCAACATGGTCACAATGATGTGGTATCAGCTCTCTTGGCACGAGGTGCTGATGCTACAATACGCAACAACAGTTTTCAAACTCCTTTAGACTTGGCAGCACAATTTGGACGCTTGGAAGTAGTACAAACTTTAATTTGTAAACATCCTGAGTTGATTGAACCCTACCAAATGTGTGGTGATGTGGCTATGGAAAATGGATGCTCACCATCATATAAAACAAAACATATTTTTACCCAGTCATGTCTACATTTAGCCGCACGAAATGGTCATAACGAAGTTGTGAAGTCACTTCTGGCTGCCGGAGTCGATGTTAATATTTTAACACATGCAGGATCGGCATTGCATGAAGCAGCATTATGTGGTAAGAAAAATGTCGTATGTACTCTGCTAAGAGCTGGTATAGATCTCTATGCCGTGGATGGTAATGGCAAGACTGCTCTGGATATATTGAAAGATTATCCCACGAATGTAACCTACGAAATACTTACCATCATTAATGGTAAATTATAAAAAATATTAAATTTCTCAATAAATTTAATGAATGCATATTTATTTTTAGATTTTTGGCAAGAAAACAGAGGTATGATAAATTCAAATTATTTTAAGCCTATAAAGGATGTCAATGATAATCATACAACAGTATCTCCTTTAAATTGCACAAGTCAAGAGATAGAAGTTCCTGATTATAAAAGGCAAAACCAGCGATCGTTGACAATAAAGTAAGCTTTTTAACTAGACGCTTTTATGAATACATAAACGACTATTTTTTGTGCTATCTGCATCCTGAATTCACATTTACCACAAGAAAAAAACTCATGAACATCAAACAGTCTTATGCACAATTAATTAACGATACGTGATTTAATAATTTTTATTTGATATTTTCATAGATTTCCAATTAATACTACACATTTTTATGTTTGACACTTTTATGCATATTTCATTTTAAAACTGTGATAATGTTAACCCGTGTAATATAAAATTATATTTGTTGTAATATCATTATTTTTAATAAACATCTGTATATATGTATGTACTAATAATTAATCATGTTATTAATTTATGCAATGAACTTTTTCTCCTTGTTCTATATTCCTAATGAAAACAAATTTTGTGAAGTTGTTATTATAGTGTAACTTTTTATAAAACAATGTTCTCTTAATTTATTTTTATTGAGAGCAGAGGACAAGTGAATTAACTAAAGAATGCTGTGCGAACTCATCTTTGGGTCTAAATGTATATTCATGTATATTTTATTACGATTTACCCATTTTTACCTCTTTCGAAATCCTAAAAATACCTTTGTAGTCACAATTCATGGAACCCACTGTACAAATTGCATGTCTAGCTTTATCTGTTTCGGTTGTCCGATGAAAAATGAGTCAGTCGCGTGTGCTCTCGTCTACGCCTAGTTATCGTAATAAAAAGTAGATTATGTGTTAATCTAGGTTGTTTTCGATATGTGTGCCAAATTTTATTTAGTTTCGTTAAGTTGTTCTTGCGTGATTGAGTAACAAATATTCACAAATTGATATAAAAGGTCCGCCAAATAACTTTTTTTTATTTTTAAATGCTATAAAAAAAAGTGTAGCTTCGGCTGTGTGGCACGTAGCGCCGTCCTGTTGAAACCAAATGTTGCCAATATCCTCCTCTTCATTTTTTGTGAACAAAAATTCGTTCAAAATTGCCCGATAACGATCGCCATTGACTACGGCCACTCCTTGCTCATTTTCGAAGAAAAATGGCGCAATTATACCTCTGGACCAAAATCCGCACCAAACAGTGACTCGTTTTGGGTGTATCTGCTTTTTAATGTATGCGTGCGGGTTTTCTGTGCCCCAAATGCGACAATTTTGCTTGTTTACATACCCGCCAATATCAAAATGAGCTTCATCTGTAAAGATGAATTTTTTTGGCAAAATCGGCCAAAGTAATGTCGCAATATTTCCCAGCGTTGTTCATGCGTATACACAACCATATTCGTTCAGCGGAAGGATAAAACTAATTATCTGTCAAATCAGACATGAGCTAAGTCTTACCATTCACGAAATAAGCACTAGTAAAAAAAAAACGTTAGATGACGGACCCTTTATTTATATGTTTTTTTTAACCTGTGCTTTTAAGTACGCTCTATTTTTAGTGATACAAATAGAATTTTCAATATCAACACCACTTGATAAATTGTGTTGAATTTTATTCTAAACTAGCCAATCCCGGCGCGCGTTGCTACGCCCCTTCATGGATTTTAATCGCATTCTAAATTTTAATCGAATATCAAGTGCAAGGCTAAAAACTATAACTTTTTCTTTATGAGCGTGGCACTGCCCACTTTTCTAATTACAAAACTGTATAGTCATGACAGCTCAATAATTGTGCAAAGTTTCAGAAAAATCGGTCCAGTGTAAGTACCTCAAAATGATACCTTTTTTTGTGGGCGTGGCACTGCCCACTTTTCTAAATACGAAACTGAATAGTCATAACAACTCAATATGTGTGCAAAGTTTAAAAAAAATCGGCCCAGTGCAAGTACCTCAAAATGATACCTTTTTTTAATGGGCGTGGCACTGCCCACTTTTCTTATGACGAAAGTGTAAAGTCATGACAGCTCAGTATGTTTGCAAAGTTTCAGAAAATTCGGTCCAGTGCAAGTAGCTAAAACTGATAACTAATTTTTTATGGGCGTGTCCCCGCCCACTTTTTCAATCACGAAATTATAAAGTCATGATAGCTCAATATGTGTGCAAAGTTTCAGAAAAATCGGTCCAGTGCAAGTACCTTAAAATTAAAACTTTTTTAGGGGCGTGGCCCCGCCCACTTTTCTTATCACGAAATTATTTAGTCATGACAGCTCGATATGTGTGCAAAGTTTCAGAAAAATCGGTCAAGTGCAAGTAGCTAAAACTGATAACTAATTTTTTATGGGCGTGACTCCGCCCACTTTTTTTCACCCATAAACCCTCCCTGGTATGTGTACAACAACTTACCAAAGTTTGAGCCCGATCGGTTTTACAGTTTCGGAGTCTATAGCTAACACACACACACACACACACAGAGTTTCACTTTTATATATATAGATAAGCAAAATGTGGATTTAATTTTACTTCGTACGGAGTTTATTTTTGTAACATGGTTGTATTTATTTATTATGATTCGTTTTAATTCATAAATATCGAATTTGTAAATAATACGACTACAGAACCACCTATCTGATTAAAAATAGAAAAAACTATGATGGATCGACCTAAGCCCATGACAAAAATTTCAGAGTTACCAAGAAACGCGCAATCAAATTCTCAACTTAACTGAAACTTTTTTTATTTATTTTCTTACATTTTTACTTCTTTTTCTGCATTTATATAAAATTATATATTTAAAGTTGATAATGCCATAAAAATTTAAATTGAAACGATTTTGTTTCTCAATACTAAAAAATAAATTGGTTGTGAGAAAGTTGGGTTGTCAACAAGCTTTAGAGGAAGTTAACTACACCAAGTCAAATTTAGGAAATTTTACAAGAGACCTTAAAAACATGTTTAAAGGTTACAAACGCTTATATATGTATGTCTATACATAAGTATATACATATACAGATATATGTATATACATATATTAAATATCTATTTCGTATCACTTAGCTGTTTGTTTTAATTTTTTTAAGTATCACCTATGACACAAATAAAGTTTTAATTTCACAGAAAGAGAATTTAGCTCCTGGTATGGTGTTTACTTTTTTATCTTAAACAATTAGATTCCAACAGTATAAAATATGTTTTTTTTTTTACAAAAATTAATAGGTGTAGTTTACTTTACACCAACAAATACCTTATAAATTTCTTAAATCCAAAAAAAAAAAAATGTTTAACAGTTCTGTATTCCGAGTGAAATTAAATTGTTCGGAATTGTCATTGCAGTGTTGTTGTACCGGAATTTTTAACAATTTAATTCTGCTCGGAACACAGAACAGGCTGGAATAATAAAATTTCATTTAATAAACAGTTGTAACTCTGTACTTTTCACACTTCCAAAATTTCGGAAAATTACATCTCATTGTTCTTAGCAAAAATATTTTTATGTATGTGTTAATGTATGTATTTATTTAAAAAAATATATGTGTGCTTATGTTGAACTTATTTTATCATCCTTTAAATGAGCCATGTTACACGGAGTCAAATATAAGGTTTAAAATTGAATTACTTTTTTCAATTAAGCTCTTTAGACCGCTATTACAATGCCACAGAGCGTTATACACCCATGGAGCCCATAAAATGGAGTAAATCGAATAGTAATTTAACCACACAACAAGAACAAACACCAGAATATAAATTGATCTATAAGTCTAATCTATTTCATAGACGTTTAGGTGGCATTAACAAACAATTTCTCAAGTCTTCCGCCATCAGTGAATGTAGGTATATTTTTTAAATGAGCACATATGTACATTAGACCGTACAACTTCGCCGTACACCTTTAATATAATGGGCCAATTCAAAGTAGACTCTCATATTGTACTATGTCATATAATTCATATTAATATGACTAGTGACTTTGAACACCTTTTGTTAACAAATTATGTATTTAATACAAGAAAGAAGACAAAGAGATGACGCTGTTAAAAATTGTATGTATACAGGAAAGAAGAAAATAGAAAATATTCTCTCTGAGAGGTGAGAAGCGAAGAAATTCTCTCTGAGAGACAGTATGGTTAAAAGTATAACATAAACAATTTCTTATACATAGGAAACAAATGTGTAAAGTCATATTATTTTTTTTGTATGGAAATTACTAACAAAAATTTTATGCATGCATAAAATAATATGAAATAGCACAAATATGACTGATATGCAACCACTTTGAATTGGCCCAATATATTTTCGCAAGGCAATTTAAAAATGTTAGGCATCGTCTTTTGGATTAGTTAGATGTTAATATAACACATCCAAATTAAACTTTATTTTTCTATGAGACATTTCTATTCTTATTAAATTTTTTATCATCCTATTGTTCAACCCTGAAACCAGAAAATTAAAGCATGCAAAAATATATTAAACTTTTGCTAAAAATGCATTGCGATTGCCTTGCCGTCATTGGCTTTACTATGTATGTATATCATTTTGGGGTTGTGCAATGTCCCTACGTTAATGTTACAACGTCAAGGCTTGTCGTTTCTTGAAGGTGTACAGTGAACTTTTTTTATACGGTCTGCATATACAAATTTATATGTAATTAGTAATACAATTAAAACAATTATTGTTTAAATTCTGCAACTAGTACAAAAACAGACGCCCCTCAAGCCCACAATTTATGGATGTGTGGATGAGTATGTGGAAATGACATTACCTAATTCAAGTACATGCTCTACACCACGCACACCGGTAGCAACGTCACAACCATTACCTAGTCCTAGAAAATGTATGGAGTATAGTGATTATGCAAATATTAATATAATTAATGCACATAATAAGAAGCATGATAATCATGATAATAAGTAAGTTTCATATTCACAATTCACAACTTTACTAAAAATTATTACTTAAAATTGTATTTTCTAGTGTCCCCTAGGTTTTTTATAAATATCTCTCAAACAATAAAAAAAGATAAGCCAAAATATCAAGGCACATTTATTCATCTGGTAGTCTTATTTCGACAGCTGATTATTTTTTTCTTCACTTATTTTAAATTTCAGCTGTCAAAGTCTATAGATAAAAAACTGTATTTTCTGCTCTCTCATTTATTTCAAATGTCAAATTTCATATATAAAAAATGTAAGCAAAAAACTCTATCCGAACTGCAATTACCTGATGAATTAATATGCCTTAAAAAAATATATAGGAAAAAAGTATTTTTTCTAAATCTAAGATTATTTTAACTGAAGTTTATTTTTATAAATTATACTTTGTAAAAAATTTAAATAATATTGCAAGCATTTAAAAATAATGAAAAATCAACCCGATATTAGTCGACTGGAATGCATTTTCAAAATGATTACAATTTAATTTAAATTTTTAGTAAGTATACCAATTTATAAAAATAACTTAAGCTAGAAGAATAGATCTACAATAAAATTTAATTAAAAGTGCGAATAAATAATAATTTATAATTACAGAAAACAAAATTTTAGCTAAAAGCTAAACTTTCGGGTTTTTTTCAAAATAAAAATTTATGTATGTTTGCCATAATAAGTTCTGTTTCTTTCAGAATATCTTAATTTCGAATTTGGTATTCAAGTATTTTTTATTTTACTTTTTTCATATTTTGTTTTATATTTTTATTACACACTATAAAAGCTTTAATACTTTAGGGTATTATGTTAAAAAAGTCATTATCAATTCCACTTAAAAAATTTAAAATGATTTCATTCCGAAAAAAGTCGTTTTCAGATAACTATATCGTCGTTGCTCTAAAAATTCAGTTATGTGTTTTTAATAAGTTCTCAAGTTAGCAAAAAAAAAGCATTTTATATTGTACCTTTTACACCTATGTTCCTACTATTGTTTACTTCTAAACCAAACAGATGTCTTTAAACGGTTTGGTGGATAACCAATAAATTTTCGAAAAAGGAGCAATTAAAAATTTTAAAAAATTGTCACATAACTGATTATGTCGGAGCAGCTGCGATATATGTACAAATTTAATTTTACTTCTGAATAAAATTTAACTCTGCGGCACTAATTCTAGTTTTTAAACTTTCTTACGAAAATTACACCAAGTTTTTGCTTTTTGAATCGTTATTAGGAAACTAAGCACGTCATTAATTTTATTGTCGTTTTTTTGTTTATCAGAAAATCAATAAGGTATTCCTCGGGACACTGTTATATTATGGTAAATTATGGAAACATTCTAAACCTATATTTATTTCTTGCAGTACGATACTTTTAAGATCGAATAGTTTTGATAATAAAGAGAGTAGAGAATACGAACATTCTCCAACACCAGACTGTCCACCTCCATCTGCATCCGAAGCTGAATCTACTATATTTGAATTTGTTAAGCCCTCCGAAAAAACTTTAAAAAGAAAGTCACAACTTTTGGATCAACAAAATTCTAATTTTTATGACGGCCTTAAGTCATTTATATGGGAAAATAAAACAGAGCCTCAAGAAGAACAAATGGACTCTCTATCTAGTTCCCAAGTATCAGAATGTGTTGAAGAATTTATTGGCGATGTCCCATTTGCGGGATTATTTAAAGGTTCTTCGTTAAATCTCGCCAATACATCTTCATTAGACTTACGGAAATCTCCAGTAACTGAAGATATTCCTAGTGGACTAAGATCACCGAGCTTAGTAAGGTCAGTTAAGCCTATAGCCGCCAAACGCAATTTTACAAGTAAAATGCCTACTTCCGAAGATGCATATGAATTTGATGTCTCAAAGGCTTGGGATGAAATTAACACCATATTCGAAAGTATAGGCAACGAAGTGTTAGTTAAAAATGCCAAATTGGAAGAGCAAAGCGATCAGAATGCTTTAACCAACTCTTTACGCAAAAAAACATTAACAATACGAAAACCTGCCGAGTTGTTATTGGGTTCTACCAATCACGAACAAAATACAAATCCCAAATGGTGCCACACGGCCAACAAATTAATTTATGGCTATGTCGTTTATAATGTTTATGTAAGTAATTTTAGCCATATACAAATTTCTTGTACGCCATTTCGTAGTGGCGACTATCATGTCTTTATCGTGTCGAAAAATTATTTATTCAGAGTATTCAGATACTTGATATATTTAAACAAGTAACAGTGCTATATTCGGCCGTGCCTAATCTTATATACCCTTCACAACGTGTAGTCATGCAATAACAATTGTTTGTATCACCATTCATCCCATATAAAATACGTGCATACGTACACGTTAGAATAAATGTGGCATCGAATCCCAGCTGAGCCAAAAAAATTTTATTTTTTTATACCCGCCACCAAAAAAATGGTGGGGGTATATTCATTTTGTCATTCCGTTTGTAACACATCGAAATATCCATTTTAGACCCCATAAAGTATATATATTCTGAATCGGGGTTTGATTTGATGACGATCTAGCTATGTCCGTCCGTCTGTCCGTCTGTCCGTCTGTCCGTCTGTCCGTCTGTTGAAAGCACGATAGAGGTCGCACCGAAAAAGCTAAAGGGCTCAAATTTTGCCAGAATCTTTCTAATAGACAAGGTTTGTTTGGTATTGAAAATGGGCTAAATCGGAATATTAGAAAGAGAGTTATAGCTCGTAAAGCAAGAATAGGTCGAAAAAACCGTGTCCTTCAAACATCGAAAAAAAAGGAATTGTGTCCAAACGCATAAACGTAGAGTCATGAAACTTCGAATATATATTTCTCGAGTCAAAAGAATATTTCTCCCCAAAAATTGCTTAAATCTATGCATTAGAAAAGGAGTTATAGGTAAAAATGTACGAAAATTTATACCGCTCAGTGTATATTTGAAGTTTAAAACGTAATAAAACTGACAAAACTATATGTACGGTTCTGAAATTTTGCAAACATGGTTTTTTTGGTCAAAGTCTTCGTTATAACGGAAAATAAATGTTCCACGCCAACTTTTTTTTTTTAAATTTTTATAAAAATATATTAGTCATATTCATTAGCATTTATTCATTGCAGATGGCGACATCTGTTGAAGGCGCCACTACATTTTGCAAACACTGAGGATGATGTCTTTGCTAAACATCACGTAGAACACTAGATGACTCTAGTAACATTTTTTTGCACAAACTACAAAGGAATTTTATAGGGGTTTGTGAAAACGAAAATGACCGAAGTTTGTTGACAAAAATTAACTAGAGTAATGATTTGTGCCCAACTTTACATATAGTTGTACACACAGTTTTATGAGGTTTTAGATTTAAAAATATTAAAAAAGAAATGTGCATCAGTAGATTTAAAATAAGTATTTGAATATTTAAAATACATATTTTAACTAAATTTTTTTTTATCTATCTATTCTTTTGTAAAGGGTGGTTAAATTTTAAGGGCCACAAGGTGATTCAAAATAGACATGCTCAGCATTTTGCTAAAACGGGAAACTTATTAGTAAGATTTTGATTTTTAAAGTTCTATAACATTTTACTTTTAAAAGATTTTCAAACGAAATAAGTTTTGTATAATTTTAAAATTTGTTAGCCATTAGTACATGAAAATAAATAGTTTATAATGTTTAGAAATCATTTTTTTTTTATCTTTAGGTCTAAATTTTCCTAAATTCCTTTTTTTAATACACCATAACCTCTAGAAAACATAAGATAACAAAAAGAAATTAGCACCATTTAGTAGATAAAACTCTCCTCTATACCCCTATACCCCATTGTATACCCGTTACGATCCGACCGTGATCAGCAGACCAATTTTTGTGACACAAGGTCAAATATTTTTTGCAAAATTTTAGTAAAAGAGCTAAACAAATTTTTTTGTAAAGTGTTTTTTTTAAGTATTTTAGTTTTTATATCCGCCACCAAAAAATGGTATGTATATATTCTTAATCGGGGTTTTATTTGATGACGATCTAGCTATGTCCGTCCGTCTGTCCGTCTGTTAAAAGCACGATAGAGGTCCCATCGAAAAAGCTAGTGGGTTCAAATTTTTCCAGAATATGTCTTATACACAAGGTTTGTTTGGAATAGAAAATTGGCTAAATCGGAGTATAAGGAAGAAAGAAAAATTGCCTAAATGCATGTATTAGGAAGGGAGTTAGAGATCAAAATGACCGAAAATTTATACCGCGCAGTGTATTTTCCAATATGTTAAAAATTTTAAACCTAATAAGAGTGACAAATTTAGATCTACGATTCTGAAATTTTGCAGGAATTGCTTTTTGGTCAAAGGCTTTCTTCTGACGGAAAATAAATGTGACACGCCAACTTTTACGCCCACCTCCCATACAACGTTTTCTCTCAAATTCTTATAATTTCTCTATAAATCGAGATTTTGGAATAATAAAGGACTATATTGAAATATCTAAGTTGTATTTACTAGCATAAATAACTTCGACACACCTACTATAACGCTCACTTTCCACGTTATTTACTGTTAATGAAATTTAAATTTATAAAACCGACAAAATTAGAGGTATGATGATAAAATTTGCTACGGAAATCCTTCTATTCAATGTTATTGTTATGCCAGAAAATTTAGGTGACACGCCCACTCTTACGCCCACATCCTATATAATGCTTTATTTCAAATTCATATAATTTATCAATGAATAAATATTTTGGAAGAATTACGGACTATTTATATTGAAATATCTAAGTTGTATTTATTAGCAGAAATTTTATAAACACGCTTACTTTAACGCCCATTTTCACTGAAACACTAAATTTACGAAAACATTTTAGCAGCATATCGAAGTTATAAAGGGTGGTTAAATTTTAAGGGCCGATGTTGATTTTGAATAAAACACAAATTATTTAGGAAATTATTATCATTTCTTTTTTAATGAAAATATTTGTATGGTTCAATTATGTATGGAACAAAATATCGGCCAAATGGCCCCGCGACCTCAACGGCACACCTCGATCCGATAATTTTAAATAACATTGCTGATGCTCAATTGTTTGGCACGATGATGAGTCGAAGTTGACTGTTTTTTTGCCACACTATCGCGATAAACAGCAATGCTTCTCATTTAATGAATTTAGAAGGTATTCATAGATGTTCTAACATTTTATACAGACCTGGGGCCGAATTACGGCATTCGATATCGATCGAAATTTTACTCGAACGATCGAGTATGCTGTGCTTTAGGTATATAGATTCTAATAGGAGTTTTCAAATTTCGATCACGTTCGAGTGCCGTAATTCGGCCTCTGTTTTAAATTTAAAATTTAACCACCCTCTACAAAGAAAGAGATGTATATTTTATTATAAAGAGATTATTCCAAGCGATTAACAAAATAATAATTATTGTGCTTTAAATGTACACAAAATTGGTGGTGGGTATAAAAGATTCGGCACAGCCGAATATAGTGCTCTTACTTGTTTTTATTTAATATATTATTTATATTTTATTATTTTTTTTATATTTTTTTTAAATTTTTTTAAAAAATTTTTTTAGAAAAATTTTTAAAAAATTTTTTAAAATTTTTTTTAAAATTTTTTAAAATTTTTTTTTTTGTAGTTTTTTTTATTATTTTTTCCTTAATTTTAATATTTTTTTTTTGTAATTTTTTTTTGTTTGGTATGTTTTTTACATGTATGTATGTATGTATGTTGTTGTTGTAATTGTGAAAAAAACGAGGTGGTCGTGGTTTTTTGCTCATATCTCAGAAAGTTATTGGGCGATTGTGCTGAATTTCAATAGCGATTCATTCCTGGATATTTCCAAGAGATTGATACCATATACAGATCTGAGGAACATGTAGTTGCTTCTAAAAGTTGATTTCAACCAACACACGGACAGACGGGCAGACGGACAAACGGTCAGGGCTTAATCGACTCCTCTATTCATAAGCTTTCAGAAAATATATACTTTATAGGGTCGGAAATTAAAATTGTAGAAATTACAAACGGAATGACAAAACTATATATACCCTTGTACACCACAGGTGAAGGGTATAAAAAAATTAATATTTTTTTTAAATATTGTTTACGAATATCTCTAAAGGCATATAAGTTGTCCTAGTTAGTAGTTATATCGACCCCTGTGCGCGAAATTATCGTATGTTACGTTTTTTTTAGAAATCGACCTTTTTATGCAAATTGGTTCTACATCCATTAATGCATCTGGTAACAAAATATTATAGCGATAACTGTTTTAGTTATGGAGTTAAAGCTCTGTACATTTTATCGTATGTAGCAGTGTTACTTACGTTTTCATTTATTTAATAGTAAAAAAAAACGCTCTACTGTAAAATTTTGTTTTTGTAACATACGATAATTTCGCGCACAGGAGTCGATATCATGCATTTATATAAGGTGATTCCATGACTAGATTTAAAAAAAATTTGCTTATTCAAAGTTTGACAATTTTAATTAATTAATCGAAGAGAGAAAATTGTTTTTTATATATGGAGTCCGACAGCTGAAGTTGTGAACAAAAGAATCAACTAATAAATCAAGACTACCTGATGAATTAATATGTCTTGTGTTAGAGCTGCAAAACAATCGGTAGTCGGCGCATTCGATAGTTCTGAGTTCTTAGAAAAATGCTAAAGTTTTAATCTTTCATTCATTTACCTAGCATTTACGCATTAAAGTAAATGCCTGAAATTCGCAATACATTCACAGTTGTACTTTTACTTAGATTTCAACAATATTTTGAAGAAAGTACTTTTTTGGCATTTTTAGAAAGTTATCTAAATGACAAATAGAAAATACTGTTTTCTAATAAAACGACTTAAACAAGTTTACAGGATTGGGGTAAAACAATCATTGTAAACTTAACTTCTTTTGTATATTAATGAAAAGATTTATGATATTTGTTCTTCAAATATACATAAAGAATACCATTTTAAAATTCAGAAAAAATAATAATTTCCATCTTCTGAGTATTTTACTTTTGTATGTAATATTCCTGGTAACTCTTAAGGTTGAACATAAAGAGAAGCAAATTTAACTCATTAAAGTACAATGTAAAGCAATTATTGTGACTCTTTGTTTAGACAACATTTTAAAAAAGAACTTCTAAAACGGGGTTTCCTTATTAGTTGTACAATGTTACTAACTTCGTTATTAATTTGTTTAGTATACTAATAGTTACGATATCGAAAAAATATATCGATAGTCTGTTAAAAATTAAACAATCGATTGTTTTGTAGCTCTACCTTGAATTAATTATTGGTTATAAGACATAAACACATAAATAAATTCGTTTAAATATTAGGTTCGTTCGTTTACATAAAAATGTTTACTGAACTTAGTAGATATCTGTCCTTTTCGAATGACTATGTATGTTTACAAGTCAGTAGTTTGTATTAATATTTTTTTTATTATTTTAATATAATTTAAATGGTAATGTTTTAAAACCATATAGCCAGGGTATCCTTCGATACCTTCATATAGGAAGTCGGAGCTGAACGCTAAAAATATTATTTTTTAAAGTTTTGCAGAGGTTAATTGAGACTCCGGGAAACTGTACCTCGGTACCGCTAACAGACCCCACGCAATTAGCCAAAGCGAGACGCAAAACTCTCGAAGTCAGATGAAAAGGTACGGCCTGATTGTCTTTCCTCGACAACGATAACGACAAATACCCACGACCTCTTGACCCGATCAGAGCTAAAATGCGACTCTTTGTATTAATACTCAAACAAACATATGTTTCCTCCTGTTCTGTATTCCGAGTGGAATTAACTATAAATCATTGTTGTTAATAATAACAACACTGCAATGCTGTTTAAATTTATTTCACTTGGAATGTACAACAGGGACAAATTCTCTTTCTTTGATCCACTATTGTGTGTACCTACATACATATAAACAAAAATTTTCAAAACTTTTAGTATTTGGGCTCCACGGTTATTAGAGAACTTCACGGCACAGCATCAACTAGAAAATCCATACAAAAATTAAAACGTGAGGAAACGCCAGCGCCTCAAGATGATAACGAAGAAAACAGCTTAATTAAGGATATAAATAGTTCGACCCGCATATTGAAGGCAACTAATCAACAAACCCGCTTAGAAGTTGGCATAGCAATGTCACATGCTGGAGTACGGTTCATAGAAACGAAAAATAAGGTCAATATTTGTATTTATTTATTTATTTAAACAAAACTACTTTTTTAACTCATTCTTATATATTTTAAATATCAAAACCATTGTTTACAAATTCTTTTAGAATACAATATGTGTTCATGATATTGAAAATATCAATTGCGTTAGCCAAGACACTGATGATATGCGTTATTTTGCTTATATAACACGAGAAAATGATATATACTATTGCCATGTTTTCATGGTGGATAATTTGGTAATTTTTAACAAAAAAAAATATATATATATAGAATTATTTAACATAAATAATATAAAATGCTATCTAAACGTCTAATTTTATTAACTTTTTAGGATTTGGCCACAGAAATCATTTTAACTTTAGGTCAAACATTTGAAATAGCTTATCAACTATCTTTAATGAATCAAGAAGACTCCATACAAACACCGGAGACGTCCACAACTAAAGGTTCAACTAAGAAAATGAGTTTAAGCTATATTGATATTGTGGACGATGTCTGAACTATTCATACAGTAAACAGCATTAATAAATAAAAAATCACGCTGAAAATATTAAAGATAATTAAGTTTACTCTTACCTATATTAACCACAAACTAAAAAAAAAATTCACCTCATATTATGATATTTATAGCAATTCTAAAAATGCCATTATTTATTAATACTAGTCTTGTTGTCATTTATTAGAAGAATACGCAGTTTTTATTATCTCAAATTTTTAATCACAAGAAGTGATATATCATATTAGAGAAGTTACAAAGAATAACTGTGTACATAACTTTAATTGTATTGTTATTTATTGTATTGTGTTTTTTTATTTAATCAAATTTAAACAACTTTGTTAATAAATAAGTGCCTTATTGAAATAAATGTACCAAATAACTTTTTTTAAACAAATACTTATACATCTACGTTTACAATTTTTAAATTTTTTTAATTGTTTAAATAATTTTTTAACTGTATGGGGCTAAGGAAACACCACTTCCAATATATTAATTGGTTTGTATATTAATACAAATTTTTATAGTGTTCCAAAACTTTACGAAAAATTATAATTTTTAGCATGTGTTGGTTACAAAATAAGATATCAGCTAACTATGTTCCAAAATGCGGCATTCGATAGTTTTTTGTGTTTTTGCTGTAGAGTTTCTAGAAATATTTTTATACCCGCCACCAAAAAAATGGTGGGGGTATATTCATTTTGTCATTCCGTTTGTAACACAACGAAATATCTATTCTAGACCCCATAAAGTATATATATTCTGAATCAGGGTTTAATTTGATGACGATCTAGCTATGTCCGTCCGCCTGTCCGTCTGTTGAAAGCACGATAGAGGTCGCACCGAAAAAGCTAGGGGGCTCAAATTTTGCCAGAATCTTTCTTATAGACAAGGTTTGTTTGGTATTGAAAATGGGCTAAATCGGATTATTAGGAAGAGAGTTATAGCTCGAAAAGCAAGAGTAGGTCGAAAAAACAGTGTCCTTCGAACATCGAATAAAATGGAATTGTGTCCAAACGCATTAACGAAGACTCGTGAAACTTCGAATATATATTTCCTGAGTAAAAACAATATCTTTCCCAAAAAATTATTTAAATCTATGCATTAGGAGAGGAGTTATCGATTAAAATGTACGAAAATTTATACCGCACAGTGTATTTTTCGGTATATTTAAAAACAAAAACGTCATAAAAGCAACAAAATTGGATGTACGACTCTGAAATTTTGCACACTTTGCTTTTTGGTGAGACGCTTTTTTGTAACGGAAAATCAATGTGCCACGCCCACTTTTACGCACACCTTCCATATAACGTTTCACCCAAAATTCATATAATTTCTCTATTAATATAGATTTTGGAATAATAAAGGACTATTTTGAAACATCTAGATTGTACTCATTAGCAAAAACAACTTTGACACGCCTACTATAACGCCCACTTTTCACGTTATCTACCGTTAGTGAAATTTAAAAGCTCATAAAAACGACAAAATTATAGGTATGATGATCAAATTTGCCGCATATCCTTCTAGGCAATGTCATTACTCTGCCAGAAATTAAAGGTGCCACGCCCACTTTTACGCCCACCTCCCATATAACGGTTTAACTGAAATTCATATAATTTCTCTATTAATAAAGATTTTGGAATAATAAAGAACTATATTGAAATACCTTAGTTGTACTCATTAGCAAAAATAACTTTGACACGCCTACTTTAACGCCCTATTTTCGCGTTATCTACCGTTAATGAAATTTAAAAGCTCATAAAAACGCCAAAATTAGAGGTATGATGATCAAATTTGCCGTATATCCTTCTAGGCAATGTCATTACTGTGCCAGAAATTAAAGGTGCCACGCCCTTTTTTACGCCCACCTCCCATATAACGGTTTATCTTAAATTCATGTAATTTCTCTATTGACAAAGTTTTTTGGAAAATAAAGGACTATATTGAAATACTTTAGTATAATACTTAAAAATATGCCCGACTCCTTTTTTGAAATTTTAAGTAAATTACTTAACTTCTGCCTGAGCAATGGGTACTTCCCACACGTTTTTAAAATGGCTAAGGTAATTCCAATCCACAAATCTGGAAAGGATCCTAAATTGCCCTCCAGCTATAGGCCAATAAGTATTCTAAGCCTATTGGATAAGGTGTTCGAGAAAATTATTCACTCCAGAATTTTAGATTTTTCAAATTGCAATAATATCATAAATAAAGAACAATTTGGTTTTCGAAAAGAGCATTCCACTGTACATCAACTTAAGAGAGTTAATAACTTTCTTGAATGTAATAAAAGTAATCGAAAAAGTACTGGAGTCGTTTTTCTTGATATCGAAAAAGCTTTTGACTCAATCTGGCATGATGGACTAGTGTATAAATTAAATACGTTAAATTTTCCAATTTACCTTCAAAAACTTATCAAAAGCTTTTTAGATAAACGTACGTTTGTTGTATCTGTCAATAACAAATTTTCTAGTGAAAGGCAAATACCTGCGGGCTTGCCGCAAGGATCAGTATTATCCCCTACACTATACTCGATATATACATCTGATGTTACTCTAAGAAGAGACCATGTTGCAGCTTTTTACGCGGATGACTGCGCCTTTATTTGTTGCGGTAAAGTCTCGAATGCGATTATTAGAAGAATGGAAAATAATCTTAAATTAATTCGTAAATACTATGACAAATGGAAAATAAAAGTCAATGACGATAAAACTCAGGCAATTATATTTCCATTCAACAAATCGTGTAAACGCTTTCCTACTAGATATTTATCGTCTAGGGGAACAATTATCCCATTGAAGGACGAAATTAAATATCTAGGAGTAATCCTTGACAGAAAACTTTTATTTAAACAGCATGTTAATTACATTTGCGAGAAGGCAATTAAGTGTAGTCGTGCCTTATACCCCTTAGTTGGCCGAAGATCAAATCTTAATATAAAGAACAAAGTTCTTATTTACAAAATGTGTATTCGACCGATTATGACCTATGGTTGTCAAATCTGGTCCCAAAAGGCTGCTAAAACGCATACAAAAAAATTGCAAATCATTCAAAATAAAAACTTGAAAATAATACACAATCTATCTTTTAGATATCCAACTTATGTTCTACACAGAAACTTTGACTTCAAAATGTTTAATTCATTGACAAAGGAACTGACGCTGTCATTTAATGAAAAATGCAGAAGGTCAAATTTTGAAATAATAAGAAATTTGCTGAACAACCACTGAGGGTCTTTTGTTTAAAAGACACATTTCAGTGATTGTTTTAAAATCTCTTATAACTTCTAAGTTGATGCGAGGTTTTTATACCCGCCACCAAAAAAATGGTGGGGGTATATTCATTTTGTCATTCCGTTTGTAACACATCGAAATATCCATTTTAGACCCCATAAAGTATATATATTCTAAATCGTGGTTTGATTTTATGACGATCTAGCTATGTCCGTCCGTCTGTCTGTTGAAAGCACGATAGAGGTCGCACCGAAAAAGCTAGGGGGCTTAAATTTTGCCAGAATCTTTCTTATAGACAAGGTTTGTTTGGTATTGAAAATGGACTAAATCGGAATATCAGGAAGAGAGTTATAGCTCGAAAAGCAAGAGTAGGTCGAAAAAACCGTGTCCTTCGAACATCGAATAAAATGGAATTGTGTCCAAACGCCTTAACGTAGACTCATGAAACTTCGAATATATATTTCCTGGGTAAAGACAATATTTTCCCCCGAAAATTGTCTAAATATATGCATTAGAAGAGGAGTTATCGATCAAAATGTACGAAAATTTATACCGCACAGTGTATTTTTCGGTATATTTAAAAACAAAAACGTCATAAAAGCAACAAAATTGGATGTACGACTCTGAAATTTTGCACACTTTGCTTTTTGGTAAAACGTTTTTTTTGTAACGGAAAATCAATGTGCCACGCCCACTTTTACGCCCACCTCCCATATAACGTTTTATCCAAAATTCATATAATTTCTCTATTAATATAGATTTTGGAATAATAAAGGACTATATTGAAACATCTAGGTTGTGCTCATTAGAAAAAACAATTTTGACACGCCTACTATAACGCCCACTTTTCACGTTATCTACCGTTAATGAAATTTAAAAGCTCATAAAACCGCTAAAATTAGAGGTATGATGATAAATTTTGCTACGTCTATCCCCCTAGGCAATTTCATTACTATGCCAAAAAATTAAGGTGCCACGCCCACTTTTACGCCCACCTCCCATATAACGTTTTACCTAAAATTCATATAATTTTTCTATTAATAAAGATTTTGGAATAATAAAGAACTATATTGAAACACCTAAGTTGTACTCATTAGCAAATTCAACTTCGACACGCCTACTATAACGCTCACTTTCACTTTTGAATTGTGTCCAGACGCATAAACGTAGTCATGAAACTTCGAATATATATTTATCGAGTCAAAAGAATATTTTTCCCTGAAAATCGCTTAAATCTATGAATTAAGAAAAGAGTTATAGATAAAAATGTACGAAAATTTATACCGCACAGTGTATATTTCAAATTTAAAACGTAATAAAACTGACAAAACTATATGTACGATTCTGAAATTTTGCAAACATGGTTTTTTGGTCAAAGTCTTCGTTATAACGGAAAATAGATGTGCCACGCACACTTTTTTCTTTAAATTTTTATAAAAATATATTAGTCATATATATTATTATCATTATCATTTATTCATCATTATTGTACTGTAGCTAAATATAAGATAAAGATGATAAGATAGATGACTCTACTAGCAACTACTAGATGGCATGCTAACAACTTATGCTTATGTTCTCCTTAAGTTATGCTCTATTAAAAATGGGAATTTAGGAAAATTTTGACCTAAGTAAAAAAACATTATTTCTAAACATTATAAACAATTTATTTTCATGTACTAATGGCTAACAAATTTTAAAATTATACAAAACTAATTTCGTTTGAAAATCTTTTAATAGCAAAATGTTATAGAAGTTTAAAAATCAAAATCTTACTAATAAATTTCCCGTTTTAGAAAAATGCAGAGGATGTATATTTTAAATCACCCTGTGGCCCTTAAAATTTAACCTTAATTCACTTTCTTCCTCTTAAATTCATGTAAATTCTCTATGAATAAAGATTTTGGAACACTAAAGGACTATATTGAAATATCTAAGTTATGTTTATTAGCAGAAACTTTATTGACACGCGTATTTTAACGGCCACTTTCATTGAAAGACTAAATTTACGAAAACATTTTACTAGCATACCGAAGTTATAATGGGTGGTTTAATTTTAAGGGACTATGTTGATTTTGAATTAAATTATTATGAAATTATTATCATTTATATTTATAATGATAATATTTGTATGCTTCAATTATGTATGGAACAAAATATCGGCCAAATGGCCCCCCAACCTAGGCGGCACACCACGATCCGATAGTCCAAATTTTCAATGACACTGTTGATGCTCGATTGTTGGGCACGATGATGAGTCGAGGTTGCTTGCTATTTTGCCACGTTATCGTGAAAAACAGCAATGTTTCCCATTCAACGAACTAAGATGGCATTCACAGATGTTTTCACATTTCATACAGACCTGCTTTGCAGACATTTAAATATTTTTTACAATTCTCACGATTGTGGACGAATTCGAACGATTATGTTGACCAAAAGAATCACGAAGTGCACAAAATGCATTTTGATTTGAACGCCCATTTTTTAAAAATCTTTAATATTTAAAAGCGTTGCTCGATTGCGTATCTTTCCACGGTTCAAATTGAGTTAGTCTGAGATTGAGAAATGTCAAATGAAATACAAGAAAAAAGTTGAAGTTTAGATGTGGTTCACCTTAAACATGGGCCCTTAAAATTTAACCACCCTCTACAAAGAAAGTGATACATATTTTATTATAAAGAGATTATTCTATAGCGATTAACAAAATAATAAATATTGTGCTTTAAATGTACACAAAATTGGTGGTGGGTATAAAAGATTCGGCACAGCCGAATATAGTGCTCTTACTTGTTTATGAACAACTTTTCCTTAAATTTGTGATATTAGTAGTTTCTTTATTTTATTAATAAGATGTTAATTGTTGTAATACTATAAGTAAATTCTCATAACTCTGTTAATGATATTGACAAAATGAATAAGTTTTTAATTTAATAAAGGATAATAATAAAAAAAAAAAAAAAAAAAAAAAAACAATTGTTATTGCATGACTACAGGTTGTGAAGGGTATAAAAGATTCGGCACGGCCGAATATAGCACTGTTTCTTGTTTTTTATCAATTTGTTATTTAAACAAGTAAGAGCACTATATTCGGCTGTGACGAATCTTTTATACCCACCACCAATTTTGTGTACATTTACAGCACATTATTTATTATTTTGTTAATCGCTATGGAATAATCTCTTTATAATAAAATATGTATCACTTTCTCTGTAGAGAGTGGTTAAATTTTAAGAGCCCATTTTGAAGGTGAACTACACCTAGACGTCAAATTTGTTTTCTGCATTTCATTTGACATTTCTCAATCTCAGACTACCTCAATTTGAACAGTGGAAAGATACGCAAATGAACAACGAGTTAAAGTTATTCAGGTTTTTTATGAAAATGGGCGTGTGAATGCCTTCTTGGTTCGATGAATGGGAACCATTGCTGTTTTTTGCGATAGTCTAGCAAAAGAGCAGTCAACCTCGACTCATCATCGTGCCTAACAATTGAGCACCAATATTGTCATTGAAAATTCGGACCATGGGTTGGAGGTGTGGCGCCGAGGTTAGGGGTTGGGTGCCATTTGGCCGATTTTTTGTTCCATACATAATTAAATCATACAAATATTATCATTATAAAAAGAAATGATAATAATTTCCCAAATAATTTGTGATTTATTTAAAATCAACATCGGCACTTAAAATTTAACTAGCCTTTATAACTTCGATATGATAGTAAAATGTTTTCGTAAATTTAGTCTTTTAATGAAAGTGCGCGTTAAAATTGGTGTGTCAATAAAGTTTCTGCTAATAAATACAACTAAGATATTTCAATATAGTAATTAATTCTTCCAAAAACTTTGTCAATAGAGAAATAACATGAATTTAAGATAAGCCGTTAAATGAGAGGTAGGCGTTAAAGTGGGCGTGTCACCTAAACTTTTTGGCACAACAATAACATTGGTTAGAAGGATATATGTAGCAAATTTCATCATCATACCTCTAATTTTGTCAGTTTTATGAGCTTTTAAATTTCACTAGCGGTAGATAACGTGAAAAGTGGGCGTTAGCGTGTCAAAGTTATTTCAGCTAATGAACGCAACTTAGATATTTCAATATAGTCCTTTAGTATTCCAAAATCTTTATTCATTGAAAAATTATATGAATTTGAGATAAACCATTATATGGGAGGTGGGCGTAAAAGTGGGTGTGTCACCTTAATTTTCTGGTACAACAAAGCCTCTCACCAAAAAACAAAGTGTGTTAAATTTCAGAATCGTACATATAATTTTGTCAGTTTCATTAGGTTTTAAATTTTATATATACTGAAAAATACTGTGCGAAGGACACGGTTTTTTCGACCTTCTCTTGCATTTGGCGCTATAACTCTCTTCCTAATATTCCGATTCCGGTGGGCGTAAAAGTGGGCGTGTCACATTGATTTTTTGTTACAACAAAGCCTCTCACCAAAAAACAAAGTGTGTTAAATTTCAGAATCGTACATATAATTTTGTCAGTTTTATTAGGTTTTAAATTTTATATATACTGAAAAATACTGTGCGAAGGACACGGTTTTTTCGACCTTCTCTTGCATTTGGCGCTATAACTCTCTTCCTAATATTCCGACTTAGCCCATTTTCAATACCAAACAAACCTTGTCTATAAGAAAGATTCTGGCAAAATTTGAGCTCTCTAACTTTTTCGGTGCGACCTTTATCGTGCTTTCAACAGACGGACAGACATACAGACATAGCTAGATCGTCATAATATAAAACCCTGATTCAGAATATATATACTTTATGGGGTCTAAAATGGATATTTCGATGTGTTACAAACGGAATGACAAAATGAATATACCCCCACCATTTTTTTGGTGGTGGGTATATAAATAACTGTCGAGCTTAATTTTTAACATGCAACACTGGAAAATAAATAAATCAAACAAAACTAGGGAGCACTTTATCGCAATGACATTTTCGGCTTTGTGCGAGTGAAAAAAGAAAATACAACACACACTTTTTTTGTGAATGATCGAAAAAATAATACTAAAATATTGGAATTTTTAGAGATTTGTGTAAAATACTATTTAATAATGAATTTATCCAAAAATGATGAGAAACAGGAAGCAAGTAAAGAAGATGCTAAAGAAGGTAAGTTTTAAATAACATTATTCAATATCAAAGTACTTACAACTAATATAATGATTATTAAAAAGGGGTGGTTTAAAATGGGAAAAAAGTTTCCCATAATTCAGATTAGTAGAAAAAGTTTAAATGCCTTTTAAACAAAATATATTGGAACAATATACAAATTTTAATTTTTTTTAAATGAATTATTCCATAGTGTTTGTGTAAATAATAAAAAATGTAACATAAGGTATGAATTTAAACAATTATTTCTTAATAAAACAAAATTCATTGTTGTTTCTCTTTCAGACATTAACAACAAAAATGATTTGTCCCCAGAAAATGTATTAGTAGAAAGTGAACCACAATCAAAAATTACTAAACTTCAAACTCCACAAGAACCTCAAACAATAGACTTGACATTAAGAGAACCATACTCGTTGGATGAATTTGCCCATAATTTACAGCAACAATGGTTTAAAGAGTCCAAAGAGGACTATGTTGATTCTGCAACGCTAGCTGAAATCTATACAGATCCCTTTCAGATTTGTCTCTTACCCGAATTATTGAAAAACAAGGAAAGTTGCAAGTTGCTGGTAAAAGAAATGGTGGAAAAAGTTCATTGGTCACGAAAGCAAATGGATTTATATGAATTCTATCAGAGTACTGATCTATCCAATATGATTGAATGTAAGTTTTTGGCAAATTTCTTGCAAATCTTAAGGCGTTCGGTACGACCCTGGCTGGAAAAGGTTACGAACTTGAAATTAGACTATGTATCTGCGTCCTGTTCCATGTACACTTGTGGTGATTATTTGTTGGTGCACGATGATTTACTGAAAGATCGTCAAATAGCATTTATTTATTATCTATCACCTTGGGAAAATAACGAATTATGGTCTGACAAACAGGGTGGTTGCTTAGAAATATTTTCCAGTGATGAAAAATCTCTGCCACAGTTTCCAGTAAAAAGAAAAATTTCACCGAAAAATAATCAATTTGCTTTCTTTAAAGTTGGTTCAAAGTCTTTCCATCAAGTGGGAGAGGTAACAACTTTTGATTATCCTCGTCTAACAATTAACGGTTGGTTCCATGGTGCTTCAAATGATGATTTAATAGCAGATGCCCTAAGACCGTTTAATAAACTAAAATTCAAACCACCCGCTGAAGCTACCTCTGAGTCAATATACCGTCTCCTTAATGAGGTCTACCTTAAGCCCACCACAAAACGCAGTATTCAAAAACGTATAGAAGATAATTCGGAAATATGTTTATATGAGTTTTTTCGCCGTGAAATATTCGAAGAGGCTTTAACACAGCTGTTAAGTGATGATTCTCATAAATGGTCACGCCAAGGTCCAGCCAACGCACAAAACTATGAAGTTTTAGATTTACATACCTGCTCTAAAAGTATAGAGCAACTTATACAGACATTTTCAAACAAAGAAATGTTTTCTTTGTTACGCGATTTTACAGACTTGGATTTATCGGGTTCAAATTGCTCCAAGCCTACTTTGAGTTTGGAAGTTCAAAGATGGTCTCATGGTGATTACACAGTTTTGGGAGACGGTGCCATGTGTGAGGATAATACACTAGATTTAATATATTATTTAAATGCTTCGGAAGGAGCAGCAGTCATAACATATTTATCGCCTGACTCCGAACAAGCATATCCCTCTCAGCAACAATCTAGTCAAAGTGATACCGATTCACTAGAAGGCGAAGGCTTCGATGATGACGATGAATCTGTTTTACTGACTATTACACCGGTGGACAATGCTCTTAATATCGTTTATCGCTGCGCGGGTACTACAAAATTCACAAAATATGTTTCTCGCAACACGCCATTGGATAAGGGACCAGTTTTTGTTATTTCTTGCAGTTATAAGGAATAATTGCTTACTTATTTCTTCTCAAAGAGAAGTGTTTTTTCATTGCATTCGTACAAAATGCTATAAAAATTCGATGTATCTAATTGAATTTTTAAAAAATCGTTTATTTGATTTCATTGTAATTTTATAAAAAAATTATCGTTTTAATTTCAATGACTTTTAATTTTTGATATTAACACAATTGTTAAGCTAACAAGTTTTAGAAAATAAGAATAAATATTGTAAAATCAAAGAAAAGTGTATTGTAGTTTTGTTTTAATAAAGAAATTTATAAAAGTACTAACCTGTACCCGTGATTTTGTCTGCGTAGTTATCGGCACGAAAGGTGGCCTGTTTATGTAATTATTCAGGTTGTTATATATCTGTGTGGCAAATTTCATTTAAATCCGATTAATGTATTCTCAATTGATTAAGTAAGCAAATATTTAAGAAACAATACTTCTTTAGATAACGTTGGATGATTAAATGTTTTTCGCTAATACACCTTAATTTTGGACACTAAACCTTTGAACAACCGACTAACTAAATACAAAAAAAATATTTTTCGCATAATTCCGTGAATTCACCTGACTATTTTAATAAAAGGTAGCCTATGTGTTAATCTAGGTTATTGTGTATATGTTTGCCAAATTTCATAAGCAAATTTGCATTCGAATTGCATTAACTTTATATATTTACACTATTGTCTGTACATAAAAGATAATTTAAATTTTTTTTTATCGCTGTCATCACGTGAAAAGTAGGCTTTGATGATTTGGTAATAATTTGGATAATATCATATTTTATGCCTAAAATAAAAAATTGCAAAAGTACGATATCTTCCGATTTTAATAATACTGTGAGTATGAAATAAATACATATACACGACATGAAGAGAAAAATAAAGAATTAAGAATAGAACTACCTAATATTATTTTTATTTTAAGCTTTTATTATCTATGTATAATATAAATGTAAAAAACATTTTATATAAAAAAATGTTTCATCACCATCTAAAGAAAACAAAACAAAAACTTAGTAGAAATCGCCAATACAGTTTGAACTTCGTTAATCTAAACAAATTTCAATCATATTTATTTTAAAAAAATTATTTTAAATATTTCCAGATAAATACCGTTTATATGCAACTATAGCATTTATGACTGTGGTCATAATAATTGGTGTACCGATGTGGTGGAAGACTACCGAAGTTTATAGGTAACATTTTTAACATATACAAATAATTATATATTTTAATTAACATTAAAACTCAAACAGAGTACGTTTGCCTTCATCGGAAATAATGACTCTGAACAATGCACCTTTGAAAACTAAAATACAAATTGGAATATTTACATTCAATCCAGAAAGATCTTCCCTTTTGATTAACGAATTAAGCGAGGGTTATACAAATGAAGGTATTACTTTCATAGCTTGTTAGCAAATGAAAAATCCTTTTTGTTATATATATTTTTATTTATATTCCAGAAATATGGATTTTAGATTTTAAACAAATACCATATTTCCAAAAAGCTTCTTCTGCTAAAACACCTGCCAGTTTAGAAAATTTGATTTTAAAAGAAAATAAAATCAGTGAAGGTGATTTCATTTTTATAGAATGGCCAAAACTTCAAGAGGAAATATTAATTACAAACGAAAGAACAGCTTTAATACGTAGCGATACTAGTGAGCTTTAGTTTATTATCTACATATATTTTCTACTACTAAGAGTTATAATCTTACATTCTAGACTCTAATAGAATTAAACAAGTTCTTAATTCTTACATTTTACAAACACATCGAATCAAACAAATTTTATCCAAAGATCAAAGAGATGCTTTAAAAATTGAAGCTCCTCAGGCAGAATATGACGTTATTGTATCAGTTTTAAATCCAAGACCCGATATTATGGATGCTAAATGGCATGTACCGATGGCTGTCGAAAGTAAGACTAAATAAAAATATTTTTGAATTCATATGAAGAAGGTAATGTATTTATATTTTAGCCTACTTAAAGCCTTACTTGGATCAAGTTTCACATATTTCCAACTACACTTTGAAAACCCAATGGAAATATCAACTAGCCTTTGAAGCCGATTTGCGACAAATACGTGACAATTCTCCTTTATCGCGTCATTATGCTCTATCCGAATCATCGTTACCGCATATTATTACCGCCATAGAAAAAAATTTAGGTGCTGGCATTACAGATAGAACTCCTATCAATCTGGTAGTCTATATAACGCCTTGTGATATTGCTCCTGTTTATATTTACACTAAACATAATCAAAAGGCTAACATGGATAACATAAATGCCTTTATATCGCCAAAATGGGGTGGTATTATAATTGCTAATCCCTCGATGGAAACATGTAAAGAATATAGTGAGAAACCCCATGAAAAAATCTCCTTTTTTGTACAGACTAATGATGTAATGCAAATAATGTTGTATCAATTGCAAAAATTGTTAGATATAAGTGTTGAGGTGAGTTTAATTCAAAAAAAAAAAAAATGTTTTAACATTGTTATATGTATGTTAGCATTATGTATGAATATCTGTAAAATATTTTCTAAAAATTTTTTTTAATACATTACTCTTTTCAACATATTTTGTTTCCAATTTGATAAAAGCTCTTTTTATTTTGCCTAGAGGTACGTTTCGATTTCTCACATTTAGTTTATGTGAGAGGTGCTATACATTTTCCATAGGCTTATAAAAAGGTTTTTATCAAATTGTAAATTTAATAAATATATGTATGTATGTATATTTTAAATTTATAGATTTTTTTGTTTAATTCTAAATTTTTTGTATGTATGTATGTATACAGTGTCTATTGACTTATGTATATTGAAATATATAGACAGGGGGTTACTCCATAATTTGATTCGAAAGGATTTTTTTTTTGAATTTGTATGATTAATAGATTTTAATTCGAAAGCGTTTTCTCTTGAGTCGAATTACAGAGTAACCCATCTGATATATTTTTTAACTACTTTTCGACGAATTATTCTGTAAGTATAGAAAAATGTTCAGTTAATATAATTATGTATATTAAAGGTCACGATTGAGAGCGTTAAAACTGTAGCTGTTGAGCAGTTGGCACCACGACGTTGGGAATACGAAGCGTACTTAAGACGTAGTGCTATTACACACATAATAACTACTACAAACACCTTACAAAGCTTAATAAAACTACTAGGTAAACACAAAACTGAGAAGAACTACAATATTATTTTTATAAACCAACTCTAATTTTTTCCAGATAATATTAGCTACATTGTAATCAATGATGATGTTGGCAAAGCCATTAACTCGGCCTGCGATTTAGTAATTAAAGCCAAATCTGCCCTAGAAAAAAATGAACTAATGCAGGCTTCCGATTTAGCACAAAAAGCATTTTTAGCATCAGAACAGGCTTTTTTCGATGCCAGCTTATTGGCCCAGTTATATTTTCCCGATGAACAAAAGTATGCCATCTATATACCATTATTTTTACCCATAATGGTGCCAGTTATAACATCATTTTCTATGATGGTTAAACTTTTGAAAAAACAACGTAAAACTAAGGAGAAATTAAAGACAACATAATTTAATAGATATGAAACGCAAATGTGGAAGATCTTGTTTAAATTACTTTTAAAAATACCCAAAGTTATAGTATTAAATTGAAGTGTTTTTTTGTGTAAATTATTTTTAATTTTTTTTTACATAATTTTCAATATAAACCTAATAAATCACAAAAAATAACAAATTTTTTTAAATGTACATTAGAGCGTACCACATTAAAAGCAAAAATAATCTCGCCGTTCACCTTTAAATATAAAGGCAATCAAAAAATATTTTTGCCAAAAAAAGTTTGTCGTACACCTTTAGAAATAAAGAAAGAAAATTTTTGCCAAACGCAGGTTTTATTGTATCTTTAGCAATAACAGTCGTAAGAGTCGGATTTGTAAATTTTCTTGAGGTAATTTTCCTCAAAGCACAACATTTTCACCCTTAAAGCAAACAAAATTATTTTTTCGAAATTTAATTGCGAAAATTCTTTATTTCCAAAGTCATACGGCATACTTTTTTCCCGGTACGTCTGTGTATGAGCTGACATTTTAGTTCAAGTTGTGTTTATAAAGTTAACAACGAAATATGTACATCATTACGTTGGTTAATACAAAATATTAATTGGTTTTTGAATCAACAATTTTCAGAGTTGTAATAAATAATAAATAAGGGTTTTGTTTATGCTTTTTAAAAAACTTAAATTTTTATTTTTTAGTGGGGGTTTTCTTGAATTCTAAAATGCTCAGCAATAATCCCACAACAGTTCAAGAGCCTAAAAACAACAATATTGAGCAGATATCAACCATTGACAACAGTTTATAGAATATTGGGAGCCTGCCAAGATATAGAGACCGACATAATTTTTCATTTTAACCAGAATCTAATTGTAATACCCTACTAATATAATAAATGTAAATATTTGGAAATTTGTTACGCAAAAGCGGCTGAACGGAACTAAATAAAATTTTTTATTAAGTTAGTCGGTTGTTCAAACGTTTAGAGTATCTAAATGTTACATTTACTGGCGAAAAAAAGTAATCATTCAACGTCGTCTTTAGAAGTATTTTTTCTTAGATTAGGTTAAATTGAAAAAGAGGGACACTAAAAGCCTAAACCAATAACAGGTATGCCCAATTGGCATGTTGTACGCTCTATTTTTTCTTAAATATTTGCATTAAGTTCTATTCTATAATACTAATATAATAAGTATGAATATTTGTATGTTTAAATGTTTTAATATTTTAAGTCAATCAGGCGAAAATTTGCCACACATATATTATTTATTTCATAAAGAGGTTACCTTTCGTGCCTAGTTGAACTAGTTTGCAATAAAATGAAATAAAAATATTCTTATTATCCATGTTAGTTCTGAAACAATTACTTTTTAAAACACTTAAAATAAATTTTAATCATTTAAGAATATTACAAATTACTCCGATATTAGCTGAGTAGAATGCATTTTCGAAAACGACTATGATATCATCATCAGCACTCTTTATCAGTATACTCATATGTAACTTGGAACTACTATTTATGCTACAAATTAATGAAATTAGAAAGTTTTTAATATTCTTAAATGATTACAATTTTATTTGATATACAAATTTTTTAGAAAGTTTAATAATAAAAACTTAAGTCAGAACAGAAATGATTTACAATAAATTTAAAATAATAAGTTCGAATAAGTTCTTGAAATTTATTTGTTTACTTTTCTATTATTGATTTAATTTTACCTTTTTGTTTTTTAACCACTTTTATTTATATAGTTCACTAAATTATTCTGAATATGCTACCAAGATTTTTCAATATTATTTATTTGGGTTCTAGCTTGGAGCTTTCGCCAGATCATCAGCAAAAAATTTGGGTAAATGCATATAAACCAGCTTAAACGAACAACCAAATAAATAATACTATTAATTATTTCTCAGCCTTTGCTAACTTATTTGTTTAATTTTAGGGAATAAGGTAACTTATATTTATTTTTTACATTAAAATTTTACTTTTGTTGTAACTAAGATACAATTGCAAGAAAACTGAAAATACCACAAATTATATGTTACAATTTTTCAAAGCTATAAGAAGATACATATTTTTTCAAATATTTTTTGCCTATAACTTTGGCGATCAGTAGTGCTATTCTCTATCTTATTTTAACGATAACCGTGTAGTTAAAAAAGCTAACAATTTTATCGATTTCGATATTCGGTAACATTTTTTAACGACAGTTGTTATTGCTATCTAACATAAACTTTGTTGTTTTTTTTTATCGACAAAAAGTTTAACTTTATACCATACTCAAAAATCACTTGGTTAAGTCTCGGCTATAGCGACTATCTGTCTGACACTTTTATAAAAAAAGTGCCACTTAATATTAATATTCGAATTGTCGAGTATAGTTTAAAAGTATGTATTGAATCGCAAAATCGATAGTGCAAGCAATAACAAGTGTGGACAAAGTTAACGATTATCGGATCGTTAAAAGTTTGTAAATCGCATCACAGTGATCAAATTGTCCAACATTTTTTATGAGAATCATTAAAAATATATATCACGCGTGTTTATAAATTATCCTAGGGCTAAAAAATTCTATTTTATGTGCTTAAAATATGTGAAAAAACGTCTGTCAAATGTCAAAGCAATATATCGATGGTCGAAAGTAGAAAGATCCTAACTCAAATTATTGTAACTTTTTAGACAAACACTGACAAACCTGCAAATATCTTAGAAAACATGAAGTATCACAGCTTTATCTTTATCGAATGCATCGCTTTTTTATAGTTACTTTAAAATTGGGTAAAGCGTATTTTTTAAAATTTTTTTTAAATAAAATTAAATTATTATATTATGTCTGTACTTTTGTATATGTTTTAAATCTGTGTAAGACAACTTACCGTCATATTTATAATTAGTTTTTAGTTTTAAAAAATTTTATTAGAAACTTTTTTTTAATTTTTAATTTTTAAAAATGCTTTTGTTTACACTTTTTTTTTATCATTTTGCTATTATAAAAAGGCAAATTCACTGGCTTTTACAAACAAACTGAACTAACTTAGGGAACTTCGCTAAATATAACACACATACATTTCTACATATACATTTATACATATTTATTATTTCATTATATGCAGCAAAAAAATAGTTTTATTTGACGCAGCATATTTTCTAAAAAACGATTGCTTTTATTTAAACACAACACTTTTAATACATTTTTACTTTTTAATACATTTATTTCATTTAAAAACCACTCGAATTGCAATTTTTATAAAACAAACTTAAGCACTTCTTGATCCGGCGGAAAATGCGCGTAAACTGTAGCAAAGTGTAGAGTTGTATTGTGTGGATATTATGGATGATATTGTGCAGAGTTGTATTTTTATTTGTTAACACTTAGTGGATACAAAAATGGTATATCCATTTTTTCGTCATTTTTTTACATAAATAATAACATTTTATGAAATAAAGCTAAATATTTTAAAGTTACAAATAACTAAATAATGCTATGTTTAGACATACACCTTAATTGCGCAATTAAACAAATTTATACAATTAAGATCTAAATTGTTCTCAATTATCATACAAAAAACCATTTTAATTATTATCTATTAGAACTAAATTACCATTAATTGCGTCAAGTTCCATTGAACAGACATCATAAGACTGTTAAGTGAAATAAAATAATTTTTTACATTAGGTTCGTTCATTCAGTTTTTCAAAGCCCATTAAAAATGTAATTTGGGTTTAAAAAATAAATGTGACAATTTTGTGTTCTTTAATATTTTAAGAATTAAAAGCAGAAATAAAAATGAGAAAATAATAAAGACAAATTGCGATTTTTTATAAAAAATAATTTCTTAAGGACTATTTAGATTTAAAATATTATTTTAATTGTTTTAATGTTCGAAAAAGTTTGCTGTATGTTTTGTTTTTTAGTACAAACTGAATAGGATATTAATTTTAAAGCAGGGGCCAAATGCCACTTAATGTTCTCGAACAGTTAAGCTTTTAGTTAAGTGCATAGTTTGATCTTTGGTCACTATGGATGTCGCAAGAAGTAATTACCCTCGTATTTATCCTTCAACCATATCTGCTCTTGCTAACATTAAAGGAAAAATCGCCAATTGTGAGCTAAATGTTTTGCGAGAAACTTTTTAAAATGTTATCAACCGAATTCAAATGGCAAATGATATTACTTTTACGCAACCGTATATTTTAAAGTTAAAAAAACATTTTTTTTTTCTATAAATTGTTTTAAACTTAATTTTGTTTAATTGAAATTTGCAATGTTTTATATATATTTATTGTAAATTATTTTATTCTGGTTTAAATTATTTTTTTTTTTGTGATATCTAACTTCCTTAAATATTTTTAAATTAAATTGTAAACAATTAAGAACATTTAAAAGTTATTCCAATTGTAGCCGATATTTCAAAATCAGTTAAGATTTCATTATCAGCACTACTTATCGGTATACTAATATGTATTTTAAACTAATATTTATGCAACAATTAAATAAAATCAGAAAATGAAAAGCATAGCATTTATTTATTAATTTTCCTTTCCTTCTTATCAAATGACATATTCTTTATGTTCATATTCTCTCATATTCTTAATACATTTTTGTTACTAAAGAATTTTTAATATTCTTAAATGTTTACAAAAAAAGTTAAATATTAAAAAATAGCTTAAGAAAATAAAAGTTTATAATTACATATTATTTATACGATGTTTAGACACACATCATTATTGAGACAATTAAAAAAAATTATCAATAAAAAAATTTCAGCTTTAATTCCTTTTTTATTTTTTCTAATTTTTATTGTTTGTTACAATTAATTTTGATGTTGGGTTCGTTCACTTACTTCTGCCAAAAAGTTTCATATTATTTTTTAATAAAAAATCGTAATTTATCTATTTTTCTTTTTGCTTTTAATTCTTAAAATATTAAAGAACACAAACTTGCCACATTTATTTTTTTAACCCCAAATCACATTTTTAATGGGCTTTGAGAAACTGAATGAATGAACCTATTGCATAAAATTATTTTATTTCACTTAACAGTCTTATAAGGTCTGTTCAATGGAACTTGATGCAATTAATGTTAATTAAGTTCTAATAGATAATTATTAAAATGGTTTTTTGTATGATAAATGAGAACAATTCAGACCTTAATTGTATAAATTTTTTAATTGCGCAACTAAGGTGTATTTCAAAACATACCTGTTATTTATAACTTAGAAATATTTAGCTTTATTTCATAAAATATTATTATTTATGTAAAAAATGACGAAAAAAATGGAAATACCATTTCTGAATCCATTAAGTGTTAACAAATAAAAATACAACTCTGCACAATATCATCCATAATATCCACACAACAATACAACTCTACACTTTGATACAGTTTACGCGCATTTTCCGCCGGATCAAGAAGTGCTAAAGTTTGTTCTATAAAAATTGCAATTAGAGTGTTTTTAAATGAAATAAATGTATTAAAAAGTAAAAATGTATTAAAAGTGTTGTGTTTGAAAATAATAAGCATAAAACAATAATATCTTTGAAAATATAATTATGGCGTCAATAATGTTAACTTGCATAAGATGTTGTGTTAAATAAATCTAATTTAATCTATTTAAATGTATGTGTATAAATGTATGTGTGTTATATTTAGCTAAGTTCCCTAGTTGGTTCAGTTGATTTATTAAAGCCAGTGTTTGAATTCGTCTTTTTTTTAAATAACAAATTGATAAAAAACAAGTTACAGTGCTATATTCGGCCGTGCCGAATCTTATATACCCTTCACAACGTGTAGTCATGCAATAACAATTGTTTTTATCACCATTCATCTCATATAAAATACGTACATATGTATATACTGGTTAGAATAAATGTGGCATCAAATCCCAGCTGAGCCAAAAAAATTTTATTTTATTTTATTCAATATATTATTTATATTTTATTATTTTTTTTTTATATTTTTTCTTAAATTTTTTTTAAAAAATTTGTTTCAAAAATTTTTTTTAAATTTTTTTAAATTTTTAAAAAAATTTTTTTTTTGTAATTTTTTTTATTATTTTTTTTTATTTTTAATATATTTTTTTTTGTATGTTTTTTACATGTATGTATGTATGTATGTATGTATGTATGTTGTTGTTGTAATTGTGTAAAAAAACGAGGTGGTCGTGGTTTTTTGCTCATATCTCAGAAAGTTATGGGCGATTGTGCTGAATTTCAATAGCGATTCATTCCTGGATATTTCCAAGAGATTGATACCATATACAGATCTGAGGAACATACAGTTGCTTCTAAAAGTTGATTTCAACCAACACGCGGACAGACGGGCAGACGGGCAGACGGTCAGGGCTTAATCGACTCCTCTATTCATAAGCTTTCAGAAAATATATACTTTATGGGGTCGGAAATGAAAATTGTAGAAATTACAAACGGAATGACAAAGCTATATATACCCTTGTGCACCACAGGTGAAGGGTATAAAAAGTGTAAATAAAAGCATTTTTAAAAATTGAAAAAAAAGGTTTCTAAATAAAATGTACCTATATATAAAAATTTGTTTTACAAATCTTTTAAACCTAAAAACTAATTATAAATATGGTGGTAAGTTTTCCTACACAAATTTAAAACATATACAAAAGTACAGACATAATTTAATATACAGACATAATATATATATATGTATATATATATATATATATATATATATATATATATATATATATATATATATATATATATATATATATATAGTAGAAGTTTGTAGCCGATTATGGCCTAGAGGCTAGGTTACCAAACTTTAAATCAATAAATAAATAATAATATTTTAATTTAATTTAAATAAATGTTAAAAAATACGCTTTACTCAATTTTAAAGTAACTATAAAAAAAGCAATACATCCGATACCGATATAGCGGTTATACTTCATGTTTTCTAAGATATTTGCATTGGCGATATTTTTGTTGTCGATGCAGTTTTTGTCACGTTTTTACCTCCTCCTCTAAAAAGTAACAATAATTTGAGTTAGGGTCTTTCAACTTTTGACCATCGATATTTGACTGACGTTTTTTCCCATATTTGAACCACATAACCTTTAGCCACAGAATATGAAGTATCTCTATGTCTATTATGCTTTCCCCTTCAATACTTTTTTACATATTTTTTTAATGTATGTAGGTATAAATAATTTAACAAAAAATACTTTTTTGTCTCAGTCGGGGTTCGAAGCCAGTTTCGCATTCACCTGTATAGCAAGTTTGTATGGATTTCAACATACACACAGACAGACGGACATTGGTACATCGATTTCCCTACCTATGTATAAGGATCCAGAAAATACATACTTTATGGGGTAACAAACGAATGTTGTAGAAATTTCACACAAAATGTTAAACATATATTTCGATAGTCTCACCTCGGCACAAAAAATTTATGTTAAGGAATAATATATAACAGTTTTATAAGCAATTTTACAAAAGATGTTGCATTATGATAAAACAGTTTATGTTTCGTTTTTACCTTCTCCTGTAAAGTTACAACTACATATTTGAGTTAGGGCCTTTCTACTTGTAACCAACGATATACCTTTACACTCTCTGTGAAGGGTACAAAAATGAAACATTATTTGATAGAACTTATAAATGAAAAATATAATACAATATGCTTTCAATACTGCCAGTTCAAGGATGTATGTATGTTCATAGAAAGCATAACAAAAATATATTAAGAATATGAACATGAAGAAAATGTAATTTGATAAGGAAGAAAGAAAATTTTTAAAACTAAATGGTATGCTTCCCATTTTTTAATTTCAACAAATTGTAACAACAATGCTGATTTTCTTATTACACGCAAATGTTTTGTGCATGTGTTAGTAGCAACTTTAAATTCTCATAACTCTTAATATACTGTACCACTTTTAATTAGATTGTGGAACTCTGCAGGAAAATTACTTTATTTAAATCGAACGCAAACCAAAAAATCGACTTGCCATTGAAATACTTAGAGCGTGTTTACATGAAGGGACATGTCCCAGGGACATGTCCCCTGCGACACGAGTTTGTTGGTGAGGGGTGCGGCGTTGAGTACGGGGTAGCAATTGTCGCACGTTTTGTGAATTTGAGGGGACAAATTTGACATTTCTCTTTTACATCTTTCGTTCTCTTGTATTCTTGTCATGTTATGTGTAACCGGTGTTGCCAGACTGATATTTAATGGAATTTGCCAAAAAAAAAAAAATGAAATATCCAATGAAAGATCATTTATTAGAAATAACATAAGCCGCTTATCTCTTGCTCTAACCTCCATGGTTTTACCCACTCCTTTCGTCTTCTTTTATTCGGTAAACTATTTGCGTTTTTATAGCATTTTAGCAAATTAAAAATTATTTATATATTTTCAGCATCATCTAGATCTAACGCTTCAACAGCCAGTTTAGTTAGGTCAACAATTTTGTTAGAATTACTTGAACGTTTTTATAGTTTCAATATAAATTCTTATTCATAGTAGTTATTTTTTATATGTTCAATATTTTTTCTATGTTTGTCAGTTTGTGTAAAATTATCAAGACGAAAAGATATTAATATTAATAATAAATAAAATAATTTCAAATTTCTTCAATAATTTCTTCTTTAGAAATATCAGACATTATGTTTCTTGAAATTTATTTAATTTTGCTTTTTTAAATACTTGTATTGCCTCTGCTACTGTTGACCAATTATAAATTGTATATGTATGGCAGCCCTTCTTACGAATGAAGGGATAAAATGAATTAGTTAATTTAACGTCAAAAAGTCGCTTTGTCCCTGCAACAAAATCCCTTCATGTAAACGCAAGAAGATTTTAGAAGGGACACCAAAAGAAAATACAAGCCAACGCAAGCAGAGTCGCAGGGACATGTCCCTTCGTGTAAACTAGCTCTTATAAGATCAGAAAATGAACTTAATGCTCGGCGCACAATTGGGACGAACGACGAATTTCGCCCAACACGACGAACTATTCGGTAAAAATTAGCTGTGCAAATTCGTCGTGTGAAGCACAACAACGACGAAAAAGTAACTTCTTTTATAGTTGATAAAATTGTTTACGGTTTGTGCAAAGAAAAAACAAAAATAATGAAGAATTTAATTTTTTGTGAAACTCAACAAAACAATATAGTATATAATTTCTGTAATAATAAAAACTTTTTTACGTATAAGTAAACGTTTGCAAAGAATGTTGTGGGTACGTGCATTAAACAATAATAAAAATTTTGTTTGTGTATAACAGCTAATAGTGTGACCATATGAAAAAAAGATCACTTAATAAACTTAAACATTTGCAAAAACACAAATAACAAAAAATTTTTGTACTTAACTTTTTTATACTTATTTTAAATGTTTTAAAATTAAAAATAAAACAATTATTAAAGTAAAAATTAACTTTATTTTCTTAAATAGTTCAGATGTAAACCCAAATTTAATAAAAAATGGTCACCTTGTACCAATTTGTTCGTCGTTCGGCGGCGTAAGAAATAGAAATAAATCTAATGCAGAGTTCACCGCGTATAGCGAACTTCGACTGACGCCAAAATTGTATGCACTCTCATATACACAAATGTATTTTATTTTTGATGACGAATATTCGCGACGAAAAATTCGTCGTTCGTCCCAATTGTGCGTCCAGCATAAGCTAGAATAAAATAATTTACAATAAAATTAAATGAAAATTTCGAATAAAATATTAGTTTTTAATTGTAACAATAAAATTTTTCTTCTAAGCATAGCTTATAAAAAATATAAAATTAATTTATTTTTTAACGTTTCATTATTTTTATGGTTTTAATGTTCGCTATTTATACATTAAATTGCATATTAGCTCTAGCTGATTCATGTTAAAACCACTAGTTGACCATATTATCGTAAAAAAAGCTAGAAATTTACAAACAACTTTAATATAAATTCCTCCATGAGCTTCCTTTTCTAACTTCAGACAATGTTTTATTAAATGTAAACCAATGTTTGCCTTCACCAAGCTACTCCTCCATGAGTTTATATGTATGGCTATGCATCAGTCAAAATAACCAGTGCATTTATTAATTTTATCCAACTAGCCATCTATCTTACTTTTTAATCACATTAAATTAGTTAAACAACTATACATGATTTTATATAACGAACGCACACTGAACAGTTATTTAAACGCTCCATTTAAGCAATGCAAGTGCAAAATATTCGAAGGCAAAAAAAATCTGATTCAATTTAAAAAAATAATGACAATAAAAGTTAAAAAAATTAAATTTAGTTGAATTTTTTTTTAAAGTTAAAGTTTTTGCTGAGAAACTTGATTATGCAATGTTTAATTATGGCAACACATCACATCTATATTAAGAAAATACACACACACGCTTTTTATACCCGCCACCAAAAAAATGGTGGGGGTATATTCATTTTGTCATTCCGTTTGTAACACATCGAAATATCCATTTTAGACCCCATAAAGTATATATATTCTGAATCAGGGTTTGATTTGATGACGATCTAGCTCTGTCCGTCCGTCTGTTGAAAGCACGATAGAGGTCGCACCGAAAAATCTAGGGGCCTCAATCTTTCTTATAGACAAGGTTTGTTTGGTATTGAAAATGGGCTAAATCGGAATATTAGGACGTGAGTTATAGCCCGTAATGCAAGAGTAGGTCGAAAAAACCGTGTCCTCCGAACATCGAATAAAATGGACTTGTGTACAAACGCATTAACGTACAGTTATGAATATATAAATATTTCTCGAGTCAAACAAATATCTCTCCCCAAAAATTGCTAACATCTATACATTAGCAAAGGTGTTATAGATAAAAATGTACGAAAATTTATACCGCGCAGTGTATTTTTGAGTATATTTTAAATTAAAAACCTAATAAAACGGAAAAATTAGATGTACGATTCTGAAATTTTGCACACTTTGCTTTTTGGTGAGAGGCTTTTCTGTAACGGAAAATCAATGTGCCACGCCCACTTCTACGCCCACCTCCCATATAACGTTTTACCTAAAATTCATATAATTTCTCTATTAATAAAGATTTTGGAATAATAAAGGACTATATTGAAACATCTAAGTTGTACTCATTAGAAAGAACAACTTTGACACGCCTACTATAACGCCCACTTTTCACTTTATCAACCGTTAATGAGATTTAAAAGCTCATAAAACCGCCAAAATTAGAGGTATGATGATAAAATTTCCTACGTATATCCCCCTAGGTAATGCCATTACTGTGCCAGAAAATTAAGGTGCCACGCCCACTTTTACGCCCACCTCCCATATAACGTTTTACCTAAAATTCATATAATTTCTCTATTAATAAAGATTTTGGAATAATAAAGGACTATATTGAAACATCTAAGTTGTACTCATTAGCAAAAACAACTTTGACACGCCTACTAAAACCCAACTTTTCACGTAATCTACCGTTACTGAAATTTAAAAGCTTATAAAACCGACAAAATTAGATTTATGATGATGAAATTTGCTACATGTATCTATCTAATCAATGTAATTATTGTGCCAAAAAGTTTATTTGGCATGCCCACTTTAACGCCTCCCACATAACGGTTTATCTTCAATTCATGTAATTTCTCTATTGCCAAAGTTTTTGGGAAAATAAAGGACTATATTGAAATATCTAAGTTGTATTTATTAGCAGAAACTTTATTGACAGGCCTACTTTAACGCTTACTTTCACTAAAAGATTAAATTTACGAAAACATTTTACTATCACATCGAAGTTATTAAGGGTGGTTAAATTTTAAGGGCCGATGTTGATTTTAAATAAAACACAAGCTATTTAAAAAATTATTATCATTTCTTTACATAATGATAATATTTGTATGGTTCAATTATGTATTTAACAAAATATCGACCAAATAATCCTTGGCGCCACTACTCTATCTGATGGTCCAAATTTTCAATGACAATGTTGATGTTCAATTGTTGGGCACGATGATGAGTCGAGGTTGACTGCTCTTTTGCCACACTATCGCAAAAAACAGCAATGGTTCCCATTCAACGAACTAAGAAGTCATTCACAGATTTTCTAACATTTTATACAGACCTGTTTTGCAGAAATTTAAATATTTTTTACAATTCTCCCGATTGTGGACGAATTTGAACGATTATGTTGATCCTTTTTGCTGTAAAATTAAAGTCTGAAAAGATGGGTCGTATGCACGCTCCAGGAAAGGGTATCTCCCAATCAGCTTTGCCCTACAGAAGAACTGTTCCCTCCTGGCTAAAACTCAATGCTGAGAACGTTAAAGAATAAATAAAGAAATTAGGGAAAAAAGGTTTAACGCCGTCGAAAATTGGTATTATTCTCCATGATTCACATGGTGTTGCCCATGTACGATTCGTCAATGGCAACAAGATTTTGCGTATCATGAAATCTGTTGGTCTTAAACCTGATATCCCAGAAGATCTGTATCATATGATAAAGAAGGCTGTTGCTATCCGCAAGCATTTGGAATGTAACCGCAAGGATAAGGACGGCAAATTTCGTCTTATCTTGGTTGAATCCCGTATACACAGGTTGGCCCGCTATTACAAAACCAAAAGCGTCCTTCCACCTAACTGGAAATACGAATCTAGTACGGCCTCCGCTTTAGTTGCCTAAGTAATTGATTTCTTTAGAAAGATTTCTAGGTTTATTTTTGTATTTTATTTAAAAGAATTACGAAATGCACAAAATGCATTTTGATTTGAACGCGTTGCTCATTTGCGTATCTTTCCACGGATCAAATTGAGTAAGTTTGAGATTGAGAAATGTTAAATGAAATGCAGAAAACAAATTTAAAGACTAGGTGTAGTTCACCTTCAACATGGGCCCTTAAAATTTAACCACCCTCTACAGAGAAAGTGATACATATTTTATTATAAAGAGATTATTCCATAGCGATTAACAAAATAATAAATATTGTGCTTCATATGTACTAGGGTGATCGACTCGGTTTAACAACCGGTGGAAAACCCGGTTTTTTCCTCTTTCAGCTGGTGGTTTTTCTAAATGTTGATTTTTCGAATATCGAATACACCGGTGTTTTTATCCGAAAAAGCCGGTTTTTTTATTTTTTTAAGTTTATTTTCATATGTCTTTGTAACCAATCGTACCATAGTATATTTCGTACGGGAAAAGTTTCCAAAAATCAGAAAATAAAAACTATTAAATATTCTTCCATAATATTGTAAGAATTTTATTTGTTGTTAAAAAATTAAATGCAAAATAAGACAAATAACTGATCTGTAATATTATTTTTGTTATAGGATATAAGCCTAACATTAAAAGTTAGAGGTAATTGAAGCATAAACTTAGCTGATCGATCACTTTAAGGTAAAAAGTGTAGTAACAATAGAGAAAAACCAATAATCTCTCCTTCCAGATCCTAATTTTAAATAATGGCATCTGTCAACTTAAATTCCAATTAAACCATCGAACAAACTATTTTATGCCTATATTTGTATGTCTGTCTGGGGTATAAGAAAGAATTTTTAAAATGAAATTTTAAAGATTTTATTCCTAGCCTTTAAAATGTACATATTTCAAATTACAGAAATAATTTCAAACAGAATACGTTAGTACATATTAGTTTAAAAGATCTATTTAATATTTAAAAATGTACCGAAGGAGATACAAAAATTGTATGTAATTGTATTTATTTATTTTACTTGTAAAGAGTACCTTTTGTCCTTTAATTCAACTAATTAAAACGAAATTAGTCAACTGCATTCATGTCATGATTATTGCGTTATTGTGCAGCCAAACGTATATAAACTGTTAAAATTTTATATTCATATATAAATTTAATAATAATCTTTTTTTACAATATTTTTTAATTTTTTCTTTCAATATTATATTTTATATATTCGAACCGAAAAAATAGCAACCGGTTTTTTTTAAATTTCAAACTATTTGAAAACCGGTTTCTTAAAAAAGTCGAATAATCGATCACCCTAATATGTACACAAAATTGGTGGTGGGTATAAAAGATTCGGCACAGCCGAATATAGTGCTCTTACTTGTTAAATAATAGCGTGGTGTTATGGTAAAACAGTGTATACTTCATATTAGAGTGGTGACTTTATTTATTTTTGCCGGTATAGCAGTGTCCACGGATCATAGTAAATTTTATTTTTTACAATTTCATTGTTAAATAGGTAATTGTTATATTATTTGAGCTATTTATAACACATGCATAAAATAAATTACAACACACTAAAAGAGAACAGCAAAAATGCAAAACACATGTTCTTACTTATAAATACAAATATAAATTATATAAAAAGTTCATTCGTGCTTATACCTATTTCTAAATTATATTTTAAATATAGATTATTTTCCCAAATTCATAAAATTTAAAATGAATTAAAATGTATTTTATTTTATTTGAAATTTTTCATATAAAATTTTCTTAAAATAGTTTTCAAATACATTTTATAAAAGCCTTAATATGTTTACCTAAATTTGAATGCATACTGCGGAATTTTGTAATTATTAATTTTATTTGGTCGATCTTAAATGGCAAAAACAATGCCAGAAAATTGTTCATTATAATTGTTATTTAGGTACCTATAAACCAAATTTTTAATTTGTGTTATTGCAAAGCTATGCTCATGCTATGTAACGACATTATAATTGTTTGCTTTTTGCATGGGTTGTCATAACACATGCATTCCCATACTGTTGTGATAAATATTTGCCAGGTAGGTATTTTTATTATTATTAACCGCTAGTTTAAAAGACGAAATACATGGCACCTCTAGGCATGCATATAAAATATATGTTTCTTTGTTTGTTTTTCACCTTGTCCGTTTGAACTCAACACATAAAGTATATTTTATTTTTCTAATACCCGTTTTCTTTTTTCTTTCAAAGTTTGATATATAAGAAACTTAGCAGAAGTGTGCTGTTGTGTTAAGGGTTGTTTTCTTCGAGTCTTTCATGCTTGTCTCTCGGGGTTACATACGAGTTCCTGGTAACTCTACACAAAATCAATTTATATAATAATTGATTGATTGATGTTCGTACCCTGGGGAAAGTCCCCGGGCCTAGGATAGAAAGTATCAAGGCGTAAAAAGTATTTTCTCGCAGTTTAAAAACTTTGAGAATTATTCGCCTATATTCCGCGGAAAATTCTCATGCATCTATAGAGAGTTTCGTTCGAAACGAATTTATATGCATGTGTCTGCGGAAACGTGCCAGATTTCTCTAAGTCATTGACAAGTTGTGGGGAATTCTTATGAGTTCCTCCCAAACTGAATGGGGCTTAAATTGGGAAATTCGATCAAAACAACTTCTCCATGCTTTTTATAATTTCACATAATAAACCTTTAAAAAATGTTTTGTATCTTTTATTCTCACTCATTACACAATAATAATTTAAAACTAAGTTTATATTAAATAATTTTTTATGGAAAAAACAATTTGTTAAATACATATGTATGCATATATTTTTTGTGTATGAAAACTTGTTTTTCTTTACAAAAAAAAAATTATTTTCGAAAAACAAAAGTTTAAAAAAATGGAATTTAAAATTTATTTAAGAGATTTTTTTTATTCTTACCTCTTTGTCCTCAACCAGAGTAGCTACGCGTCCTGGCTGAAAAATATATAACAAATGCAAACATATTTGTTATTTATTTTATTAAATATGATTTAAAATTATATTGTTAAAAATAATGGGGGAAATGATAGATAACAGTTTAGGATTAGTATGGTGAAGCAATACTCGAATATGCAAAATAAAAAAATTATTAAGTAAATAAACGAAATAGCCTTAATCACTAAAAAGTATTATTTTCGGTTTTAATAATAAATGTTAATTCAATAATAAACTTTCTTGATTTAAACAAATTGTAAAATCAATCCATTGTTATAAAGTTTTTACTAAATTTGGTGTAAGGCAAATTACAAATCATTGAAAAAATATTTATCAAAAGTAGTGATTACGCTTAGGTGAATATTTGCTAAATGTGAATGTAGCTTATATACCCTTCCTTCACCATTATATTCATAGGTATGTTAAAATTTTGACATCATCTTAGTGTAGTCTAGATTTAATGTAAGACATATTCGTAAGGTAAAGAAGAAACCAAATGAAACGCCATTGCGTTAGGGACGCCATCTTTAAGTTTTAAATTTTTTTATAGCTTACTACATTCTCATGTTCAATCGCTTTTATTTAATACCAATATCAACTATCTCGGTTGTTTTTAAGCTGAAAAATCGTAGTTGTATTTTGGTGCTTATATCTCGGTCAGTTTTAAACCGATTTGCTAGACTTTCTCTCTAATATTTTTCCAGACTACGACTTGCAATTTGATGTCACTGGCACTTTAAAGAAATTAATTAAGAACTTAAGGAACATGATATATTTAAAAAAAATATTTTTTTAAAGTATTTTTGCCTAAATCTTTGTCGATTTGTGACCGATTTGTCTACAAATAATCCTAAAGGCATATCATAAAGATAAATACTAACATACATGTCTATAAATGATCCTACAGCTGACAAAGTTAATTTTTTCTAACACTATGAAAAAAAGAGGTTGTAATATTAATTTGTTTTAACTTTAGCTGACAATGGCTCGATTTTGCTTGTTAATAAAACCAATGTTCTTCCGAATATTTTTGAGTCCTTTTTATACCCGCCACCAAAAAAATGGTGGGGGTATATTCATTTTGTCATTCCGTTTGTAACACATCGAAATATCCATTTTAGACCCCATAAAGTATATATATTCTGAATCAGGGTTTGATTTGATGACGATCTAGCTATGTCCGTCCGTCTGTCTGTCTGTTGAAAGCACGATAGAGGTCTCACGGGAAAAGCTAGGGGGCTTAAATTTTGCCAGAATCTTTCTTATAGACAAGGTTTGTTTGGTATTAAAATGAGCTAAATCGGAATATTAGGAAGTGAGTTATAGCCCGTAATATGGAATTGTGTCCAAACGCATTAACGTACAGTCATGAAACTTCGAATATAAATTTCTCGAGTCAAAAAAATACCTCTCCCTAAAAATTGCTAACATCTATGCATTAGGAAAGGAGTTATAGATAAAAATGTACGAAAATTTATACCGCGCAGTGTATTTTTGAGTATATTTTAAATTTAAAACCTAATAAAACGGACAAAATTAGATGCACGATTCTGAAATTTTGCACACTTTGCTTTTTGGTGAGAGGCTTTTCTGTAACGGAAAATCAATGTGCCACGCCCACTTCTACGCCCACCTCCCATATAACGTTTTACCTAAAATTTATATAATTTCTCTATTAATAAAGATTTTAGATTAATAAAGGACTATATTGAAACATCTAAGTTGTACTCATTAGAAATAACAATTTTGACACGCCTACTATAACGCCCACTTTTCACGTTATCAACCGTTAATGAAATTTAAAAGCTCATAAAACCGCCAATGTCATTACTGTGGCAGAAAATTAAGGTGCCACGCCCACTTTTACGCCCACCTCCCATATAACGTTTTACCTAAAATTCATATAATATCTCTATTGATAAAGATTTCGGAATAATAAAGGACTATATTGAAACATCTAAGTTGTACTCATTAGAAATAACAATTTTGACACGCCTACTATAACGCCCACTTTTCACGTTATCAACCGTTAATGAAATTTAAAAGCTCATAAAACCGACAAAATTAGATTTATGATGATGAAATTTGCTACATGTATCTATCTAATCAATGTAATTATTGTGCCAAAAAGTTTATTTGACATGCCCACTTTAACGCCTACCTCCCACATAACGGTTTATCTTAAATTCATGTAATTTCTCTATTGACAAAGTTTTTGGGAAAATAAAGGACTATATTGAAATATCAATGTTGTATTTATTAGCAGATACTTTATTGGCAGGCCTACTTTAACGCCCACTTTCACTAAAAGATTAAATTTACGAAAACATTTTACTATCACATCAAAGTTATTAAGGGTGGTTAAATTTTAAGGGCCGATGTTGATTTTAAATAAAACACAAGCTATTTAAGAAATTATTATCATTTCTTTACATAATGATAATATTTGTATGGTTCAATTATGTATTTAACAAAATATCGGCCAAATAATCCTTGGCGCCACTACTCTAAATTTCAATGACAATGTTGATGCTCAATTGTTGGGCGTGATGATGAGTCGAGGTTGACTGCTCTTTTGCCATACTATCGCAAAAACCAGCAGTGGTTCCCATTCAAAGAACTAAGAAGGCATTTACAGATCTTCTAACATTTTATACAGACCTGTTTTGCAGAAATTTAAATATTTTTTACAATTCTCCCGATTGTGGACGAATTTGAACGATTATGTTGATCAAAAGAATTACGAAGTGCACAAAATGTATTTTGATTTGAACGCCCATTTTAATAAAAAGCCTGAATAACTTTAAAGCGTTGCTCATTTGCGTATCTTTCCACGGATCAAATTGAGTAAGTTTGAGATTGAGAAATATTAAGTGAAATGCAGAAAACAAATTTAAAGACTAGGTGTAGTTCACCTGCAACATGGGCCCATAAAATATAACCACCCTCTACAGAGAAAGTGATACATATTTTATTATAAAGAGATTATTCCATAGCGATTAACAAAATAATAAATATTGTGCTTTAAATGTACACAAAATTGGTGGTGGGTATAAAAGATTCGGCACAGCCGAATATAGTGCTCTTACTTGTTATTATTAAGTTACATTATTTAGAATATTCCTACAACCAAGGTGTATTTAATATACATACCTTGCGTACAACTAATATTTTTTTATTTTACTTGGCATTACAACGCATGCCGGATTCAGCTAGTCTGCAATAGCTTTATATTTAGATAATTTTATTACTAAGTGATTTATCGTTTCTGGTTGATCTAGATAGGCCCTCAGGGATAATAATCTAATGGCATCAAATCGCATGATCCAGATGGCTAGTTTATAGATATATTTTAAAATTTGTTCAATTGATTGTATTGTGCTCTGTGTGGCATGTGAAACAATCTTGCTGAAACCATCCTGCTGCAACCACTGCATTACTTATGCTATTTAAGATCATTGAGATAAGTAAGCATATCTCTATACCGCTCACAGTTGACTACAACGTTCTGACCATTGTTATTTATGAATTATATGGATCAATGGTTTTATCGGCCCGTAAAGCCACGAAACATTCAGTTTTTTTTAGTTATATGGCGTTTGAAAATGGCTTAGGGATTATCATGGTTCCATTTAAGGGAATTTTTTTAATTGACATTTAACCAAAATATGCTTATGATTTTCAAAATAATATTTAACAATTTGCAAGCGATGCTCTGACATGATTTTAATCATGATAAATTGCTATACTAAACTAATCTATGAACAACTGCCACAGAAAATAGCGACTGCAATTTAAATTTGGCCGCCTCTTAAAAAAAACCCTTTTTTAATATTGATATTACACTGAAACGTATTATATAACAATTATCTTATAATCAAATAAATTAAATAATATTTTATGGCATTAACACACATTGTTAACTAGTAGTTAATATGCCAACATAGAATTTGTTTAATTACATTTTTAATTTTACCAGAGAAACTTGGGTCAATGCAATTTGTAAGACTGTTCGCACTTGTAAATAGTAAACTTCTTAACTCCCACCCAATGTTTAACGTTTGTTATTTAAATTTGCAAAATAAAGAAATAAATAAAAAAATGTATATACATAAATATGATGTCAAGGTTATTTCAATACAGCAAATTAAATAAAAATATTAACAACAACTGTCAATGTATAGAGTAAAATTATAAGCACAATAGCGCATCTTGAATATAGAAAACAAAAATTAAAAAAAAAATTATAGGTTAAGCGTGGGAATATTTTTTTTTCATAGGTCAGGTTCATGTAGACCGCAAAAAATTTTTTTTAATAATTTAACATAAATTATACCGTCAATTAAATTTTTTTAGAGAGTTCTTAAGTAAATATAAAAATATTAACAATTTTAAAACGCCCTTTGGGTTAGTTTTACAAAAATCAAAAAATAAATATAAGAATATCGGAACAGTTTTTATAAATTTCTCTAAACATAAAATTAAGATCATATTCCTATATCTTACGCAGATGAATTAGTATATGCTGGCCAAGTAATTTCCGCAATTCCGCAATTTCCGCAATAAGGCTGGACATTCGCAGAGGAAGCAAAAAGCTGTCATCTCTTTTTCTTGAGAATCTTTAGCCTAAGGATGCTACTTTTTAAAGTAAGCAACGGAATTGCAACTGCTTTTATTTATCTAAAGCAGATCCAGCTCTGTCTATCTCGCCTTCCCATTCACCATCATAGTGGTCTCCACACCCAGAAAACAGAAAATCACATTCATTGCCAATCGAACTTTTCATTTGTTTCTATTGCAAGAATCATAATTTATTAGTGCTGAAACGAAATTCTGTAGATGTAACCGTAAAATTCTACTATAACAACTAAACTATGCAATTGCGGTACTCGAAACCGATAATGTTTTCCTTGTGTATTCACAAGATTCAAACTAAGCTGACAAAAAGTCGACCCAGCTCTGACAAAATTTTTTTACATTGACTTATCAGTAGGAATGTAGTAGTAAAGGAGTTTATTGACAGAAGTTCCGCCTAACTATAGACAAAATTGCCAACATTTCTATGAAGCGTCCAACATAGCAAATACTTCACCCCAGTCCGGAAATCTATCTTAGACAGCTGTTCTACAACATTTTGCCTCTTTGTTCAGTCCACCATACTTACGATTCATATGTAAGGATTTGAAGTTGAATAGTCGTATACATTCAACCATTTCAGTGAAAAATAAAGTTAACATTTTTTTTTAAAAATTTACATATCTAGAAAGCAATTTATTAAAATTATGGAGAATTTGAGAAACGGAGCATAGAAAAACGCTCTTTCAAATGCCGCAAACCGCAAGTTTCTATGTCTTTTAGTTTTTTTAAAAATCACCTGTAAAGATGAACATAATTAATGAAAAAATTTAAAAATGTGATATAAACAGATAATATATGTGACCTGCTCTACGAAAAGGGACCTCTACGTAAATTAAGACTTATTTTAACCTGAAATTAATTAAATAATAGATAAATTAAGTAATAATAAATAATAGATTCAATTCTATCGGCTTAAATCCAAAACATTGATAATTTGAACGAAGCGCTTTTTTTAAACGCGTTTTTCTCAATAACTTCTTTTCGGCGCAGAGATCCATATTCGTGGAGCAGGTCACATATATAAAATCTACTTATAAACGAGTTTTTAAATATTAAAATAACTAAATCAAGTTTTTTTATTAATAAAATTGCAGAAATAAAAATGTTCATATTACTAGAATTGAAAATTTATTTAAAACTTCCTTAAATGCTGGCAAATGCCCTAAAGATTTAAAATAACCCCAAGTATAAAAGCACTATTTTAATACAAAAAATTCTCGTGTCCTGGTGTTTGTGATTAAACTCATCCGAAATGGCTTAACCGATTTTCATGAAATTTTGTGTGCATATCGGGTAGGTCGGAGAATCGGTGAATATCTATTTTTCATACCCCTCAACGCCACGCCTTTTTTCACGCTCCCTCAGGTAGGCAATACTTCTGGATAGATCTTCTTGAAATTTTTACATAATATAAATAAGACTCTTGTATGATTAATAGGATACTTTTTGTTACCACGCCTACTTTAACGCCCACTTTTTTAGTGCAGTCTATAGGTAGAAAACAAAAAGCAAAACTAAAAAACTAAAAAAATATTTCCTAGAAATTATTTATATGGAAAAACAACGTTTGCCGGGTCAGCTAATAATAATATATTATTTTATCTAAAAAAAAGCAAAACTAAATTAAAGTTAATAATTGAACTAAATTCAGCGTAATTAAATAAAGTCTGATGAAATACAATACAACCGAAAAAAACTATATCTGCAAATGTATATTCGTATATTGCTTGTGTGTATTTATGTATGTTCGTCTTGCAAGCAAAATACAAATTTAACTAGAATCTCTTAAAAAATCTTGATCTTATGGAATTGTAACACCTGTTAATGCTCAAGCATTCACATGTCAAACTTTACAAGGTCTTAATTCTATTTCTGTTTTATTAAAGGAAACAAAAAAAATTAAATTTAAATTTAATTTAATTTAAAAAATGCAGGTTATTGGAAACAAGCATTTAAAAAAAAGTAACTTTACTTTTTTTTTAATTGTTTTATAAATTACAAATATTAAGAGAATTATAGTCAGTCAAATTCTGCAATATTGTACTTTACACGCAAAAAAAAACACGGTTGTGGTAATTATAATCTAAGAGCAACATATTATGATTGAATTGTATGATTTTGGTTAAAACATAAAACGGTCGTAAGTTATTATTATTATTATTATTATGCTTACTTAATGTATCATGCAAATATCATATTATAAATACAAATGAAATAAACCATCTTGCTCTTTTCTAAGGCAAATTATTGTTTTTTACCATTAGTTTTATTGATTGTAATTACCTTTTTAATTAAAATTTTTTGTGATAATATTTTCTACGTGTCTTTTTTACAAACGCCTGATTTTTGTGAGGAAACAAATGATGAAGCAAAATAAAATAACTATTACTTGTTTACAATTACCAAATATTGTTAGAGAGAAAAAAATATGACTTATTGTAAGTGGCGTTGTTTTAATGTGGAAAACAAAAAAAAATGTTGTGAAGTCTCATTCATTTTATATTGTTGTAAAAATTACACGGTACCATAAAATACGGCAAAATGAGACTCACAATAATGTCATGTTTATACGGTAATGTGAACCACTAGGTTCATTCTCTGAATTACGATTTCGACGATTCAGACGATTGTTCTTGTTTTAGTTTTTCTTCACTTTACAAAATGTTTCACTATTATTTTTGTTTTCCATTTTTATTTAAATATAAGCCAAGCCCGATGCGCGTTGCTACACCCCTTAATCAATAAAAATGCGTTTTGAATTTTAATTAAATATCAATTTATGGGCGTGACACTTCCCACTTTTCTAATCACGAGATTGTATAGTCATGACAGCTCAACATGTGTGCAAAGTTTCAGAAAATCGGTTTAGTGTAAGTACCTCAAAATTAAACCTTTTTTAATGGGCGTGGCCCTGCCCACTTTTCTAATCACTAAATTATAAAGTCCTGACAGCTCAAATATGTGTGCAAGGTTTCAGAAAAGTCGATCTAGTGAATGTAGCAAAATTTTATAATTTATTTTTTATAGGCGTGGCCCTGTCCACTTTTCTAATCACGAAATTGTGTAATCATGAGAGTTCAATGTGTGTGCAAAGATTCAGAAAAATCGGTCAACCCATAAACACTTCCTGGAATGTGTACAACAACTTGTTAAAGTTTGAGTCCGATCGGCTTTACGGTTTCGGGGTCTATAGCTAACACACACACACAGACAGACAGAGTTTCACTTATATATATATATATAGATATCTGTAGCAAGAAGAAAAAACTGGTTATGTTTATTTTAATCGTTTTTCACGAAAACACTTTTACACTTTTGAGTGGATTTTTAGAAATTGATTTCCTGTTATATGACTATTATTTGAACTCCATCCTGTAATAATTAAACAATATATCAGTTTTATTATATTTTTATTTTTGTTCAATTATTTATCGAAATGATAATGATCGTTGAAAAAATATAGCCAATAAGTTCTCACAAAACTTCCTGTAAAGTTGGTGGAATTATGACGGTGTTATTATCTCAATTTTAGCTTAAGTCGACTTAAGAAGTTATGCCTTATTGTCACAGATATTTATATACATACGTAAATATAAACTTTTTATTTGGTAAATTTTTTTTCTTATAAATGGTGGTTAAATTTTAAGTGCCGATGTTGAATGTGAACCACACCTATACCTCAAGTTTTTTATTGCATTTCATTTTTTATTTCTAAATTTCAGACTAACTCAATTTGAACCATTGAAAGATACACAATCGAGCAACGCGTTAAAGTTATTCAGCCTTATTATGAAAATGGGCGTTCAAATCAAAATGCATTTCGTGCACTTCGTGATTTTTTCATTCAATTTAATAGTCCAAATGTAAGTACAATCGGAAAAATCATTAAAAAATTTCTGCAAACCGGGTCTGTAGGAGATGTGAAAACACCAGTGCACTATTGCTGGTGTTCGCGTTATTGTGTCGGAAGAGCCGTCCACCTCAGCAAGATCTTTAAGTTAACGGCTGTTTTTGTTTTAAAGTGTCCAAAATTTTCGTTTTCTTATGAGTGGTTATATTAGAAACAAAATTACGTCATGTGTGATCATGTCACATCTTTGAAAATTATCTTTTTTAAGGCTACATACCAATGAAAAGCATGAGTCAAATTACGGCATTCGATCACGATCGAAATTTTACTCGAACGATCGAGTTCGCTGTTCTTTAGGTATAGAGATTCTTATAAGAATTTTCAAATTTTGATCACGTTCGAATGCCGTAATTTGCCCCCAGTATATCTTAGCCCGAATTGAATAAAGATAACTTAAATTGGCCACCAACAGGACACCGCCTTACACTTTGTATAGATTTTTCGCGACCCCAAGCCCCAATAATTAAAAGTTATATTTTTATTAGTTATATTTTAAAAAAACCTTATTTCACTAATTCGTAAATATTTTGATAGGTTCTTTAAAACTGGTAAGTATTTTTTTCTCTAGGTCGTAAAAGCTACCTTTTTTTTGCAAGAATCCTGCGTTAGGTTACATCATGAATTTCTACTTATAATAAATTTATGTATGCTTAATGCTTTTTAAATTAACATATCCCTTACTAAAATAATTCTAAGTTCACAGAAGGTAAAAACGTAACAGAAACTATATTATCATAATGTTACCTTTGTTTAAAGATTTCTTAATTAAACTATTATTTTTGATACTATAGCATTACATTTTTCAATCGAGGTATATTTGTGTGAAATGTATTAGAATCACTAAATTTCGTAGAAAATGCGAGTTTGGGCCTCTCTGCTTGTGACCATCGATATCCAATTAAAAATATATTTGTATGAACTTCAACAATAAATTTATAAAATTATTGCAGTTTTATTGTAATTTTATTTAAAGAATGCATTACAAATTTTAATTAGTTAAAACTTTCAATTATAGACGTGATTAAATTAATTAAAATCATTTTTAAAACGTATAGAAATTTTAATTAATTTTTTAATACTAAATTACTTTAATTGGTATTTTTAACATATTTTTCAGCTACAACTATCAATTTTCATTTAATTTATAGTATCATTTTGATGATCAAAGCAAAATCAAATAAAATTGTATTCAATAATAAAAATTTGGTAATTAAAATTAATTTTAATATTGTTCTGTGTAATATAACATCTGTTTCTATCAAATTTTATTTAAATACTAATATTTATAAGTACGTTATAACGTTAAATTTTAAAAGAGCAATTTTATAGCGGCTAGATAAAATTCAATAAAAATCATAAGGTCTGTTTAATAAAGTTGTATATAGAAAATAATAATAACATAGCATGGTTGATATGGACATAAAGTAGGGTAGGGCAAAAATATTGATATTTATTACACAAAAACATCAAAATAAAATCTATATACATATTTTTATACCCGCCACCAAAAAAATGGTGGGGGTATATTCATTTTGTCATTCCGTTTGTAACACATCGAAATATCCATTTTAGACCCCATAAAGTATATATATTCTGAATCGGGGTTTGATTTGATGACGATCTAGCTATGTCCGTCCGTCTGTTCGTCTGTTAAAAGCACGATAGAGGTCGCACCGAAATTTTGCCAGAATCTTTCTTATAGACAAGGTTTGTTTGGTATTAAAAAGGGGCTAAATCGGAATATTAGGAAGAGAGTAATAGCTCGAAAAGCAAGAGTAGGTCGAAAAAACCGTGTGGTTCAAACATCGAATAAAATGGAATTGTGTCCAAAGGCATTAACGCAGACTCATGAAACTTTGAATATATATTTCCTGAGTAAAAACAATATTTTGCCCCGAAAATTATCTAAATCTATGAATTAGGAAAGGAGTTATCGATCAAAATGTACGAAAATTTATACCGCACAGTGTATTTTTCGATATATTTAAAAACAAAAACGTCATAAAAGCAACAAAATTGGATGTACGACTCTGAAATTTTGCACACTTCGCTTTTTGGTAAGAGGCTTTTTTGTAACGGAAAATCAATGTGCCATGCCCACTTTTACGCCCACCTCCCATATAACGTTTTACCCAAAATTCATATAATTTCTCTATTAATATAGATTTTGGAGTAATAAAGGACTATATGGAAACATCTAGGTTGTACTCATTAACAAAAGCAACTTTGACACGCCTACTATAACGCCCACTTTTCACGTTATATACCGTTAATGAAATTTAAAAGCTCATAAAACCGCCAAAATTAAGGTTTGATGATAAAATTTGCTACGTATATCCCTCTAAGCAATGTCATTACTGTGCCAAAAAATTAAGGTGCCACGCCCACTTTTATGACCACTTCCCATATAACGTTTTACCTAAAATTCATATAATTTCTCTATTATTAAAGATTTTGGAATGATAAAGGACTATATTGAAATATCTAAGTTGTACTCATTAGCAAAAACATTTTTGACACGCCTACTATAACGCCCACTTTTCACGTTATCTACCGTTAATGAAATTTAAAAGCTCATAAAACAGCCAAAATTAGAGATATGATGATAAAATTTGCTAAGTATATCCCCCTAGGCAATGTCATTATTGTGCCAAAAAACTAAGGTACCACGCTACTTTTACGCCCACCTCCCATATAACGGTTTAACTTAAAATTCATATAATTTCTCTATTAATAAAGATTTTGGAATAATAAAGGACTATATTGAAATACCTTAGTTGTACTCATTAACAAAAACAACTTTGACACGCCTACTATAACGCCCACTTTGCACGTTATCTACCGTTAATGAAATTTAAAAGCTCATAAAACCTACAAAATTAGAGGTATGATGATGAAATTTGCTACGTATATCCTTCTAATTAATGTTATTGTTGTGCCAAAAAGTTTAGGTAACACGCCCATTTTAACGCCTATCTCCCATTTAACGGTTTATCTTAAATTCATGTAATTTCTCTATTGACAAATTTTTTGGGAAAATAAAGGACTACATTGAAATATCTAAGTTGTATTTATTAGCAGAAACTTTATTGACACGCCTACTTTAACGCCCACTTTCATTGAAAGACTATATTTACAAAAGCATTTTAGTAGCATATCGAAGTTATAAAGGGTGGTTAAATTTTAAGGGCCGATGTTGAATTTAAATAAAACACAAATTATTTAGGATATTATCATTATTTCTTTTTGTAATTATAATATTTGTATGGTTCAATGATGTATTTAACAAAATATCGGCCAAATGACACCCCCCTCCATCCTTGGCGTCACTCCTCTATCTGATGGTCCAAATTTTCAATGACAATGTTGATGCTCAATTGTTGGGCATGATGATGAATGGTTCCCATTCAACGAACTGAGAAGGCATTCACAGATTTTCTAACATTTTATACAGACCTGTTTTGCAGAAATTTAAATATTTTTTACAAATCTCCCGATCGTGGACGAATTTGAACGATTATGTTGATCAAAAGAATTACGAAGTGCACAAAATGCATTTTGATTTGAACGCCCATTTTTATAAAAAATCTGAATAACTTGAAAGCGTTGCTCATTTGCGTATCTTTCACGGATCAAATTCAGTAAGTTTGAGATTGAGAAATGTCAAATGAAATGCAAAAAAAACTTGCTGTTTGTGTGGCTCACCTTCAACATGGGCTCTTAAAATTTAACCACCCTCTACAAAGAAAGTGATACATATTTTATTATAAAGAGATTATTCCATAATGATTAACAAAATAATAAATATTGTACTTTAAATGTACACAAAATTGGTGGTGGGTATAAAAGATTCGGCACAGCCGAATATAGTGCTCTTGTTTTATTTTCATTTGTCTATCCCTAATATATAAACACACAAATGCATATCAATTCCTTTAGCGGCGGTGTAGGGTATAGAAAATTTTTTTTTTGTTTTTGCAACAATAAAATGTTAAAACATGATTATAACAAGTTATTAAAAATTTTTCTAGAATCAAATTCTTTTTTTTTCATCTGGTAGCAATAACGACACAAAAATTTTGCTAACATCTTTAATTTGTAATATTTTTTTTCTTAGTAAAATATGAAAACTTTAAAACTTTGTTGAAACAACTTTAAAGCAGACAACTCTTAACGGTTATTTGTGAACGTGATGATGTTTTAAATGTTTTATTTTTCACACCATCTACCATCCACCATCCACGAAAACGAGACCTTATAAAAATTTGCTGTAATGTAGTGGAAATAATAATGATTTATTTGTTTGTTTAAATAAGTATGACCTTCACTTCACTTTATATTAATAATTTTATAGATACTTCTTGAGATACTTCTTTTTTTTCTAAAGAAACAATTTTTAATAATTTACGAAATTGTTGCGTGCGCATTCACATGAGAAATCATTGTTTTTTTCTCATATATATTTTTTATCAAACTTAAAAGTGTTTTTGAAAAAATTGTCTATAAAAAAATATGTTTCGTGTAATTTTATTAACGTGTATAATAATAAAATGTTGTTTTTTTTTAATTGATCATTTGTTTAAGTGAGTATAAATCTTTTTCTTAGCTTTGAACTTAACAAAGAATAAATGTAGAATCATCAAAAGTATTTTAATTTTTACCTGAATTTTATATTTAATTTACTTTTTTCTTAATTTTAAATTGTTATGCTTTTTTGTTAATAACTACCTTTAGAATTCAGACAATTTTGTTTTAATTAATTTTCCATTAAAAAAAAATACCATTAACCACAAAATATAAACTTATCTACAGTTCTCATTAAAAGAAAATAACTTTACATAGCATAAGTTTATTGAATTGTTTGAAATTGTGCAACTTAATTGTATCAGATCTAATAAATGTTGTAGTGGCATCTTCTAAGCATGTTGACTACTGAATTTAATTTAAAATCGTGAATGACAAACCAAAAATTTTTATATAATAAAAAGGGAAACAAATTTACATGACAAGTTTTATACTTTTGGCCTTAACTAGTCAAAAGATCGTGGTTGATTTTCTAAAAAAAATAACCATAGACATATACATATGTGGCCTTTTCACAAAAGAACTTATTTCCAATTTACAAACATTTCAGAAGAACAACAAAAAATATAATAAAATAAACAACAATTTAATTTAAATAATTTATTCTTATTACATTCTTATTTATAACCTGTTTTAAGATGCAAATTAATTAAAACTTATTATAATTGTTTTAATTTTCAAACTTTTCAGGAAAATACAAAAACAACTAACTCATAGTTAATTAATTAATTATGTAAAATATTAAATCCTTTTTGATTTTTTATTACTGATTAATCTCAAGGTCAACGTCTCAAGGTCAGAGTTTCGTGTTGATATTAAGAGCCTAATCTAAGGGACTTCTCTATTTGGAAAGGAAAGACGTGGGAACAGCGTTGCCAACTCGGTGATTTTAGCACTGTTTTTAGTGCTTTTTAAAATTTTAAACGCGGAAAATTTCTAATTCAATGCTTGGTGATTTTTTCTTTTATTATTCGTGCTTTTCCATTTTTCTTCGGTGACACCAAATGCTAAATTTTAAACTAATTTTTTTTATTAAAAACAATATTCGTAATACCCTGTTCAGATTGTTATTGTTAATTGTTTCAATTTAGTGTTGATTGAGCAATTAAAATAAGTGTTCACACATACTCAATTTATCTTACTCCATTAGCATTTGATAGCTGTAAAAATACAACGTATTTATACCAAATTAAATAATGCCTTCTTTTTTTCTGTTAATAAAATATATTTACAATTATATTTATATAGATATTTGAATTTATTTAAACATTTTATTAAAATTTCCATCAACCATTTTTCCATTTTTTCATTTTTCATTTTTGTATTATTTATTTGTATAAAGTACATATTGCTCAATTTATAAGTAATTTTTAGTATGATAAATTTAGCTCAATAAAGGCCTTTAATTGCGAGAATATTATAAATTGACAATTAAGGCGCGTGTTTAAAGATAGCATAAGGCTAATTATTTTAAATTACCCTTACGTATATTGTATTCTAATAAAACTAAAAAATATTTACCCATTGTAAAATGATATAAAGTTGAAAATACTTTCTACCTTTTATATTAAAACTATTAATTAATAAAATTATATGGATTGATAGTGTACTATGCTTCTGTTATTTTTTGATTTGGTTGCTGGCCATTAAAAAATAGTTATGAGTGGATTATTAACTGTAATTTTAATTTGATACTCGTTTCTTGATATCCTTTATGGTTTATGAGATATAAAGCACACACATTTTATAAAATTAAATACATAGTTACGAGAACTTATTTTGTAAGTAAAATTTCAAGGTGATTAAACATCTTGAACATTTTAAAAATAACATTTGTATGGAGATGTATTAAAAAGGTTAAAAGAAAAAAGTGAAATTAATATGCAAACATTTTTCATTTTACAATTTTATAAAGCAACAATTGATACCCTGATTAGGTTAATATTTGCATTGATAGCAACAGTCTTATATGTCGACTGTCGATAGCAATATATCTTCAGTTTCGTTGTCAGTTATAAAATAAATTATTCCAGAGGGCAACTAGCATCTAAAACCTGTAAATTTTACTCTAAAATAATGATTACATTTGCAACTGTAAAGTTAAATTTGTACACTCCTTAAAAATGCGTTATAAAAAATAAATTATTTTTAAAATTATCTGCTCCTTATGCTATAAATCAAAATTTACAATTATTTTATGAAACAAATAGAACCAAAAGTAAACAATTTTAAACTCAGTGATTTTTAATGAAAATTACGTGTTTTTAGGGGCTTAGGTGCTCTTTGAAGTTCTAAAGTTAACAACCCTGCGTGGGAATATTATCACGTTTTATGACTGGACATTGCAATCTCAAATACCATTCAACTTAAACTAAGCATGTACTCTGCAATTGCCCGGCACTCTGCACAAAGAGATTACGCTTTCTATAGTGTAGTGTTATTATGCCAATGGATATTGTGAATTCTTTGCCCCGTAGTGTATTAGGCTTTATTAAAAGCTTTGACCTATAGGAAAGCAAATGGTTGCATAAAATAACTATTTTGTTTTGGCGGTGCTTATTGGCCAATTTATTACTACAAGTACTACTATTACTACTATTACTACTACTATTACTATTACTACTACTACTACTACTACTACTGCTACTACTACTACTACTACTACTACTATTTTTCATAGAAAGTCAATTAATGCAAACAATACATTTTCAAGATCTCACTTTTATGATTTAGAATGCTAAAAATTTTGTTATCTCGACTTGAGTTGTTTTTTCAAAAGTCCCCAAAAATATAGGTACGTGTGATATAAATATAAAATAAATAAAGAAAAAATAACAAAACATCATTATGGGTACGGTTGCACAATTATATTTTGTATGTTCACAAAAACTAGAATTCATATAAAACTGTCAACATAAAATTTGATGTGAAAAGCTTTTATCTTGTATTTTTTGGCCAAATTGAATTTATGTTTATAGAAATATTCTAAAATAAAATAAATCTGCAGAACCAAAAAAAAAAAAGTATTATATGAAATAATAAAATTATTGAAAACAACACCAAATAACAATTTGTTTATATGTCAAATTGGCAATTGTAAAGCTTTTAAAATATTTATTGAAATATCTTTAAATATTTGTGTTAACTGCTTAATTTTTTGGCAATGTTTCCAAGGTCACCTTATCGTTAAATTCTTTTGTATATTGTATTACTATTTTTGTTAATAGTTTAATAGTCGTGGTATGGTATATAATTTACCATAAATATTAATTTATTAATAAAAAAAATATGTTTTTCCTCATGTTGATCATAAAAAAAATAGTTAATATAACAAACAGCAGTGAAAAACAATGTTTAAAATTATTTTTATACTAATCAAAGTGTATATTTCTTTCAATGTTTTATTTTAATTAGTTAATTAATTTTTATGCATCACAAATTTTTTTGTATAATATTTAGTTATTTACAGTTATTGATAATTTTTATTTGCAGACAATTTGTTTATAAATTTTTAATTTATATAAAAAAATTTTCGAAAAACTTTTATTTAAATAAATTATTCAAAATTTTCTATATTCTTATAAATTAATTGGTAAAATCTATATTTATAGAACATTTTTGATTAGTCTCTTACCTATTTCGTAACTTACAGAAATATTGTTAAAATACTTTGGCAATTTTGCTTTGTTTTAATTAATTGATTTAATTTTTTATCTTATGTATTAATAGGCAAGTCGATTCCTTTGTTAAACGGTTTACGGTCGCATTATATTTTTAGTATAAAATCTAAAATTAGTTAATTATTTTATAAGTTATAAGCGATAAAAGTTGCTTTTAACACATGTAATGTATAACAATAGCAAAAAATAAACAAGTAAGAGCACTTTATTCGGCTTTGTCGAATCTTTTATACCCACCACCAATTTTATGTACTTTTATAGCACAACATGTATTATTATGTTATTAACAGTAGTCGCTATGGAATAACATCTTTATACTAAAATATGTATCAATTTCTTTGTATAACTTCGATATATTAGTAAAATGCTTTTTTAAATGTAATCTTTAAATGAAAGTGGGCGTGTTAATATAGTTTATGCTAATAAATACAACTTAGATATTTCAATATAGTCCTATATTCTTCCAAAAAGCTTTGTCCATAGAGAAATTATATGAAATTAAGATACATCGTTATATGGGAGGTAGGCGTTAAAGTGGGCGTGTCACTTAAATTTTCTAGCATAACAATGACATTAACTAGAAAGCGACATTTCACCATCATATCTCTAATTCTTTCATAAAACCGAAAGCTTTTTAATTTCCTTGAGAGTAGATTATTTGAAAAGTGGCATTAAAGTAGGAAAGTCAATGTAGTTTTACTTATATATTTTTTGTTTATAGAAAAAATATATGGATTTAAAATATAGCGTTATATGGGAGGTGGGCGTTAAGGTGGGCGTGTCTATTTTTTCCCGTTCCTACAAAGCCTTTGACCAAATAGCAATTTTCGCAGTATTTCAGAATCAGAGACCTATTTTTATCAGTTTTATTACTTTTTAAAATTTTGAATATAGCGAAAAATGCACTGTGCGGTATAAATTTTCATATATTTTGATATATAACTGCTTTCTTAATGCATAGATTTAAGCAATTTTCAAGTAAAAAAATATTTTTCACTCAGGAAATATATATTCGGCTCTACGTCAATGCGTTTGGACACTATTAACTTTTATTCGATGTTTAAAGAGCATGGTTTTTGTGACCTTCTCTTACAATACGAGCTATAACTCTCTTTCTAATAATCCGATTTAGCCAATTCTCAATACCAAAGAAATCTTGTGTATTAGAAATATTTTTTTGAGCCCCCTAGCTTTTTCGGTGCGACCTCTATCGTGCTTTCAACAGACGGACATACGGACGGACATAGCTAGATCGTCATCAAATGAAACCCTGATTCAGAAAATATATACGTTATGGGGTCTAAAATGTATATTTTAATGTGTTACAGACGAAATGAGAAAATGAATATATCCCCACCATTTTTTTGGTGGTGGGTGTATAAAAACAAACTAATGCATATTGAATTAACATTGTTGATAAAAATTGTTTTTGCAAACAGTTATTCTTGTATTTGATATAAAATATAAAGTAAAGAGAGTTTAATGTAATTCAAAGAGGTTTTCTGTTTCTTTTTTTTTCTATTTTAAATTTGGTGTTCACGGTTTATTTAGTTTACTTAATGAAAGAAATTCAATTTGAAAAAAATAAATCGATAAAATAATAAATTGTTTTGCGCTAAAGAAAACCCTTCATAGTTAGGTAACGATCTTATGGGTTGACCGCAATACATACTAGTTTATAAATTACTGGTAATAAATGCACTATTTTTTGAAAATTTCCAATTTTTTTTATTGTTATTAAGTTTTCTTAATTTTAGAATAATTCACAAAAGTTTTACGATAAAATTACTAATTGCATATAGAACATATAAACGTCTATCGGCTACCCCAAGACATACTTATGCATATACTATATGCAACTGCGATGTTTTTCTGTCTAGAAAAATTCATATATCAGAGATTGAAAAGTTGTTACGTTCTGTTTAATGAAAAAAATGATTAAAGAAAGGATATAAATTTGTAAACCCATGTAAAACATCAAATATAAATAAATTTAGTACATATATTTGGTATCAAAAAGGTACATTTAAGTTAAATGGCTTATACCGAAACATCAATCTCATTTTCATACATAAATAACTAAAATCAAAGCGAATTAACAAAGTTTTACTTTATGATTCCCGATCAGCTTTTGCAACAACATAACCTGTATGAATATGCCTTGGGCTGCCCCATTTTAAAATACAGTGACTAGAAAAATTTAGTTTTGGTTGCTTTTAACGAGGCTCTTCATATAGTGTATTCACACCAAGTACACGTGCAAATGATAAAACTAATTCATCAAAAATGCATGTGTTATGTTAGGGTAGCGTTTGGCTCACTTCTTCCTTTTTACAGTTACCATAATCATTCTACCCAGAGCTCTATTCGCAGTGTGGTAAAAAGGTCTAAGTTCACTGGCTCAGTAAACGAAGAACAAAGCAACACTGATACGATGACAAAATGAAGACGTTAGAGTTTACAAGAGAATTCAAGGTAGTCGATTTCGCTTCGCTTGTGGCTATACCCGAACAAAATTAATCAAAAAACAATATTCCTGAATTTAGGACGTTACCAACCCACTTTAAATCCAAGAACGTCCAACATATATCAAAAAAGGCATATAGGCATATATACCATCATTACTAACGAGCAGCAATTAAGATCGATGATTGTAAACTTTTTTAAATGATTTAAACAGTAGCGACATGGGACATAGGGAGGCGCTACGTGCCGCATAACTCATGTCGCGTTAGCCATTTTGCATTATAATATGAAGTGGCCACTGAGATCGTGCAATATCAGATTTCTCTTCTAAAGTCGCACGTTTATGTGAATAATCAGAAAGTCACAGTGCGTTTTAAAGCCAACATAATCCGTGCCATTAGTCAAAATCAATCTGATTAATGCGTCAAAGTCAGAATTTTTTTAATGTTATAAACGACCCATTTTATTTGATAGGCAAAATAATTTTTACTCAAAAAAATATTTATCCATACAAATCTTGTATGAAATATTATATTATTTGTAAGTAATAAAACAAAGTCTTTAAATATAAGTAAAATTGTAACCATAACATTATATTTTTTTGAGAATGACACATTCAAAAATCTAAATAATCATTTAATAGCTAGCATTCATACATATGCTAAATACAAAAAAATTAAAAAAAAAAACAAACAAACAACTTAAGACACAAGCGGCTGGTACAAATTAAACAGGGAAGAGATGTTTTCCAGCATGCAGGTGTGCATACAATATAAATCACTACATATTTTTGTACATTCAAATGCAAACCACAAATGTACAAACATTTAAAAAACTAAATAAATAAAAAAATATTTTAATACAAAAAAATACCTTAAAGTAACAATACAAAATAAATATATTTAAATAAAGAAATCATTTTGTAGCACTGTAGCTGTTATAGTTTGTAATTTTTTAATGCTTAAAAAATTTTTTAAACATTTGTTTAACCAAAAGCAACACAAATACAATTAAAAAAATATCTCACATACCAAAAATTTAAGCCGGAATATATATTTCAATTATTAATAAGTTTGCAGTTTGTTGAATCTCATATACACATACAAAAACAAATTATTATTATTTTTATTCATTAAACTTGTTTCCCTCCATACAGAAATCCCTCAGCAATCAAACATACATGTCTAGAGATTCAATTGTAAATAAAATTATTACCAACCAAAACCACCGCCACGACCAACATTAAAGCGAAACAAAAGAAATCATGAAGTCTCATTTAGTTAAAATTCATTTTATACAACTAATGATGAGTTTGAGAGTTTTTTCTAATCTACGAGTAATTCTGTGGTTTTAAGTATTTATTGTTTTACAACTAAATGTCAGTTGTACATTTTGGTTAAACACAAAATCAAAATTAATTTTCGTTAATGTTAAGAAACTTTTTGGAAAAAAAAACAAGCTAAATAATATTGAAATATCATATGAAATTTATAATTGATTATGAGAAATCATTAAACAATTTGTTTACACATAAAAAACTTAAATAAAAATAATACAAAAAAAAAACAAACAAGGGAAGTAATAAAAGCAAAATAAAAACTTATGTAAACCTTGACCTACGAACACCATCATGATAACGAATAATAAGACCATTATTGTACAGAACATGAGAAGAAAACTTTACACTTAGTTACATACTAACATATACACGTACATACGTATGTTATTGGTTAAAAGCATTTATAGATTGACATTTTCTGCCGGTAACGGAAATTACTTTCTTAATAACAAGAAAATCATGTTATACCACGTTTGTAGCCACAAATATTTTTTGGGGTGGCAAAGGCTTAAAGTTTTTTTTTATGCAAAATCTTAAATTGAGTTAAAGTTTATACTAAACCTTAATCAGAATGTTCCAGTTATCCACATATCTAATGTATATGCATGGTACCTACATAAAGATGATATGAGAGGACACACATGAAATTAAACATAAATGCCATTTCGGAGTCATTCTGAGGATGGTTATTCATTAAAACTAATACATCCATTTAAACTTTGTATCCTAACAAAATTACCATGTTTATTGTGTAGCAAAGTATTAAGCATTTTTTAAAACTTGACTAAAAAAGTTAATGTAAGATATTATTGAAACTTATTATTTATTTTAATTTCATTACTTATACACATAATTAATAACTCAAATATATGTAATTCAAAACAAAAAAAAAAAACAAAATTTAATTATAAATACCACAACTGCATATGACAAGAGAAACTAAAAATTACAACTTCCAATATGTTATAATTGTAAGTAAATAATTTATTTATTATTTATTTTTTAACTCTTGAATATGAGTGTGTTTAGTATCTACCAAATTGCAATAAAAAATATATAAAATACAATAGCATCACAATAAAAAAAATTAAGAAAAAAATGCATTTAAAAAAAGTTTTCGTAACAATTTCTGTAAGAGTGTGTGTATTATATCTTAGTAAATTAAATGTGAATTGTTTTGCTTCAAAAAAAAAAAAAAAAAAAAGAAACATGAAAACAATATTTTGTGTAAAGAGTATCTTACTCGTATATGCGGACATACACAACACATACACACACAAAATATTTGGTAACTAACATGTAATGCTCAAGCATTATTACAATAAAAAATGCTAATGAGCGAAACTGCAACAATCATTTCGATGAGAATTTTTATTTCTAAAGAGGCGGTGGTGGTAATAATTGCAAAACACAGTTTTTTTGCTGCATTTTTTTCTCCTCTTTTATATACGATTGTAAATACTAAATATTTTATTCACTATTTCTGTTAATATCACAACAAGCCAACTGTTATCTGATTAAAGGTCTACACTCATGAAAAAAAGTGTATTAAAGTGTATATCACAATACCGATATAAGCAGCATGGCTTATCTTCAATGCAAAAAATGGCACTACTGATTTATTATTTGATGTCAAATTTGTGTCATTGTATTCCTACCAGTATTGCCTGCTAATAATGTTTATCTCTAGTTTAACATTTTTTTTAACTAGCAGAAGACGGACCGCTTTTCTGATACCAACAAAGTTTTTGCATTTTATTCATTAGGAGATAGAGAGTAGGTATGTATACAATAATTATCATGAATAGTATTTCATACGTATGACGTTATCACTGACCCTTCTCAAATCCTTAGGTTATAATTTGGAAATTGGTTTCAAAAGTATATTCGTACTTAGTTTAAAGCAAATGCAGATTACAGTTTTTCCGAAATGACAACAAATCTATTTTTGGTATGTGGGTGGGTACCACGTCCTCTGCTCTGATCCTGTCGATTTGGTGCCCGATAAAGTAAGCTAATATCGTAGACAATTATACAGAACTTAAAGCCTATAATAATTATAGTTCTGAAGATATGCCATTATCCTTTTGTATAGGAGATTCATATTTCTTATTTGATCCTATTAATATTATCTTTTGAACCTACCGCCATACGAAACCAGACTATATAAACATGTAGGGGGAATATCGAAGCAGACCCCTACTACCGCGGGTCCGTTTTCGACCCCCGTCGTTCCCCAGTGATTTCGTGTCCACCGATCAGCACACCCTCAATCACTGAGTCCCGCGCCACAACCGGCGTTTGCTCTGGACTAGAAAAACGATTTCACACTGTCGACTGGTGATTGTCGACAATCCTCATCGCATAGTCCTTTGTAATCGCCAGCATCTCCCTAAGACTAAGGTCCCCCATCGCACTCACACTCAAAGTGTGCTTGCCTGTGATCCCTAATCTTACGCTCGCCAACGCCGGACACTCGCATACCACATGCGCTGCCGTCTCGGCACCCTCCAGGCACATTCTACAAATATCATCATCCACGATCCGCATCCTCTTCAGATGATATTTGAAGTTACCATGTCCTGTAATCAACGCAGTGATCCAGCTCATCATACTCCGATTAAAACCGAGTATCTTCACTGCACCCCTGCCAAGTGGCTCCCTGAACACCATACGAGCCTGTCTACACGTGGTTCCCTCCGTCCACCTTCGCAAGTTTACAGAGTTCACCCATTGAAAGATCCTCGCCCGCACTAACCCATTGCCCAGAGCAGTTCAGGGTTCCGGTCCGCAGAATGCAGCCTCAGACCCCTTCTTCGCAAGTTCGTCAGCAGCCTTATTCCCAGCTATGCCCACGTGTCCCTTAACCCACATCAGCGTTACCTCATTTGTAGAGGCACACCTATTGAGCTTCAGAACACACTCAAGCATTAAAGAGGAGTTCACATCCATCCGCTGCATACGAAACCAGGCTAGCTATAATCAAATTGCCTACTTTGAAAAGCCGTAAATGTATGCTTTGTGTGCCTTTTTTGATAAATCTAATAAATGATGACATTATTTCTGATTTTCTTTTCAGCAAAATTAAGTAAGTTTAGTATTCCACATCGTACAACCCGTTACTTTATACTTATGTGTCTTCCATTTTCCATACAAACTAAGCTTGTGGCGATCCATTTAGAAAATTATGTGAGAATTTTAATGAAATGTATCATTTAATTGATTTTTCTATAAATATCTATGTTATTAAACGTCATATAATATTGTTTTTGAATAATTAAACATTTTGTATGTAAAATGACACCTGTCAGATTTTGCAAAGTCTAAGTCAACGTATAAGGCCATCTATCGGTTTTTCACAGAGAATTTCACACAAAATTTCATACAAAACTCGATTTTAGATTTCCAATTTTTCGACTTTTCCGAAAGGATTTTTAAAAATTCCGTAAAAACCTGAACTGACAACTGACAAAAAAATTTTACAAAAATAGGCCCAGCCGTTTTCATTTTATGAATTACTATACATTTTTACACCATTTTTATATATATAAGATTTATTCAGCGAAAAACTATTATTAAAAAGATCATAGCATGATTCTTTTGTAATCATACTGTTGTTTTATCTATTTTTTATGGTTTTTTGTAATTTTAAATGTTTTTAATATAATGTTGTTTTTACGAACACATCATTCTATTTTTGTCATAATTCACAATCATAATTTTGTAAATCAAATTGTTTTTATAGGACAACCAGATCGACGCTTCCATTAAAAGTAAACATTAAATAATTAAATTTAAAAAAAAAAAAAAAAAATTGTACACTAATCAAACCAAAACTTATCTTTGATCCAGCAAATTATTATTTTTATAATCAAGTTATTTATTTTCAACTAATATTTCCGGCAAAATGGACAGGGAAAAAAACTACTTGAAAAAAATTTTAAAACGTTAAAAACATTCCAATATGGCCTTTCAAGAAAATAGCAAAAGATTTAATGAATGATGCAAATTATGTACTGGCAGACATTTCACAACTTTCGGATTAAGACTTTTTTGTGGCTGATAATATAAAGTTTAAGTATAATACCGGACAAAAAACAAACAAAATTCCCAAAAAAATTCTTGTCCATCAATTCATTTGCAGTTGTGGCAAAAGAAGCATCATTTGTGATATCACGCATGATAAACACCAAAATATTTATTACGGAGAGTGTACAAAAATGATACTTTACATTTCCTAAAAAAACCAATGAAGTGGCCCTTGAGTGGTATTAAAAAATAATGTCAACATCACGGGAGGGAAATTAACCCAATTGTCCAGAATTTCGGTCTGTTGAAAGGTATTGGGCTCTTGTAAAAAAAATTAAAGAACACAGAAAAGGCACCTCAAGACATCTTCGATTTTAAACGCAAGTGAAACTCCTCATCTAAAAAGGTAACGGAAGCAACTATAAAACCTTTGATAGGAGGAAAATTTATAAATACCGAGTATTGTAATAATTAATGATTTTATACAATATTTAAAAAAATTTACTTACATACGAAAATTGTTACATTGAACGGTTTAAGTTTTTTCAACTTAATGCTTAGTACTCTGATTCACTCTGTTCCAACGAACGACATTTAATTTTTAATTATATAGTTTTAGGGGGTACAGGTTCTTTTAGAGCAAACAATTTTACTTCCTAAAAATTTTCAATTAATTATAAAAAATTTTTTCATGAGTGTTTAATTTCTACATAACGATATGTATGTATATACGAAGAATTTGTTTTATTATTTTTATTAGCCATATTCGACAAAACTTGCAAGTTCATAAATTCTTAATGTTAAGTCATTAAGAATTTAAAGATTTTGTACGAGACTACAAAAACAATACACATCAAGACTTATTAATAAATCATTTTTCAAAATACAGAATTTTGCAGTTAGTAGTGATTGTAATAGGTGTTTGTAGTTAAAAATAACAAAGATTTTCTTTTACAACAATTATTTTATGGGTTGTTTAGCAGAGGCACTTGTTAACCTTTAAAGCTTTATATTTTAAATTTATTTTATTTATTCGCTAGATATCATTTAGCATAAATAACAATTATAATTACAAAACAACCTTCGCAATCAAGTTGCCGCTCACTTACTCTTCTTTCAGTAAGACCAGGATGCTGTCGGTATTTATGTTTAGATCCTCTTTCAGCTGTTTTTTTTTTTAATTTTATTTGTAAAGATAATAAAATTTATGCGCATTTAAAATGCAATACAATGATGGTAACTAAATGTGCTTAAGTATTTATAATAATATATTAAGAAAAGTTTATGTAAAGCGGCAACAGTATTATGTTTACGTAACATTAATTTGCGTCTTTATAGTGTCTACTAGTGTCTGATGTCACGTTAGCATAACTTCTCTTTGAAAATTTTATATACCAGTGTTTGTGTGTTTATATGATGTTTTTTTAGAGCTGTTAACTTTGTCTATGGCATGACAGTCAGTTAGAGATCACAAGGGTCATTTAACATTTTCTATTTTTATTGTTGTTATTTTTTAAATAAGGAATAAAAAAATTTTTTTTTTTTATTTAAATTGTTTAAAAAATCACACTCGTTCTACGGTGTCTTCTTCAGTTTTTTCCTTTAAGACATTTTGGTTGTTATTTTATGTTTTAATTATAAGCTTTTCCATTTTTTGGTTGTTATTGTGTTTTTTTTTTTTTTTTGCAAACTAAATGTGTTACCTAACATTTTCAAATATTTAAGGAGTGCTTTTGTAACTACTTAAAACAAATACAATATAAGTAACCTGTTTGTCATAACATTGAGCATTGTGAATGATGATGAATCTGTAGAAAAATCTGTAGAAAATAAATTTGATTAATTTAGCAATTTATTAAGAAACAAAAATTTTATTGCCACCAATTCTTTATTCTATAGATTCTGTTTGTAAATTTGTATTTGTTTATATGCTTTGAGCCTAAGGTTATAAAAAAATTAATAAAGTTTTTATTCGTTACATAGTGTTTAGTTTAGAAAATTAAAAATTTATGAAATACACACTTTAACTACCTTGGAAAACTTAAGACACGAACATGATTTATGCAAATTAAATTGACTTCACCTTTAGAAACAAACAATACAAAAGACTTAAGACAGAAACTTGACAAAAATAAGTATGAATAAGAAAAGAGTGGGTGACAACTTTAATTAATTAAAAAATTTTCTAATGCTTAACTGTAGGATTAAAAACAAATTTTTAAAAAAACTATAAATACAGAACTTGCAAATTATCTTTTTCCGGCAACTTTTTACACCCTTCACTGTGATGCCAAGATTTGTCATTCCATTTGTAATATCAACCATATAAATTTTCAACCCCATAGAGTATGAATATGGAAGTCCTCTAACCGTTGTAGGTCTAACCGCGTAAGAAGGCAAAGTTTGTAGGCAATAATTATTTGAAACAATTTTTGTTTTAATATATCAAGTTCTTTAAGCTACCAATTAATTTTTGGACACTCAAGTAAAATCGAACTACAAAGCGAAATTTCTTGAGAAAGCCAACACAAATTGGGTGGTATAAATACCAAAATATAACTGTGTACTTCGATATTTTAACTATAACTTACAAACGAATGTAAATATATTTATCCTTTTAGGGTCAATATGGATATCAAGTGAAAGGGCTTGACTAGCAAAATATAATGCAATTTAAAATTAAAATTTCAAATCTAGTACAAAATGGCGTACAATAAATTTATGTATAAGTCAAATATAGTAATTAGAAATTTACCTCCTTCAATCCTCACAATATTGGTGTCAAATGAAAGGGCTTGACCAGGAAAAAAAAAATGTAAAGTTCAAAATGAGGTGGGAAACAAAATTTAAATTATTTTATTAGTAATAAAATAATAAAATAAAATTTAAAAAAAAATCCTGGATCTACAACAAAATGGAGGGTATATGGGACACATATAGTAATTAGATATTTATCCTCTTTAACCCCCACAATATTAACGTTGACCAGTATAATCTGTACTAAACAATTTTGCTTTTTGCAATAAACTTTTAATTACAACATACAAAAATTCGATTTCTGTAACTTAATCAATAGATCGGTAATAAATTCAATTATCACATCGAATTCATTATCTGTTTGCATAAAAATAACAAACAAAAAAAATAATTGTCTTAAAAGAAATAAAATTGAATTTAATTATAATATCCATATAATGTTTTACAGCCACTAATCCCAATGTCAGATTTCATGATAATTGATTCATATGTCTCTATAGTAGACCCTCCACATAAAATTTAAAACCATCAAATTTTATGGTAATGCAAAGATTTAAAGTCTTTATTTATATAAACTTAAGAAAATTATAAAATTATAATAAGCACATCTAAAAAAAATGTTTTCTTCTTACAAATCACGCAGGCATTTTTATTATTAATAAATGACAAAAATAAAAACAACATAAATGAATGGACATTTTTCAACGATTACTATTAGATGATTACAACATAATTTATTTAATTAAAAATCACAAAGAAAAACTTATACTGTCTGCAAGAAAGTATTACACAAAAAAGCATATGACAGCTAAATTAGCTGAAACACGAAAATGTTTTCAATTTGGCAGGCACTGTGTCAGTCGGTAACTTAAATAGCTAATCAGTAAAAAAAACAACATTCACTTAATCATAAACAAGTGATAAAGCTAGAAATAAAAAGAAAAATATATACATTGTGGATGAAGAAAAAATAAACTTTTTTATATGTGTATTTTATATTAATAAGAAAATAATAAGTAAATAGGAATGAAGAAAACACAATCCATAAACGGACAAAAACAAGTAAGAGCACTATATTCGGCTGTGCCGAATCTTTTATACCCACCACCAATTTTGTGTACATTTAAAGCACAATATTTATTATTTTGTTAATCGCTTTAGAATAATCTCTTTATAATAAAATATCACTTTCTTTGTAGAGGGTGGTTAAATTTTAAGGGCCCATGTTGAAGGTGAACCACATCTAAACTTCAACTTTTTTCTTGCATTTCATTTGACATTTCTCAATCTCAGACTAACTCAATTTGAACCGTGGAAAGATACGCAATCGAGCAACGCTTTTAAATATTAAAGATTTTTATAAAAATGGGCTTTCAAATCAAAATGCATTTCGTGCACTTCGTGATTCTTTTGGTCAACATAATCGTTCGAATTCATCCACAATCGTGAGAATTGTAAAAAATATTTAAATGTCTGCAAAGCAGGTCTGTATGAAATGTGAAAACATCTGTGAATGCCATCTTAGTTCGTTGAATGGGAAACATTGCTGTTATAACATTTTGCTTTTAAAAGATTTTCAAACGAAATAAGTTTTGTATAATTTTAAAATTTGTTAGCCATTAGTACATGAAAATAAATTTTTTGACTTCAAAATTTTCCTAAATTCCCATTTTTAATAGAGCATAACTTCAGGAGAACATAAGCATAAGTTGTTAGCATGCCATCTAGTAGTTGCTAGTAGAGTCATCTATCTTATCATCTTTATCTTATATTTAGCTACAGTGCAATAAATGGCGCAGTGTAAGATGAATAATTGCTAATATATATGACTAATATATTTTTATAAAAATTTAAAGAAAAAAGTGTGCGTGGCACATCTATTTTCCGTTATAACGAAGACTTTGACCAAAAAACCATGTTTGCAAAATTTCAGAATCGTACATATAGTTTTGTCAGTTTTATTACGTTTTAAATTTGAAATATACACTGTGCGGTATACGTTTTCGTACATTTTTATCTATAACTCTTTTCCTAATTCATAGATTTAAGCGATTTTCAGGGAAAAATATTCTTTTGACTCGATAAATATATATTCGAAGTTTCATGACTCTACGTTTATGCGTCTGGGCACAATTCAAAAGTGAAAGTGGGCGTTATAGTAGGTGTGTCAAAGTTGTTTTTGCGAATGAGTACAACTGAGTTGTTTCAATATAGGCCTTTATTATTCCAAAATCTTTATTAATAGAGAAATTATATGAATTTTAGGTAAAACGTTATATGGGAGGTGGGCGTAAAAGTGGGCGTGGCACATTGATTTGCCGTTACGAGAAAGCATGTCACCAAAAAGCAAAGTGTGCAAAATTTTAGAGTCGTACATCCAATTTTGTTGCTTTTATGACGTTTTTGTTTTTAAATATACCGAAAAATACACTGTGCGGTATAAATTTTCGTACATTTTGATCGATAACTCCTCTCCTAATGCATAGATTTAAACAATTTTCTGGGAAAAATATTGTCTTTACCCAGAAAATATATATTCGAAGTTTCATGAGTCTACGTTAAGGCGTTTGGAGACAATTCCATTTTATTCGATGTTCGAAGGACACGGTTTTTTCGACCTACTCTTGCTTTTCGAGCTATAACTCTCTTCCTAATATTCCGATTTAGCCCATTTTCAATACCAAACAAACCTTGTCTATAAGAAAGATTGAGGCAAAATTTGAGCCCCCTAGCTTTTTCGGTGCGACCTCTATCGTGCTTTCAACAGACGGACAGACGGACAGACGGACGGACATAGCTAGATCGTCATAAAATCAAACCCTGATTTAGATTATATATACTTTATGGGGTCTAAAATGGATATTTCGATGTGTTACAAACGGAATGACAAAATGAATATACCCCCACCATTTTTTTGGTGGCGGGTATAAAAATGACAACTTAGAAAATACAAGAGGTCTCTTCTTTTTGTTTTCTTTAAATAACAAGTAAGAGCACTATATTCGGCTGTGCCGAATCTTTTATACCCACCACCAATTTTGTGTACATTTAAAGCACAATATTTATTATTTTGTTAAACGCTATGGAATAATCTCTTTATAATAAAATGTTAATCACTTTCTTTGTAGAGGGCTGTTAAATTTTAAATGCCCATGTTGAAGGTGAACTACACCTAGTCTTTAATTTTGTTTTCTACATTTCACCTGACATTTCTCAATCTCAAACTTACTCAATTTGATCCGTTTAAAGATACGCAAATGAGCAACGCTTTAAAGTTATTCAGGTTTTTTATAAAAATGGGTGTTTAAATCAAAATGCATTTTGTGCAGTTCGTAATTCTTTTGATCAAGATAATCGTTCAAATTCGTCCACAATCGGGAGAATTGTAAAAAATATTTACATTTCTGCAAAACAGGCCTGTATAAAATGTTAGAAAATCTGTGAATGCCTTCTTAGTTCGTTGAATGGGAACCATTGCTGTTTTTTGCGATAGTGTGGCAAAAGAGCAGTCAACCTCGACTCATCATCATGCCCAACAATTGAGCATCAACATTGTCATTGAAAATTTGGACCATCAGCTAGAGGAGTGGTGCCAAGGATGGGGGGCCATTTGGCAGATATTTTGTTAAATACATAATTGAACCATACAAATATTATCATTATAAAAAGAAATGATAATAATATCCTAAATAATTTGTGTTTTATTTAAATTCAACATCGGTCCTTAAAATTCAACCACCCTCTATAACTTCGATATGCTACTAAAATGCTTTTGTAAATGTAGTCTTTCAATGAAAGTGGGCGTTAAAGTAGGCGTGTCAATAAAGTTTCTGCTAATAAATACAACTTAGATATTTCAATATAGTCCTTTATTTTCCCAAAAACGATTACATTGATTAGAAGGATATTCGTAGCAAATTTGATCATCATACCTCTAATTTTGGCGGTTTTATGAGCTTTTAAATTTCATTAACAGTAGATAACGTGAAAAGTGGGCGATATAGTAGGCGTGTCAAAGTTATTTTTGCTAATGAGTACAACTTAGATATTTCAATATAGCCCTTTATTATTCCAAAATCTTTATTAATAGAGAAATTATATGAATTTTAGTTAAAACGTTATATGGGAGGTGAGCGTAAAAGTGGGCGTGGCACCTTAATTTTCTGGCACAGTAATGACATTGCCTAGGGGGATATACGTAGCAAATTTTATCATCATACCTCTAATTTTGGCGGTTTTATGAGCTTTTAAATTTCATTAACGGTAGACAACGTGAAAAGTGGGCGTTATAGTAGGCGTGTCAAAGTTGTTTTTGCGAATGAGTACAACTTAGGTGTTTCAATACAGCCCTTTATTATTCCGAAATCATTATTAATAGAGAAATTATATGAATTTTAGGTAAAACGTTATATGGGAGGTGGGCGTAAAAATGGGCGTGGCACCTTAATTTTCTTGCACAGTAATGACATTGCCTAGGGGGATATACGTAGCAAATTTTATCATCATACCTCTAATTTTGGCGGTTTTATGAGCTTTTAAATTTCATTAACGGTAGATAACGTGAAAAGTGGGCGTTATAGTAGGCGTGTCAAAGTTGTTTTTGCTAATGAGTACAACTTGGGTGTTTCAATATAGCTCTTTGTTATTCCAAAATCTTTATTAATAGAGAAATTATATGAATTTTAGGTAAAACGTTATATGGGAGGTGGGCGTAAAAGTGGGCGTGGCACATTGATTTTCCGTTACAAAAAAGCGTCTTACCAAAAAACAAAGTGTGCAAAATTTCAGAGTCGTACATCCAATTTTGTTGCTTTTATGACGTTTTTGTTTTTAAATATACCGAAAAATACACTGTGCGGTATAAATTTTCGTACATTTTGATCGATAACTCCTCTCCTAATGCATAGATTTTGATAATTTTTTGGGGAGAAATATTGTTTTGACTCTAGAAATATATATTCGAAGTTTCATGACTCTACCTTAATGCGTTTGGACACAATTCCATTTTATTCGGTGTTTGAAGGACACGGTTTTTTCGACCTACTCTTGCTTTACGAGCTATAACTCTCCTTCTAATGTTCCGATTTAGCCCATTTTCAATACCAAACAAACCTTGTCTATAAGAAAGATTCTGGCAAAATTTGAGCCCTCTAGCTTTTTCGGTGCGACCTCTATCGTGCTTTCAACAGACGGACAGACGGACAGACGGACAGACGGACAGACGGACAGACGGACAGACGGACAGACGGACAGACGGACGGACATAGCTAGATCGTCATCAAATCAAACCCTGATTCAGAATATATATACTTTATGGGGTCTAAAATGGATATTTCGATGTGTTACAAACGGAATGACAAAATGAATATACCCCCACCATTTTTTTGGTGGCGGGTATAATAAAAAAAATATATATAAAAACGTGCAAAAAAAACTTCAACAAGAAGATTTTTCATTAAAAGTGCATTTTCATTGCTCAACAAAGCCAAATTGTTAAGGATGAGCAACTGGAATGCTGCTCTTAATGCCAGAAAAATTAATAATCGTTGGTAGTTTCAACGAAAACCTGGTAGTAATGTAATGTTCATAACAGTGTTGTCAGATGTTGTGAATGGTTAAACCATTTTTCTTGAAAAAAAGAAATCTTGTTTGCAATTTATTTTATATAAAATATAAATCAATTAATTTTATTTATCATTCTAGATGAAAGAATATTTAAAAAAAAAATTTAAAGAAAACTTTGAAAATAATTAGATTGTTTTATTATTTTATTATACTCTTAACTAAGCCAGATTGATTTTATATTATTTGTAATTATTTGACAATCTGAAATTGTTTGTTGAAAATTACACTTATAGTTATTTCGATCCTCTTTTAAATGTTATAATAATGTAATGTAAGTTATACTAGTACCCAGTAAAAATTTTTTGCAATAGTTCTATGTAAGATACTGAACAACAGGAATATCCAGGGGCACTCTTGTCACTCAGGTCATACATTACTACGTCTAATCTAGTTGGCCAATGTAGAAGGGATCTGTCAAGGCTTGGTCAACGGGCTGACGTTACTCTAGTTTGGGTTCCTGCGCATAAGGGCCACTATGGTAACGAGCGGACTGATGAGCTAGCCAAGAGAGGATCTGCTTTGGATGTCTCTATCGCAAGTGCAGTTGCAATCCCGTTAGGGACTATTAAAAGCAGAATCTCCAGGCCGATGACAGGTGGCGTGGGCTGAGCACGTGTAAGGTGGCACGGCTTACGTGGCCCTCTTTTGATGCAAGGCGTACATTGCAACTTACTAGGGGAAGTAGGAGGGACATATCGAGATTGCTGCCGGTATTGAAGGGTCACTGGATATAAGGCAAACATGCAAGTCGACTCGGACTTCCATCGAACGACCATTGTCGCAGCTGTCGGGATAGAGAGAAGGAGGAATCGGTTTTCCACCTTATCTCCGAATGTCCTGCACTGGCGACTAAAATACACAGATTTCTGGACAAACATGTACTGGATGGCCTCTCTGCGATATCTGAAGTTAGACTGAATTATCTACTGAGATACCTCACGGCCACGGGGTAGATCTAGTATCTTAACTACTCTTGGATTTATTCTGAGATACATTGGAGCTGACGAGTGATGTGGTCCTGTTACAACGGAGTCATACTACTTGACTATTTGCGTGCAGCAAACTACCATGGTAACCAACCAACCATCTATGTAAATAACATTTTTCATGACTTATAATAAATGCAAGAGGAGGCATAAGGAATGTTTTTTTCCAAATCCAAAATAGTTAGTCTTTAATGATGTGTTTCAAAATACATGCATGGGCTTCTTTTTATCTACTGTTCATGCGTTCTGTGCAATTATTGAAATGGAGTAAAATTTATTAATACATTATTTTAAACTTATGATATTTAATGACATGTTAATAGGGATACAACTTTTTTACAATTTTTGAAAACATCAAAATGGCCCTATCCATAATATGTAGTGCATCTTTAGATTTTCGATATCGTTAAAAAAGGTTCCGCGTCAAATGCAATTAAGTTTGGGATCAGTAAGTTCTAAAAAATTAAGTAATTTCACTTAAAAAAGATAGTTTTTTGATTGTAATTTTGATTATAATCCTATAATTACATTAAGAAATGTATAAAGTTAAATAATTATAAAATAAAAAATTTTTAAAAAATAAGAAATTTTGAAGAATTTTAAATTGAAAAAAATCTTAAAGAGCTTTCAGAAATTGGCCTCGACGCGGAACGTTTTTGTTCCGAAATGACCTGAGGAAACATTTTTCGGTTTCAGCACAACATCGGCTACAGCGTGGTGATAGGGCTTTATTTTGGTTGTACTCCTAATGTTTATATTAAAATCATGCATGTTTTACCTTAATTGAATCACTTCATCATGGATTGAACTCTTGCATTCGTTATTTCTTTTGCATGTCTTAATTTGCTGGGTAGAAATCGCAATTTAACAGTAATCGCAAATAAAACACAGTTTTCTAAACTAAAATAACATTATGAAGGCTAAAGTGGCAACACTAATTTGTAGCCCATAGTGATACTTATATTTATATTATTGTTATACTCTTACAGTTGGGCGCATATGTACTTTAAATTTGTTTTGAAGTTTAAAATATCTGAAGAAATATTTTGTGGTTAAATAATTGTACATACAAGGTGCCGCAAAAGTAATAAAACGATCTTCTTTAAATATAGTTTTTTACTTTTGTATTAATATTTTGAAAAATAACCTATTCTGCATTTTTCATATGTATAACGTGTATTACTTAAATGTGTTTTGTATCTGTTAAATTCATTAAAGTCAAAGCAGGATTGGCATTTGTCGCAGTTAATAATTTATGGCATCTTACGACAGGAGTGTTACCTATTCAAATCACCATATTTTTTTGTTCAAAATTAATTTTTATTGATTCATATTACAATATGTGGGTAAATAATTAGTTTTATAGAAACCTTGTACTTTAGTTCGATGTGGCCACCTTTTGCATTGAGTATGACCTTAAAACAGTTTAAAAATTAATTGCCTGCCGTACGAATATGATCTTACGGTATTTCGGCCTATTCGCATACAATGGGTTTATATAGAACATTCGTACTCAGTTAACTTGGTTTCTAAAAATTTTTGGTTTACACGAGCATTATAATACAGTGCCGAATGTTTTTGAAACGTTTATGATTGGCGACCGAATTATTTGCGTATTTACGACTCTAAGGCAGCTTCCAACAATAAGCATTAACTTCGACTCTAGGCTCGATAAAAACGATACCATTATTTAAGATGGAACATTACTTTGGGTGTCTATTCGTTGTCTGAAATTTTTGTGAGTACTATCAAGTAAGTAAATATAATTATTTTGAGAGTTTATGAATGTTTCCAAATTTGCCAAGTTCAGGCAAGCGTAACAATTCCTTTGCTATTTCAGCCTGTATTTTGATTTATTTTTAACCCTTTTAAAGGGAGTAAACACATTCGGAGAAGTTAATTGGTTTGTGTTTTCAGGTTGCTTTTTTTTTTAGATTTATGTTTGATAGTTTTCATCAAAAAAGCAAACTGTACCGAAAAGAAAATTTTCGCGGTACACCTTTGAATATAAAATGTTTTTTCAAGGCAATTTCGAAATTTTTTTTTATTTATCCATTCATTCTATTACATTTTAATGTAAATTTTTCTTTATATATTTGTTTTTAATTATCGGATTTTAGAGTGTGAGTTATCGATTGTTTTTTTCTCGAGATGACAGGCATTAAGTCAATTAAGCTAAGAATCTCTCAGTAATAAGATCAATTTTTCATAGAGCAAAACTTAAATAAAACAAAATTTAGTAACCGATTGGCAAAAGAAATATTTAGTTTTTAAATTGTCTTGATAACAAATTTTATATTCGAAGGTGTATGGCAAACTTCTTTTCCAGCAACGATATAGTTAGTGTACGTTAAAGTGGGTAGAAAGTTGTGCCATTTACCCTCTTTGATGCCCCGGTAGTCTAGTCAGTAGTGTGCTGGTCTACTAGTCTGGGGATTGCGAGTTCGATTTCCGCCTGAGACTTTGGTCTAATCTGCTTATATTTTAATTCTTTTTTTTCTATTCGTTCTATTCTCTTCAGGTGTCACAAAATAATACATATGATTGACTCAAGTGAGCTGCACAACAGCTGTCTGTCTATTTTAAAATTACAAAATTTAGTATAATAATTTAACTAGTGACCAAAATTTTAGAGCTTTAAGAGCAGCTACTTATCTTTTTCAAAAATTGCATATTTGGTGGAAATGATACTGAGCTGTGGTTTGATACCGTTGGACTATTATTTGTGGGGTGCCGTCAAAGATAAGTGTTTGCCAACAAGCCAGAGACAATTGACGCTTTAAAGGATAATATTCGTGAAGCCATTGGTGAAATACAGCTGCACACAATCGATAATGTGCTTAAAAATTGGACCGATCGTGTATGATACTGCATGGCCAGCCGAGGCAGATATTTGAATGAACTTATTTTCCATTATTAACCGGAAGGATTGTACTTTCAAATAAAAAAAGAAATTTGAGAAAATATTTCGAAGTTTTTTTATAGCATTTTCAAAAAAAAAGTTATTTGGCGGACCCTTTGTATTCCTTCTCTTTCCCTTGAGATTTTTCATAAAAAACAGAAAGTGATCTCAAGCTCAAGAAAAAGAACAAACTATAAATACATATGTATGTATGTAAAAAAACAACTAATGGTTTGTCTTTCATACGTTTTCGAATAAAAAAAAAACTCTTTCACTCAATTATAACGTACAGGATTTGTTAAATAATTTCGCACAATTTATCTTAAACAACAAACATTTGGTAGAAAAGACAAACATTTCTGAAGTTAATAACAAAATACACACACAATGGCTGCTGCTGCCCACATGCATTCGTTCAATGATTTTGAGGACTCCTTTTTGTTTGGAAATTTATTTTTTAGCTATATTTTGCACGTGTTTAATTTTGATTACCTAAAATAAAAATCCATAGAAAAAGAACTATGACATACAAGCGTATGTATAAAGATAACATTTTGGCTACAAGAAGACTGTCTAAACAGGATTATTAATCTACTCGTGGTATTTGCAAGTATTTTTCATTATTTCGATAATTTGCTGTTGACGATGCTGGTGTGTTTCATCCATTCATTGCTGCTTACATGTATCCAAACCCATAATTGTGGATTTATATGAACTGTGTACCAGCGCAATTGTTACGGTATTACATCAACATCATCATGAACTGCAGTGGCAGCATCAATATTATCATTGTCGGTATTATTGTTATTGCAGTCACTTTGGTATTTATTTAAGCATCTTGAAAAATTTATATTTTTACAATTATGTATTCAGTCACCACTTTTCAGTTTTTAAAAAGTTGTTTTTGCTTCTATTTACTTATTTATTTAATTTACGCAGATTTTTAGATTTGTTAAAGATAAATGTTTGTAAATTGATAATTTTATGATTATGAAATGTTTTTGATTGTTTTTGCTTTTATATAACTTTATTATGACTTTTTTCAACAAGTGGGTAAAAAAATATGTTTCAAAAAGTGAGTGGAACATTTAGATTATAAACATTCCCTGTCAAATGTTAGATATGTGCCAAAGATGAATAATTAGTAAAAATTTTTAAAAAGTAGTACGGAATGGTGTTATTAGCTAAATCTATTGTTTATTATTCAGATGCTTATACATAAACCTCATGTTTCATGTTATATTAGTACGGCATATTAATAAATTTTTTTTTATCAAAATAAGAACAAACAATTCTAGACGACTATTTAGGTTAATTATATGTTAGCCACAATTATCGCCGCTAACTATTATAGTATGGAGCAGTAAAAACCCAGCCGAGTCGTGTAGATGAACAAGGGTTTACTTACTAATTTGTACACCAGTATGAGATCCAATTAAAACAGTTGCTTTCATTTATGAGGTGTTACAGACATATTTTGATTTAAGTTTTTATGCATTTAACATTTTTTCTTGAGTGCTTGGTTGGTTGACAGTAACACAGCCGATATGTGTTATCATGTACTTTATACTATAGGGAGTAGTTATTTTTCCCACATACATATTATTTAACATTATCGTACACTTCAATAAAATTAAACAGCCTCTATTAATTACTAGAGTATACTATGTGTGCATGCGGAATGTTACAGAATAACACTGTTAGATGGCACTTTCACTATTCAAACAGCAACAGTATGACACACAGAGGGATTTGTTCATACAGGGTTTGGCCAAAAATATAAGGAGTGCTCGTAGAAAGTTGAAATTTTGCACAGAGCATTTGGTTAGCTTAATTAAGAAAAATATAAAGTTTCATCAATATTGGCCACGACCTCTACTCACCGCCCATAGAACCCAAAATTTATTTTTGGCCCAAAGATTTTGAAATTTGGCACAGAGCCTCTATTATCTCAATTTACGCATACCACTCACCGCCCATATAACCCATATTATATTTTTTCTCACAACTTTTTGTTTCTTTACCAAAACTAACTATTTTATAAATAAATTTCAATATATGTAATTAAATATAGACTTTTATTTATCATCTATCATTTCTGTAACTATATTATCAAGTTCCAGAACCTGTTTACTGGGTTGACATCTAATGCTACTTATAAAAGGATCTGACGATACTAGAAGTCGATGAAAAACATCTGTATTTGTTGCAACTCTATCACACTTTCTGGAGAACCTTAATCTACAATTTATATAATCTTTGTTTCTGGCTACTTTGGCTTCTTCAGAAAGCATGCCAATAGGAAGTATTGCCTCATCCATGATATCCTTTCCGTGTATCAGTATTTTGTGTACTGTTACTGGCATATAATACCAACTATATTTTTAAACAAAAAGTTTTGCTGTATCTTGAGAAAAATTTTTGAACTTCAGGGAATTAACTTTTTTGCCACAAGTAATTATTTGTAGTATAATGCAAAATCGATCAATTAGTTGCTCCTTTACTCCAGTCACATCGGCAACAAGTGCGGGGTTAGAAAAGAAACGCTTGGACGTATTTCCCAGTTCCTTGTTGAACTGCATCCACTCGTATACCCATCTGTTCCTTTAAGGCCTTCTGAGTTCGAAGTTTATTTTCCAGTTTTAGACTTTTGTGTTCGTCCTTGAGCGCCGACCATCTTTCAAATGGTTTGTTGTAGGCAATATGAAGTATGCACTCTCTAAAAATTTTATGCGAGCATTAAGGAGGAAACGCCCATTTCGATTGCTTTACCATCAATAGTTTTGCTTGAAACTAATTTAAGACTATTAATTTCAGTAGGTTTTGGATTGCAAATGTAACAAACAGCTGATGAAGATGTACCTGTAACAGTTTGAGCTGTATTGCCATCTAATATTGTAAACACATTTGCTTTTTTATACCCGCCACCAAAAAAATGGTGGGGGTATATACATTTTGTCATTCCGTTTGTAACACATCGAAATATCCATTTTAGACCCCATAAAGTATATATATTCTGAATCGGGGTTTGATTTTATGACGATCTAGCTATGTCCGTCCGTCTGTCCGTCTGTTGAAAGCACGATAGAGGTCGCACCGAAAAAGCTAGGGGGCTCAAATTTTGCCATAATCTTTCTTATAGACAAGGTTTGTTTGGTATTGAAAATGGGCTAAATCGGAATATTAGGAAGAGAGTTATAGCTCGAAAAGCAGGAGTAGGTCGAAAAAACCGTGTCCTTCGAACATCGAATAAAATAGAATTGTGTCCAAACGCATTAACATACAGTCATTAAACTTCGAATATTTATTTCTCGAGTCAAAACAATATCTCTTCCCAAAAATTGCTTATATCTATGCATTAGGAAAGGAGTTATAGATAAAAATGTACGAAAATTTATACCGTGCAATGTATTTTTCAGTATATTTTAAATTCAAAACCTAATAAAACGGACAAAATTAGATGTACGATTCTGAAATTTTGCACACTTTGTTTTTTGATAAGAGGCTTTTCTATAACCAAAAATCAATGTGCCACGCCGACTTTTACGCCCACCAACCATATAACGTTTTACCTAAAATTCATATAATTTCTCTATTAATATAGATTTTGGAATAATAAAGGGCTATATTGAAACACCTAAGTTGTACTCATTCGCAAAAATAACTTTGACACGCCTACTATAACGCCCACTTTTCATGTTATCTACCGTTAATGAAATTTAAAAGCTCATAAAACCGTCAAAATTAGAGGTATGATGATAAAATTTGCTACGTATATCCCTCTAGACAATGTCATTACTGTGCCAAAAAATTAAAGTGTCACGCCCACTTTTACGCCCACCTCCCATATAACGTTTTACCTAAAATTCTTATAATTTCTTTTCTAATAAAGATTTTGGAATAATAAATGAATATTTTCGATCTTTTTAATTTATATAAGCAGTTGTTTCCTGTATTGATTTTAAAAATACAACAGTTTTAAATATAGAGAATAATTACAGACGTAGATATTTATTGGAAATGTTACAAATTATAAAAGTACCACATACACAAAGAATTAATTATAAAACCGATACAGCTAATGTTGCACAAAACTATAGGCTATTAGTTAATAAGATCTAGAATTATGTTAGTTTTTTGGTCAGTTAGCTTTAATGTAATATTTTATATGTATCTGTATTTTTTGTTTTGTATAATATTTAACAGTTTTTGTAATTTGTAATATTTTATATGTATTTGAATTTTTTGTTTTGTATAAAATTTTAAATGTTTACAAATAATTTTCCCGCCTTTTTTAAAAAATTGTTAACAAAATATTTTAATTGTTAATTGTTAAAAGAAATTGTAAAAACTTTCCCTGAAGAAGCTACCCAATGTGGTAGCGAAATATCGGAAAATAAAATTATAACTATATTTTTTATAAAAGAAAGTGATCTCAAGCTCAATACAGGAAACAACTGCTTATATAAAGATTTTGGAATAATAAAGGACTATATTGAAATATCTAAGTTGTGTTTATTAGCAGAAACCTCATTGACACGCCTATTTTAATGCCCACTTTCACTTAAAGACTAAATTTACGAAAACATTTTACTATCATATCGAAGTTATTAAAGGTGGTTAAATTTTAAGGGACGAAGTTGGTTTTAAATAACACACAAATTATTTAAGATATTATTATCATTTCTTTTTATAATGATAATATTTTTATGGTTCAATTATGTATTTAACAAAAAATCCCCCCATCCTTGGCGCCACTCCTCTATCTGATGGTCTAAATTTTCAATGACAATGTTGATGCTCAATTGTTGGGCATGATGGTTCCCATTCAACGAACTAGGAAGGCATTCACAGATTATCTAACATTTTATACAGACCTGTTTTGCGGAAATTTTAATATTTTTTACAATTCTCCCGATTGTGGACGGATTTGAACGATTATGTTGATCAAAAGAATTACGAACGCACAAAATACATTTTGATTTAAACGCCTATTTTCATAAAAAAGCCTGAATTACTTTAACGAGTTGCTCACTTGCGTATCTTTCCACGGTTTAAATTGAGTTAGTCTGAGATTGAGAAATGTCAAATGAAATGCAAAAAAAACTTGTTTACTTGTGGTTCACCTTCAACATGGGCCCTTAAAATTTAACCACCCTCCAGTGATACATATTTTATTATAAAGAGATTATTCCATAGCGATTAACAAAATAATAAATATTGTGCTTTAATTGTACACAAAATTGGTGGTGGGTATAAAAGATTTGGCACAGCCGAATATAGTGCTCTTACTTGTTTTTTCAAAGTATATAATATAATTGATATTTTTTAACAATACGATATTTTTTTGAAATTTCTACACAAAAATGTTTGATACTTTCACAAAGTATTTAACAATTACCATTTTTCATTTTATTTGTTTTTGTTTCTAAACAATTAAATAATAAATCCAACACTATAAATCAATAAAATTTATAACATCAATTACACAACCTATTACACACTGATCATAATCTTTTTTTTTTCACAACTATGTACCATAAAAAAAAAGAAAAACAAGAATGTATCAATAAAAATTTAAGGTTCCCTCTTAAAAATTACAAAATTTCCCTAAAACTAACTGAAGGAATATATAAATAATTGAATGAAACGAGTAAAAAAATGAATAATAGTTTATTTAGATAATGGCATAACATTTGGTGATAAATCAATATTCAGCTGTAAAATAAAACCATTAACAGCACCACTACCTAAAACATAACGACCATTGCGAGGATGATGATCATAAAAAACAACAACAACAGTTACTTTATAATTTTAAAAGGTACCAGGCGCAAAAGTTTTCAAAAACTACAAATTTTCCCAAATTAAACAATTGATGAGATTCCCACGCAAGGTCTTTTTCATCTTCCGTGAACTCGATACCAATGTACAAGAAGCTGTCGTATGAATAGATGTTGTTTTCTAAAAAAAAGTTGTCTATAAAAAACCTTCTTTTATAACTACAAAAATTGTGTATAGCGAAAAAAAAAAATAAAGAAGACGACATGTTAAAATTTAAATGAAGCCTAAAAACCCATTAACCCATGCGCGTTAAAATGCTATTACATTAAAGTTTTTTTTATCTTGTTTTTTTCCTAAAAAATAAAAATAAAATCTATTGCATAAAAAATATACATTATTTTTTGAAAATAAAACAAAACAGCATACATGGAAACAATTTTATATATTTAAGTATTTGTCTATTAGCTTAGAGCAAAAAAAGATAAACTCCGCCAGCAACTCCTCTCCATACATGAAAACATATTTATATATTTAAGTACTTGTCTGTTAGCTTAAAGGAAAAAAAGATGAACTCCGCCAGCAACTCCTCTCCATACGACAATTACAATATTGAATGGCAATACTGCATTTACTTGCAATGACTTTATAATATAAAGAAAAAATTAATAGTTAAAAGTATATAAGTACGTATTATACAGGTTTTCTGACTGGCAGAAGAAACGAGTCCCAACTCCTCTTGCGGCATGTTTTTTAGACACAGTACATGTATAAGTACCAATACCATTATTATCAAATAACTACATGATGAAAATCTGGAAAAAAACAACTAAATCACTTCCCACATTAGTTATAAAACAAACCATTTTGTTGACTAGAAAAGAAAAGAGAAAGTGCTAAAGGGTCGATATTTAAATACCCTAGCCATTTGTTATATCATATCGATGTTGCACCTACAACTTTTATGGAGAGAAGAAACAACATACAACGTATGCCTTTTCAAACGAGTTGAATAAATAGACATAAAATTAAACAATAGTAACAATAAAATATTGTTAAAGTTCGATTCTTACATCTGCTAATGAAGAAAAACTAATGGTGTTACAAATGATGTATATAAATATTTTCGCAGTGAGGTAAGAGTAGTGATGGGCATCGATATTGATATTTTTCAAAAGTATCGATATATGTATATGTTTTAAAAACATCGATATTTCTATATATCGAAATGTATTTACCTAACAATGTTGTCAAAATATTCCAAGTTTAAAAATTAAATACACATTATACATATTGCTCATTTACTAATACAACGTCATAACTCAAAAAAATTCATTTCGAGATAATCGCAGTTGAAGTTTTTTACTTGCTCTCATCATATAGACAAAAAAAGGTTTATTCTCTTAAAACGTGGAAAGTAAAAACAAGTAAGAGCACTATATTCGGCTGTGCCGAATCTTTTATACCCACCACCAATTTTGTGTACATTTAAAGCACAATATTTATTATTTTGTTAATCATTATGGAAAAATCTCTTTATAATAAAATATGTATCACTTTCTTCGTAGAGGGTGGTTAAATTTTAAGGGCCCATGTTGAAGGTGAACTACACCTAGTCTCTAAATTTGTTTTCTGGATTTCACTTGACATTTCTCAATCTCAAACTTACTCAATTTGATTCGTGGAAAGATACGCAAATGAGCAACGCTTTAAAGTTATTCAGGTTTTTTATAAAAATGGGCGTTCAAATCAAAATGCATTTTGTGCACTTCGTAATTCTTTTGATCAACATAATCGTTCAAATTCGTCCACAATCGGGAGAATTGTAAAAAATATTTAAATTTCTGCAAAACAGGCCTGTATAAAATGTTAGAAAATCTGTAAATCGTTGAATGGGAACCACTGCTGGTTTTTGCGATAGTGTGGCAAAAGAGCAGTCAACCTCGCCTCATCATCATGCCCAACAATTAAGCATCAACATTGTCATTGAAAATTTGGACCATCAGATAGAGGAGTGGCGCCAATGATGGGGGGGGGGGTCATTTGGCCGATATTTTGTTAAATACATAATTGAACCATACAAATATTGTAATTACAAAAAGAAATAATAATAATATCCTAAATGATTTGTGTTTTATTTAAATTCAACATCGGTCCTTAAAATTTAACCACCCTTTATAACTTCGATATGCTTCTAAAATGCTTTTGTAAATGTAGTCTTTCAATGAAAGTGGGCGTTAAAGTAGGCGTGTTAATAAAGTTTCTGCTAGTAAATACAACTTAGACATTTCAATACAGTCCTTTATTTTCCCAAAAACTTTGTCAATGGAGAAATTACATGAATTTAAGATAAACCGTTATATGGAAGGTAGGCGTTAAAGTGGGCGTGTCACCTAAACTTTTTGGCACAACAATAACATTGATTGGAAGGATATACGTAGCAAATTTGATCATCATACCTCTAATTTTTGCGGTTTTATGAGCTTTTAAATTTCATTAACGGTAGATAACGTGAAAAGTGGGCGTTATAGTAGGCGTGTCAAAGTTGTTTTTGCGAATGAGTACAACTTAGGTGTTTCAATATAGCCCTTTATTATTCCAAAATCTTTATTAATAGAGAAATTATATGAATTTTAGGTAAAACGTTGTATAGGAGGTATGCGTAAAAGTGGGCGTGGCACCTTTATTTATCTGGCACAGTAATGACATTGCCTAGGGCGATATACGTAGCAAATTTGATCATCATACCTCTCATTTTGGCGGTTTTATGAGCTTTTAAATTTCATTAACGGTAGGTAACGTGAAAAGTGGGCGTTATAGTAGGCGTGTCAAAGTTATTTTTGCGAATGAGTACAACCTAGGTGTTTCAATATAGCCCTTTATTATTCCAAAATCTTTATTAATAGAGAAATTATATGAATTTTAGTTAAAACGTTATATGGGAGGTGGGCGTAAAACTGGGCGTGGCACATTGATTTTCCGTTACAAAAAAGCCACTCACCAAAAAGCAGAGTGTGCAAAAATTCAGAGTCGTACATCCAATTTTGTTGCTTTTATGACGTTTTTGTTTTTAAATATACCGAAAAATACACTGTGCGGTATAAATTTTCGTACATTTTGATCGATAACTCCTCTCTTAATGCATAGATTTAGATAATTTTCGGGGAAAAATATTTTTTTACTCAGGAAATATAGATTCGAAGTTTCATAAGTCTACGTTAATGCGTTGGGACACAATTCCATTTTATTCGATGTTCGAAGGACACGGTTTTTTCGACCTACTCTTGCTTTTCGAGCTATAACTCTCTTCCTTATATTCCGATTTAGCCCATTTTCAATACCAAACAAACCTTGTCTATAAGAAAGGTTCTGGCAGAATTTGAGCCCCCTAGCTTTTTCGGTGCGACCTCTATCGTGCTTTCAACAGACGGACAGGCGGACAGACGGACGGACATAGCTAGATTGTCATCAAATCAAACCCTGATTCAGAATATTTACTTTATGGGGTCTAAAATGGATATTTTGATGTGTTACAAACGGAATGACAAAATGAATATACCCCCACCATTTTTTTGGTGGCGGGTATAAATATATAAAGATGCAACGTATACACAATATAAAGCTTGAAATGGAAAACAATTCTGTATGTTTAACTCCAAAATTTTAAATTTTTAGTTATGACGTTATATTAGTAAATGAGCGATATGTACAAACCTATTATATGATTTTAATATTTATTTCCTAAAACAATTCAATAACAACAATAAAATTATAGAAAAAAAAATCTACAAAAAAACATTGTCAGCTCGCCATATTAAAACTATAAAAAAAATAAACGACAAAAATTTAAATGGCATCAAATAAATTACGAAACTATAACTAAGGCTTACATATTATTCAAACCAGTACTCATCGGATATGGACATCAGAAGTACTCTTTATGTAGTCCCCTGTCAATCCGCTTCTTTTAGCAGACCTGAAAACGGGAGAAACTTGTTCCCTCTTACTATGTTCTGAGCGAATAATATCGCTAATTTTTAATAAAATATTTGAGGCAGCTGTTATGTTGGGTCCAATATAGTGGCTATTGAAAGAAAAATATTTTATTCATCTTTTTTTTCAAATTTCTTCAGAAAAGCGTCTTTGACAAGAAGGCCTAAAGTTAACGAAGGAGATGATTGATGTGTCATTTGAATGACTAAATTTAAAATAGAAATGGCTAAGCTAGACGTCACAAAAAGAAATGATGGTGAAAAAACATATGATGCATTTACTATATTCTGCTGGTCAAGCCCTTTCATTTGATATCAATATTGTGGGGTTTGAAGGGACCAAAGCCGTAATTACTATATTTAAACCATGTATTCGTGTATTAATTTCGGACGCCATCTTAGATTTTACCTTTTTCATACTTTACTGTGTTCTACTTTTGTTTAATACTAATATTGAGGGGATTAAAGTGGGTACATTTTTAATACTACCCAGTAAAGAAATTGTGCACTAGTTCAGTGTGAATAACATTTTTCATGACTTATAATTTATAAGTTCAAAAGGAGGCCTGAAAAATGCCTTCTCCAAATACAAAATAGTTAGTCATTATAAATGTGCTTCAAAATACATGCAAATGCATGCAAAATATCTTAAACAATTTATGTAAACAAACATTATTATGAAACATGGGTTTCTTTTCATTTACTATGCATGCGTTCATACGCTTATTTGAATTAAGTGAATTTTATTAATATATTCGTATAAACAAATGCTCTCCAATGACACGTTAATGCTCAAATCATGCATGTTTCGTCTAAGTTGAACCACTTCATCACTATTGTTTTTGTAGTGGCTTTTTAATTTATGGATTTTCAATTTGTTTATAATGTATTACATTTTGCTAGTCAAGCTCTTTCTTCTGATATCCATATCACAACTCTTTATGATCCAGAAAATTAAAAGAAAATCGACCTGAAGTTTTAGGAAAAACTTTGAAGTTGTTGTATTTTTGTACTTATATCTCAGTTATTTTCAAAACCAATTTGTCAGTTTTTCTAAACCAGTTCTGCTAGTGTACATATAACATTAATTTATTTTAAGATTTTAAAGAAAAACAAAATTATTAAACTTTTTTTACCCCAGAAAAATTTGTAGTTACGCCAACACAGAAAAAAATATTGCTAAAATTAGTTTAATTAATTGAGTTTTTAATTTGTTTTTGAATTCTAATTATAGTTTTCATTAATTTAATTAAATTTTTTAATTGGTATTAAATAGTTTCAAAAAACAAAGAGATTTCTGTCAGTTGAAAAAAATTTAAAAAATAAAATATATTATTTTAAATGACGTTTACTTGAAAATTTAATTTTAAGAATAAATTTAATACAATTGTTACTCAAGGAGCGAAATATTTAATAAAATATTGTCGCCAATCTGCAAGAGAAAGTTCTGGTAAGTGCACAAACATACGTACATATATAACAATATGTTCTGCTTTAAATATAATAAATGGTTTCGGTTTCATTGTAGGTATGCCAAAATTCATTACATATTTATTGTGTGCCTTTATATTCCTCAGAATTCTCATTTTAAGAGGTAAGTTAGTTGAAATTCTTCACTCTGCCTGATCAAGCCTTTTTACCGGTTAATGTTCCTTTATATCTAGGTCGTTGATGCTAAAAATTATTTTTGGAAATACGGCTTTTGATATGGTACAGTATGTGTATGTGTGTGGAACACTATTTCTTATCATTAATTTTATTATACATATAAGTAACGAAATATAATTAAAAATATAGATTCCTTTGTAATATAAATGTAGTATATTAAGAATAAACAAATATAAAAAAAAGAATATTTTTTTTTTTGTATTTTTTTTAAGCAGGTTTAATAAGTTTTATTATTGATATAATGAATGCTTTAATATTATAAAACCCAAATCTCAAATAAAGACATGATTAAATTAATTAAAATCATTTTTGAAAATTATTGAAAATTTTAATTAATTTTTTAATACTGTTTTAATTGATATTTTTCTCCATATTTTTTCAATTAAAACTATTAATTTTCATTTAATTAATAGCATCATTTTGATGATTGGAGCAAAATTAAACAATTTTTTAATTAATAATATTAATTTCGTAATTAAAATCCATATTTATTTTTTTCTGTGAATGAATAGGTATTCAAGCTTAAAAAAAAGAAATGTGATGCTTGTTTCTAAAAAATTAAATAGAGCTTGCGCTTGCAAATTTATTAAAGGGTGATTTTTTGCTATTTGGTTTTTTAGTGTACAATCTTAAGTGCAAACAAAAGATTTGTTATATGTTGCAAATTGAAAAATAGGCAAAAATACGTGCATATTGAACAATTTATATTACGTAAATTTTATGGTAACCCGTATACGAAGAGTGCGTATCGAGGAGATTATTGCTGTTGCATTGACTAGTGCCAATAAAGATCGCGTTATATCAATTCTTGAATAGATCAAGGTGTCTTGAGCATATGTAGAGTCAAGTTTGGTTAACAATTAATCGAACGTTTTAGAAAATGTTCATGCTATTTGATCTCGAATAAATATTTTTAATCGGGATATGTGACAAGCCAGACATTAATGCGATGTCAAATAAAATACTAAAAAAAGTATGCCATAGTTGAAGCTCACAAATCGGCCATCTATGGCGTGGTCGTGAGCAGCATTTACATGAAATAATCCTTAATAAGTAAATGACTGGCATTAGTTTATTGCCCCAAATTAATATTTTATTGATTTTTGTAAATTTTCTGTTCTTTTAATTTTTAAATACCATATGCCTAGAACTTCACCTATTATATTCTTAATTCGAAGTGTAACATACACACAATATGTAAAACTATTAATATATTCTTTAAAATATAGAGCGAAAATATTTAAGGGAATCACGAATATTGTTGTTCAAGAAAAATAACAAAAATGCCCCTAATAGCTTAAACAGGAGGGCTAACGAAAGTTGAAAGTGAATTGAAGAAATCAACGTCAATAAACAAAAATTAACTTAAATGCATTCAAGACTAAAATTTATTTAATACATTTTGTGACTTGATACATTATTTTAATGCATTAAAATATATTATAAAGAATTTATCTTAATTTTTTATAATTTGTTTTTCAATAAAAGTATATTGTGTGATTAAATCAACTGCAGGTTTAACATGTCCGAAAACCCTCTACCGCCAGAAAAACACAACATTTTCAAATACAATATTATTATTTGTTTGATTTTATTAGTTTTTTTTGTTGTTGTTTTTATATCTTGTTTGGTTTCTTTTATATTTCAGGCTTTTTTTTAGACGTTTTTATTATTATTTTTTTTTATAATAATTTTTTAGGTGTTGCTATGTCAAACTTTTAACGAAGTTGACATTTCTTTAGCTTTCCATAAAAACATTGCCACTTCTTATGTCACAACAATGAGCAAAAGTTAAAATCTGACAGCAACTGCTCTAACCAAATGCATTTCATATCGAAATGTCATGTAGCACAGCGACTTCTTATAAACTATCATATTGAAGTGAAATCATCAACAAATTTTAAATTAAATTTAATTTTAATGCTTGAGTTTAAAATAATTTAAAACAACGTATTTGCAACAATAGTAGCAAAATCTTATCAATGATTTATATGTGAACAATCTAGTAATGGAAACAAATTGACAAAATTTTAATCTCTTTTACATATTTTTAACAACGAATATTTTGTAAATTAAAAAAAAATAAAATAAATTTTTTTAGGCGTGTTTATAATTTTAACGAAAAGTTAAACCATTTGTGTTTTCTTGATTAAATTACATCCTTGATAAATCCTCTAATGTATGTTGCATTTTTTCTATTAATAATAATTTCATGTCAGTTAAAAATGTCATGTTTCTATATATTTACAAAATACATTTACTGAAATATATATTTCGTGATGTGAAATTCGTCACGCTGCAATTATTTGCTACGAACAAATTTTACAGCAAAACCTGAAAATCATCTTAAAACGTAAGTAAGTTCTGTTCAAAATCACATAAATAATTTTCAGTTTGTGTGAAAAAAGAAATAAAATATTAAAAAAACTGTATTTTAGGTTAGTCTATTTACATTGTAGAGGTACTTTGTTGGCAAACAAAAAACAGCGAACTGAGTGATCATATTGAACATTTTTAAAGAAATATTTTTTTTAGCTCGTATTTATGTAAACATACCGGAGACTGACATTGCTTAAGCAAGCAAAAGTTAATATTAATCAAATCCACTAAAAATAATTTTTTTACAGTGACATATAGCAGTGTTGGCTATTTTATTAAATTCAATTAAAATTTTTTGGATTATTTTTTTTTTTCTCAACTTCGTTCCTTTGCTTGTTTATGTTTGTTGAAAAGCAAAAAATTTACCGCAATTAAAAATAACACAAAAGTAATAAACCTTTTTTATGTAAATTTTAACGAAGGAATTGATGTATTGAGAACAAAGAAAATTTTTAAAAATTTCTCTTAGAAGACTAGGAACAGAGAAAATTAATTTTTGGATAGTCTACAAAGAAAAAAATTTATCTGAATCTTAGTTACGAAATTAATACTATTAATTAAAATTTTATTTGATTTTGCTCCAATTATAAAAATAATTCTATAATTTAACTAAAAAGTAAAAGTTTTAAATTAATCGATTCTGCCAAAAATATCAATTAAAGCAGTATTTAAGATTTAATTAAAATTTTTTTAATTTTTGTAAATAATTTAAAAAAAATTAAACACTCTTATTATTGAAAATTGAGCTTAATTCAAATAAAGCAGTAATTGTGAGAAGAAGAAGAAGAATTGAACCTGTTCCAAAAAGAAAATAGAAATATTTTTTTATATATATATATTTTATATGTGTATCTATTTACTCATAAATTTGTACATACGTTTGGCATAGTATACTCAGAAAAAAAAGACATGCAAAAGAAATAGTGAATACGTGACCCATTTAATTTATATAAAATTGAAATATATAAAATTTAAATAAATCTATAAATCTATATATATATAAAAGTGAAACTCTGTGTGTGTGTGTGTGTTAGCTAAAGACTCCGAAACTGTAAAACCGATCGGACTCAAACTTTGGCAAGTTATTGTACACATACTAGGGAGTGTTTATGGGTGGAAAAAAGTGGGCGGGGCCACGCCCATAAAAAATTAGTTATCATTTTTAGCTACTTGCTCTTGACCGATTTTTCTAAAACTTTGCACACATATTGAGCTGTCATGACTTTACAATTTCGTGATAAGAAAGGTGGGCAGGACCACGCCCATAAAAAAAGTTATAATATTGAGGTACTTGTACTGGACCGATTTTTTTGAAACTTTGCATACATACTGAGCTGTTATGACTTTACAATTTCGTGATTAGAAAAGTGGGCAGGGCCACGCCCATAAAAAAAATAATAATTTTGAGGTACTTGCTCTGGACCGTTTCTTCTGAAACTTTTCACACATATTGAGCTGTTATGACTTTACAATTTCGTGATTAGAAAAGTGGGCAGTGCCCATAAAAAAAAGGTCTCATTTTGAGGTACTTGCACTGGACCGATTTTTCTGAAACTTTGCACACATATGGAGATGTCATGACTTTATAATCTTGTGATTAGAAAGGTGGGCAGTACCGCGCCCATAAAAAAAAGGTCTCATTTTGAGGTACTTGCACTGGACCGATTTTTCTGAAACTTTGCACACATATTGAGCTGTTATGACTTTACAATTTCGTGATTATAAAAGTGGGCAGTGCCACGCCCATAAAAAATATAATTTTTAGGTTTTTGCACTTGATATTCAATTAAAATTCAGAATGCATTTTGATTCATTAAGGGGCGTAGCAACGCGCGCCGGGTTTGGCTAGTTGATTGAATATAATTCAAATTTTAACATAAACCAATTAGTCAATTAATTAGAAAATGTTAAGCAATATTTTTTTCTGAGATACCGTTAATTTAATTGTGTTCTTTTGTTCAATCTACTGAATGAGAACAGGAATTTTTTTTAAATAAGAATTATTTAACAAAATCTATAAAAATGCATAATCCCCTGGTAAATTATATTAATAAAGTAGACTGACTCGCAAGAATTTAAAAAAAAAATCTAAAAATTGTAAATAGTTAAACTAAGAAAATTTAAATATTATACTATACATAGCATTAAAAACCAAAATTCAGTTGTTTTTTACACAGAAAAAATTATCGTTAAAATGTTTTTAAACAAACGTTTGCCTAAATTTAATTTTAATTTCTATTAGTATTTGTTCCAAATAATTTTTGTTTGATTATTTCCTTAGATTAATACATGAGTAAAACAACACATTAAGCTCTTTTATTTGCAGTTAGTGCGCGTTTTCATTGTTTTTATAAAAAATTTTAAAATTCTTATTTAGTTAACGATACTGTAGATTTGAATATTTTAGTTTGATACAAGACAAGCAGTTTTCTCTTGTCTGGCGTGTCATGCTACTATTTTTATTAATTAAATAATTCTGTTAAGTTTTTCTTTGAGATTTTTACTGATTTTCTAAATAGCTTGTCATTGATTCATTCATTCTCTAAAAATTTTGTTAAAAATTTTTTTTTAATATTCTTGAACTAGTATTTAAAAAATGTTTGTGAATATTTTCAATAAACTTTTTATTTGTTTCTGTTAACAATTTGTTTTGAAATCGGAACTTGTTTCAATAAATTTCTATTTTCTTTTTATACCCGCCACCAAAAAAATGGTGGGGGTATATTCATTTTGTCATTCCGTTTGTAACACCTCGAAATATCCATTTTAGACCCCATAAAGTATATATATTCTAAATCGTGGTTTGATTTTATGACGATCTAGCTATGTCCGTCCGTCCGTCCGTCTGTCCGTCTGTCCATCTGTCCGTCTGTTGAAAGCACGATAGAGGTCGCACCGAAAAAGCTAGGCGGCTCAAATTTCGCCAGAATCTTTCCTATAGACAAGGTTTGTTTGGTATTGAAAATGGGCTAAATCGGAATATTAGGAAGAGAGTTATAGCTCGAAAAGCAAGAGTAGGTCGAAAAAACCGTGTCCTTCGAACATCGAATAAAATGGAATTGTGTCCAAACGAATTAACGTAGACTCATGAAACTTCGAATATATATTTCCTGGGTAAAAGTAATATTTTTCGCCGAAAATTGTCTAAATCTGTGCATTAGGAGAGGAGTTATCGATCAAAATGTACGAAAATTTATACCGCACAGTGTATTTTTCGGTATATTTAAAAACAAAAACGTCATAAAAGCAACAAAATATGATGTACGACTCTGAAATTTTGCACACTTTGCTTTTAGGTAAGAGGCTTTTTTGTAACGGAAAATCAATTTGCCACGCCCACTTTTACGCCCACCTCCCATATAACGTTTTACTAAAAATTCATATAATTTCTCTATTAATAAAGATTTTGGAAATATTAAGGGCTATATTGAAACACCCAAGTTTTCTCATTCGCAAAATTAACTTTGACACGCCTACTATAACGCCCACTTTTCACGTTATCTACCGTTAATGAAATTTAAAAGCTTATAAAACCGCCAAAATTAGAGGTATGATGATAAAATTTGCTACGTATATCCCCTAGGCATTGTCATTACTGTGCCAGAAAATTATGGTGCCACGCCAACTTTTACGCCCACCTCCCATATAACGTTTAACCTAAAATTCATATAATTTCTCAATTAATAAGGATTTCGGAATAACAAAGGGCTATATTCAAACACCTAAGTTGTACTCATGCGCAAATAGAACTTTGATACGCCTACTATAACGCCCACTTTTCACGTTATATACCGTTAATGAAATTTAAAAGCTCATAAAACCGCCAAAATTAAAGGTATGATGATAAAATTTGCTACGTATATCCCCCTAGGCAATGTCATTACTGTCTCAGAAAATTAAGTTGCCACGCCCACTTTTACGCCCACCTCCCATATAAAGTTTTACCTAAAATTCATATAATTTCTCAATTAATAAAGATTTTGGAATAACAAAGGGCTATATTCAAACACCTAAGTTGAACTCATTCGCAAAAATAACGTTGATACGCCTACTATAGCGCCCACTTTTCACGTTATATACCGTTAATGAAATTTAAAAGCTCATAAAACCGCCAAAATTAAAGGTATGATGATAAAATTTGCTACGTATATCCCCCTAGGCAATGTCATTACTGTGCCAGAAAATTAGGTTGCCACGCTCACTTTTACGCCCACCTTTTATATAACGTTTTAACTAAAATTCATATAATTTCTCTACTAATAATGATTTTGGAATAATAAAGGGCTATATTGAAACACCTATGTTGTACTTATTGGCAAAAACAACTTTGACACGCCTTCTGTAACGCCCACTTTTCACGTAATCTACCGTTAATGAAATTTAAAAGCTCATAAAACCGACAAAATTAGAGGTATGATGAAATTTGCTACATATATCCTTGTAATCAATGTTATTGTTGTGCCAAAAAGTTTAGTCGATACTCCCACTTTAACGCGTACCTCCCATATAACGGTTTATCTTAAATTCATGTAAGTTCTCTGTTAACAAAGTTTTTTGGGAAAATAAAGGACTATATTGAAATATCTAACTTTTATTTGTTAGCAGAAAGTTTATTGACACGCCTACTTTAACGCCCACTTTCATTGAAAGACTACATTTACAAAAGCATTTTAGTAGCATATCGAAGTTATAAAGGGTGGTTAAATTTTAAGGACCGATGTTGAATTTAAATAAAACACAAATTATTTAGGATATTGTTAGTATTTCTTTTTGTAATTATAATTTTGTATGGTTCAATTATATATATAACAAAATATCATCCAAATGGCCCCCCATCCTTGGCGCCACTCCTCTATCTGATGGTCCAAATTTTCAATGACAATGTTGATGCTCAATTGTTGGCATGATGATGAGGCGAGGTTGACTGCTCTTTTGCCACACTATCGCAAAAACCAGCAGTGGTTCCCATTCAACGAATTAAGAAGGCATTCACAGATTTTCTAACATTTTATACAGACCTGTTTTGGAGAAATTTAAATATTTTTTACAATTCTCTCAAATTGTGGACGAATTTAAACGATTATGTTGATCAAAAGAATTACAAAGTGCACAAAATGCATTTTGATTTGAACGCCCATTTTTTTAAAAAACCTGAATAACTTTAAAGCGTTGCTCATTTGCGTATCTTTCCACGGATCAAATTGAGTAAGTTTGAAATTGAGAAATGGCAAGTGAAATGCAGAAAACAAATTTAAAGACTAGGTGTAGTTCACCTTCAACATAGTCCCTTAAAATATAACCACCCTCTACAAAGAAAGTGATACATATTTTACTATAAAAAGATTATTCCATAGCGATTAACAAAATAATAAATATTGTGCTTTAAATGTACACAAAATTGGTGGTGGGTATAAAAGATTCGACACAGCCGAATATAGTGCTCTTTTATTGTTGTTAATAATTTTTTTAGGAGTCGGAAATATTTTAATAAAAAAATTTACAGATTTAAACATAAAATTGCATTGAAAATTAATTTTTTTTTCCTTTGTTTAAATTTGTTAATTATCTTTGGTTCTATAAATTTTATTATTAAATCAGAAATTTAATTTTTTTGGTTATGGCGACAGTCACCTTTAATCAAATACATTGTTGCCCACGTTTAGGGTAGCCATTTCTATTTAAAAAAAAGAGGACGCCAGCATAAAAAATGTGGGACATTTGCCCAAAAAAAGAGGACACATTTAAAAATAAAATTAAATTTGATAAAATTTACGACGCCATTTAAAATACAAAAACAAAATTTGTTTTTACGAAAAAACTTTATTTACAAAAATACAAACTGAACATATCATTCTGATTTAATGGTTGAAAATAAAAACAAAAAAACCAAAAAAAAACAACAAAAATTCATTGCATTCATTATCGGGAATGTACATTTTTAAAAATTTTACATATATTTTTCAACACTTCCAATTTGAGCCAATATATTACCATCGCATCTCTTCAAATATTTGTAAAACTCTAGGCAGTCCATATCAAAATTATATACCCTTACTATATTTTTTGTTCAAGACTTTATTCTATATCTGGAAAACAAACTTTATGAAAAACACACAGCTGACAAACAGACCCCTTTGCCGAATTTTTTTAAAATAAATGACAAGTTAAAATAGGCCACTTCGATAAATAGCGACAATTAAGGATAATAATACTAATTTTGTACAAAGAGAAGTTTTAAAATTGTACTCTTTCAAAACTAATTGTACGAGCACCTAAATCTTTTTTTATAAATTTTGTGACCTGTGATTTAAAGTTTGAATGTAAGAAAAAAAACTTCAGAGAAGGTGCAAAAAGCCGGACAACCCCGGACATTTGCTAAAAAAGAAGTAGGACTGCCCCGGATGCCCTAAAAAAGAGGACGGTGTCCGGGGAAAAGAGGACGGATGGCAACCCTACCCACGTTGGATTCATAAGGTGTGCTATAATGTCATAGTGTTATAGTTCTTCAAATGTTTTAAATTTTTTTAAATTTTAACAATCAATAGTACAATAATTTTAAACCATTTCTTAATTTTCAATACGACGTTATAGCACACTTTGTGGATCCACCAATTGATATAGAGTATTTTTGATTCTTGTGATAAAAATTGTAAAACTGCAAGAGAAAAATTCTACTGCTTGGTCTCAAGTTTTTTTTGTTTTACTGCAGATCTAAAAACATTTATTTAGTTTGTTGATGTAGGCTAGACCAATGTGCTCTAGCATTTTTATGATAATATCAAAAAAAGTTTTCAAAGAAGTTATTTTGCAGGTAAAAAGTAAAAATCATGTGTTTTTAATGAACCGCACTACATCTTAAAAAGTGCATAGAGCTCATGCAAATTAAGTGAAAGAAATCGATGTTTCATAAGTTCATTTTGTTTGTTTAAAAAAATTCTTTAACTTTTAAAACACGTTATAACATTATTTGATATTTTAACATCAGTCATTTAGAATGAATCCTTTTTTCCTTTTTAGAAGTCTTAAAACCATAATTCGTAGAAAATATATTTAATTTTTTTTCTGGGTAGAACAAAAACTATTTAAACTGAAATGAAAAATCTTTTTGTATTTAAATATAATTTTTTTTATACTGCAGCATACAAAATTTAAAAATTAGCAGAAAAAAGATGTACAAAAATTATTATTTCCTTAAAACAAATTTAATTTCAATTGTAAAAATTTAATGAAGATACATGCAACATAATATTTTTTAAGTCTAGTACACATTAGCATATGTAAAGAAAAGTATTTTTCCTAAAAAAGTACTCAAGTATTTATGTTTAATAACTTTTTCTTAACGAACACTAGTAGTTTGTAATAAAATAATATTTACAATAATTTATTAATTTGTTTTTTATATACGAAGAGTTATTTAGTACAAAAGTTTTACGTAAAATTGTAAAATCTATTCGAAACGTAATAAACACTTTTTTGTGATTTATGGCGGTGCCTTAAAAAAAACATAAATATTATATACACTAAAACATTACATTCAAGTTTATTTTACATATTTTTATTTATTATAAAAGTGTTTCTATATTTTTAGAAAAAAAAAAGAATAATACTAATAATAATATCTTATATTTACATTATGTTTCGTTTTACAACATATAAGAAGTGCTTTGTTGAAAATTTCCTAATTTATAAATGTTTAAATTTAATAATTTAAATATTAAACATAATTTTGAACGCCCCTAAATTTGTTGAATGACAATGAAGTACTGACTTCTTTAATTTCTTGAGTATGTAAGTATAGTTTTAAATGATTTTACCTTGTTAATGATAATGCATTAAAGTTGTAATGTTTAAATAACTTATTAAAAATTCTTCAAAATAAATGGTTTAGATCTAAAATTAAATTTTTTTTATCATTCCCATCAACTAAACAATTAAATTTAATAAAAATTTAAAAAAAAAATTCAATTTATTTAGCTAAACATAAATTGTTTCAATTAACTAACAAAAATCATTAATTTTATTCAATATAAGTACTTTTAGTTTTAAAGACTCTTAAAGTAATAAATTCATTTCCCTAGAGTTGTAAAACATTAACAGTGATTAATGTATTAAACAGGATTTTTTTTTTAATAAAATATTTTGTAAAACTGATCACGTTCTTAAATAGTGTAAATGTTTAAACATTTACAGACGAAGCTTCTATTTTTTTTAGTAACAAACTAATAAAGTTTTACACTTTATGATCACCCATCATTAAATAATTACTAAGAAGCATTTATGTCTATTTTTTTAAGTTGAGCATTGTTTGAATCTATAAACGAATATCTATAAACCACTTTACAAAAACAAAAGTGTTTATTGCGTTTACTGTGGCAAATTATCACGATCTTGGTTCAATAGTTCCTTCAATATATTTTGTCAATAGTTCGATGGTAGTTGTTAGAATAAGGGATTGTATTTTTGTATAGCAAAAATGAATGCATGGTATTTAAACGATTAGAATGTTAACTTCAATACAATGGGATGGTTTTATTGAAATTCCTATTTGTAATTTCGTCTTAAAGAAGATATTTTACATAATATCGTGACATTTAGATTGCTGCTATACATATAATAATATTGTAGAAAACTGTGTCTGTGCATGATATATATTTTGAAACTTTTGAGAACGGTGAAATATTTAAGATCTAGATAAGCGGTTCCCACCAAATTCCGGTTCATGGATTCTTTGGAAAAAATATTTTCGTTGATCAAGATATATTTTTTATTTTAATTAAAAATGCGTAATAAAACAAAATAATAAATATTAATAAAATAAATTAATGATAACGGTGAAATAGTTAGTAAGTGAAGAAGTTAGTCTAGAAGAGCGGTTCCCACTAAATTCTAGTTCTGAAAAATTAATTTGCACATCGAAAATATTGCAGAGCAGAATAAAATTTGAATACAAAATTTGTCTACCACTGTGGACAATTTAAAGATTTTCCCGCTAAGTAAAGTGGTTAGCGGTAATTGAAGGTACTGTTTTTCAAAACCAATATATTTATATACAAATTTTAACAGATGTACGTACCAAGTAAAAAATGCATTAATATTTAATTATGTCCCTATGTACACATGCAACTCTAATTTAATTATTTTTAAATTCCCTTTGGACTTTCATTTGTTTCAGAATTTTTAAATCTCAATCAAACAAAAAAATAAAAATTAGAAAAAACGAAAATTGCAAACTAAAGATCTGCAGCAGGTAAAGTTGCATTTCTTTTGTATTAGTTTCAGTAAAAATATAACAACTTAGTAAAGAACTTCAAGAACTTTTAGAAGCCGAATTTTCTTATTTTAGTGTATCCAGTCGTTCCGAATCAGAAAACGAGTCATCAGAATCAAGCGACGATGGGGTCGATGAAGATATTCCTATTGAAAATGTTGTAAACCTATATCAGTGGTCACGACCGGGGTCCGATTTTCAATCAAGAATGCAGGTTCCAGTAGAAAAAGAACCAATAATTTTGGTTGATGTTAATAGTTCTTAAAAAGAATTAGATTTTTTAAAAAAGTTTTTCCAAAATCCTTATTAATATATATTGCTGAAAATACAAATAAAAAGCTTGAAATATTAGACAAAGAAAAAAAAATAAAATCGCTAAAACTGATGAGTATGAAACTTAAATTGTGTGCCTGATAATGAGCTACAGCAAAGTTCCAAGAATCCAAAATTACTGGAGCGTACATGCATCTCTTGGAAATTCTGCCATAAAAAATGCAATTTCGAGAGATCGATTCCAACTTATAATGTCCAAAATGTATTTCAACGATCCTAGAAAACCTGGTGGATGTTCAAAATTATACTATATAAAAGAGATGGTATCATGTGTACAGAAAACATTCCCTAGTGTCAAAACAGAATCTACGTTTCAAGCCATAGATGAACCAATGGCAAAATTTAAAGGTCGGTCATCTTTAAAACAATACCAACCACTAAAACCAACAAAGCGAGGTATAAAGCTTTGGTTAAGATGTGGCTCAAAAACAGGGTTTGTATATGATCTAAATACTGTTACGTTTATACCTTTTATAAACGTTGGCTTATTTCCTTTAAATACCCTTTGAGTTCTTTTATTGCAATCAAAAACAGTTGAAATTAGTTGTAAAACTTAGAGCACTTTATTTATTTAAACACACTCAGATATTGCTTTTATATCACTTTACTATTGTATTGTTCGGCTATTTATAGTAACATGGTGGTGTTCGGTAACATTCGAGAAAGTTCTTGTATGTACATACTAGTACATTCGAAAACCGTTATATTTAAATTAAGGCGTAATGTTAATGTTAAGTAATATGCAGGAATAATAAAAGTGCCTAAAAGTATGCTGCACATAATAACTCACATCATGTCCGAACAACCAGCGAATTAAACTAATACAAATAAAACTACAGTAACTTAAACTACTACAACTAAAATAAATTATAATGTAAATTAACCTATTTAAAAATAAATCTGTAACAATATATATAGCGGAAGGGAAGAAAGTGCCGTGGAATCTGAATCTACCTTTGTAGAACGAGTTGTGGAAAAACTTTGTAATACTATACGTAACAAAGACGTTATGATAAGTTTCGATAGATTTTTTACCAGCACCCGCCTTATAAATTTTATTGATTTTCCAGCAGTTGGGACTCTGATTAAAACTCGGAAAAATGTTCCCAAGTTCACTGAAAACTTAAAAAGAAATGAGAGTGAATTTATGATTAATTGTCTTGGAACAATTGCTTGCCAGTGGATATTTGGTTTATAAATTGACTTAATCAATACTTATTTTAAATAATATTCATATTTTATCGACTGTATGGAGTAGTTTTGCCTTTGTCAGTTGTTGTGTAACTGACCTCTGATCCTGATCTAATCTGATCTAATCCTCTAGTATTATTAAAAGCAACATTTTTTATTACATAGGCAAAAACATATTTTTTTAATTTGATTAATTTTTATTAAAATATAGGCACCTTAAAACCATTTTATCTTAACAGAATGTAATTAATGGTGGGGCTAAAGAAACTAAGCGAAGTTTTCCATGCAAATAAAAAAAATAATAAATATATTAAAAATAAACAAACTGTTTTTAACTAATAATATTTGCATAAAATTTGTACCAATTTATTAGTACGATTTGTACGGTGGGGTTTTTATTGCTGTTATGTACTATACTTTTATGAAGAAGTATTCAAACGAACTGCGCCTTATTGCCTAATAAAAATTGTTAACGTCGCTTATCTAAAAAATTTTTGTTTTCGATAACTCCGAATTAATACAGCAACACACAATCAGCAAATAAGCAAATTTTGGTTGATGTTAATAGTTCTTAAAAAGAATTAGATTTTTTAAAAAAGTTTTTCCAAAATCCTTATTAATATATATTGCTGAAAATACAAATAAAAAGCTTGAAATATTAGACAAAGAAAAAAAAATAAAATCGCTAAAACTGATGAGTATGAAACTTAAATTGTGTGCCTGATAATGAGCTACAGCAAAGTTCCAAGAATCCAAAATTACTGGAGCGTACATGCATCTCTTGGAAATTCTGCCATAAAAAATGCAATTTCGAGAGATCGATTCCAACTTATAATGTCCAAAATGTATTTCAACGATCCTAGAAAACCTGGTGGATGTTCAAAATTATACTATATAAAAGAGATGGTATCATGTGTACAGAAAACATTCCCTAGTGTCAAAACAGAATCTACGTTTCAAGCCATAGATGAACCAATGGCAAAATTTAAAGGTCGGTCATCTTTAAAACAATACCAACCACTAAAACCAACAAAGCGAGGTATAAAGCTTTGGTTAAGATGTGGCTCAAAAACAGGGTTTGTATATGATCTAAATACTGTTACGTTTATACCTTTTATAAACGTTGGCTTATTTCCTTTAAATACCCTTTGAGTTCTTTTATTGCAATCAAAAACAGTTGAAATTAGTTGTAAAACTTAGAGCACTTTATTTATTTAAACACACTCAGATATTGCTTTTATATCACTTTACTATTGTATTGTTCGGCTATTTATAGTAACATGGTGGTGTTCGGTAACATTCGAGAAAGTTCTTGTATGTACATACTAGTACATTCGAAAACCGTTATATTTAAATTAAGGCGTAATGTTAATGTTAAGTAATATGCAGGAATAATAAAAGTGCCTAAAAGTATGCTGCACATAATAACTCACATCATGTCCGAACAACCAGCGAATTAAACTAATACAAATAAAACTACAGTAACTTAAACTACTACAACTAAAATAAATTATAATGTAAATTAACCTATTTAAAAATAAATCTGTAACAATATATATAGCGGAAGGGAAGAAAGTGCCGTGGAATCTGAATCTACCTTTGTAGAACGAGTTGTGGAAAAACTTTGTAATACTATACGTAACAAAGACGTTATGATAAGTTTCGATAGATTTTTTACCAGCACCCGCCTTATAAATTTTATTGATTTTCCAGCAGTTGGGACTCTGATTAAAACTCGGAAAAATGTTCCCAAGTTCACTGAAAACTTAAAAAGAAATGAGAGTGAATTTATGATTAATTGTCTTGGAACAATTGCTTGCCAGTGGATATTTGGTTTATAAATTGACTTAATCAATACTTATTTTAAATAATATTCATATTTTATCGACTGTATGGAGTAGTTTTGCCTTTGTCAGTTGTTGTGTAACTGACCTCTGATCCTGATCTAATCTGATCTAATCCTCTAGTATTATTAAAAGCAACATTTTTTATTACATAGGCAAAAACATATTTTTTTAATTTGATTAATTTTTATTAAAATATAGGCACCTTAAAACCATTTTATCTTAACAGAATGTAATTAATGGTGGGGCTAAAGAAACTAAGCGAAGTTTTCCATGCAAATAAAAAAAATAATAAATATATTAAAAATAAACAAACTGTTTTTAACTAATAATATTTGCATAAAATTTGTACCAATTTATTAGTACGATTTGTACGGTGGGGTTTTTATTGCTGTTATGTACTATACTTTTATGAAGAAGTATTCAAACGAACTGCGCCTTATTGCCTAATAAAAATTGTTAACGTCGCTTATCTAAAAAATTTTTGTTTTCGATAACTCCGAATTAATACAGCAACACACAATCAGCAAATAAGTGGTGCTGCTTGCCTTGATTTCTTTAACTAAATCTTGTTAGCGTGCAAATGCAGATTGTTTTTCATCAGTAAATGTTTAATTCTTGACAATAATAACTAATAGAAATTCCTGGATTCTTGGCCACACTTTCCGACACTGCAACAATATTTTCGAATAACCGACAAAAAACGAACAAATATCTTTTGATTCATTAGCGTAATTTGGTCTTAAATTATGTCAAAACAAAAAAAATTTCAGACAAATCGTACTTACAAAACAGTAGCGATTTTAAATCTGGCGCTCTTGTTGAAACACCCTAAAAGAAGAAGTAAAAACTAGAAATTATTACACTGGATATAATTAATTAAATTGTTTAATTTTCATTTTGCACACAATTTTCGCACTTGTTTAAAAGAATTAGAAAGTGCGAAGTAATTGCCATTTTCGGAATTTTTAAAGACCAAGTGTTGTAGCGCCTTTATAATAAAGTTTTTAAAGCAAATGAAAATATTTCCCTTGCTGGTTAAAAATAATAAAATAAGATTTTGCAATATTAAGGCCAGCTAAGATAAGCTCTAAGCTAATAAAATAACAAACGAAATAGAATATCAGAACGTAAAGAATTAAAAAATAAATTTATTACAAAATTGGTCTCCTTAAAAAATAGCCCCATTTAAAAGTAAGAGTGCTATTTTCGGCAGTAACTAATCTTATAATACCCTAAACCACCATCTACAGACTCAGATCCATGTTATACGCCATTTTCTGTATTATTTTCTCTTATTTAAATAGTTAACTGTATTCTACTAGTCAAGCCCTTTCATTTGATACCCAATTGATGGAGATACAAAAAATTCCGCATTTTTTTTAACACCATCATTGATTTAACATTTTTTTTAGTTAACTGTATTTTACTAATCATTTGATATTGGCTTTCTCGGTGGTATAAAAACGAAGCAAAATTAAATTTATGTTTGTAACATTTAGGAAAAGCGCTCTTGTTGGGACTACCGAAAATTTTAAGAATTCTTTTTTATTAAGTCGTTTACATCCATAAAGGATATTTTACAAAAAAAACTTGTTTTTAGCTATTTTAAGATATGATTAATGTTTTAAAAAGTTTTTAAAATTAATTTCCAATTCATTTTAATAAAATTTTGCATTAAAATTCATTTGCTACGCCACGATAATTTAGCTGAATTCTTAAGAAACTACCTCAAGGTTTAGGTTTTTAAGGATGTTGAATTTTGTGTAATTAAATAAAAGTGGGGAAACTCATTTTGTTTTTTTATATGGTTTATTTAAGGTGTTATTGCATGCATTTATATTTTTTTTATGTAATCACTTTAACTTTTTAAAGTTATTTCTACAGTAAATTCTTATTCATTAACTAAAAAATGTTCGCAGCAAAGCCGCCTCCGCAATGATTTTTTAATTGGCTGGCCTTTTGTGTGTAAATCAATTTCACATTAAAAACTTTTTAAATATACTCATAAGCTAATAAAAAAAAACTGACAAGCTAATTAATTTCAAACATTACAAGTACATACAAATTATAGCATATTTAGAAAAATAAACAAAATAAGGAAATTATTTATAAACCAGTTGGTAATAATCCATGCAACAATATCATACATTTGTTTACCCTATTATGATTTAAAACATTTTATTGCCCGGTTGTATGTATTCGGCTGAAATCATTAATCAATCATACAATTGCTCTGTTGCTCTTAAAACGCACGCACTTTTTTGTCGCCTCATATTCGATTTTTTTTTCAAATAATAAAACAATAACTCGGAAATAACAAAAGCAAATGCATACATACTACAACTACTTAGATGGTTAAAAAATACTGTCTTGTAGATCATGCAACTTTATTTAATACGAGTTTGTAAAAAACAACCAGATTGTCTGCAAGCTAATACAACTGCCAAATCAATAAAAATGATGGCGTTTTAATTAATTAAAAAAGCAAAAGAAACGCATTTAACATACAAATGTTGTCGAATCTACGAGTATAGTTTTCATTTACCACTCGCAGTGACAAAAACAATTAAGCAACAAAATTAATATGTAACAATTCTCAGTCGTTATCAGCAAAAACATAAGAAATATTTCATGTTTATTGTCTATTTATTTATTGGTAAATTTCTGTATAACATTTGTCAAATATGCATTAAATAAACCTAAAATATTTTTTACAAATATGACACTAAGTTCATAAAAGAAAAAAAAGTAACAAAATCTGGTTACTCAGCCAAACCATCATACAGTCTACTAAACAAAACATCAGTAACTCAGTCAGACTGTTAACTAACCAGCCAAATAAGCAACTCGTTGCCAATTTGTGTTTATATAGAGTAGCAGTTAAAATAGAAAATGAAAATATATAAAATAAAATTATAAAAATAATAAACAAATTTGCCAAAAGCATAGTGACAGTTAATAAGCGACAAATGCGGGTGTGTTTTGGTGTTCCCACACTGCCAACACATTGCAGTCGCTCAAAGCTACATACATACTGCTACATCTGCAGCAATAAAATGCAATATATTGCAACTACATCTGAAGCAAATACTACTGCTGCTACATAAATACATACACATAAAAGTATGTTTACATAAAACCTGCTAAAAACAATATTAGAAGAATTGAAAATACTTGAAATTCCCATCATCTAAGGTTGGTTGGGTGTCTGTTTGCATGTTTGTTTGTTGGTAGGCAAAGATGATGTTACATCGTCTTTTGTATTTGTTTATTTGTTTCGTTTGTTATAAAAATAAACAACACACTCACCTATATTTGCCACAATTGACAACAACAACAATATGCAACATCTCTAGTCAAGCCTTTTACTTCTGCAGCCGCAGTGACTAGTGACATAGTGCCTCGTAAAAACTGGTAGAGGTTACCGCACTATGGGCAAATTTTTGCCAGTACTAAAACTTATTATTTAATATTTTACAATAAATCTAATGAAATTAAAAAAAAATAGAAAATAAAGACATTTTGAATAAATATATATTCGCTTTATTTTAGTTATAAAACTAGAAGTAAAAGTAGACTCAACGACATAATATTGTGAAATCCCTGAATTAACTATATCATTCATGGAGAAGGTAAGGCTATATAGGTCATTGTCATTCCGCGTGAAATTTCTACAATATTCATATCCAACCCCATAGAGTATAAAGTTTTTGAAAGCTTCTGAATTGGGGAGTCGATTGAGCATTGTCCGTGTGTATGTTGAAATCAGTTTCCTAAAGCCGACACCGCCTAGACCCGTGTGTGATATCAAAATATCAGAAATATTCAAGATCAGATCAGTATTGCAAAGCAGCACCATAACTTTCTGAGACATGAGCAAAAAAACACGACTGTTTCTGTTTTTCCCCATGTTTTTATGACAAATGTTAAAGTTTTGTGAATATTTATAAATATGAGATGCCTTCAAGGATATTTGTGAAAATTTTGTATAAATCGGCCACTAATCGGCAAAGTTATAGGCATAAATTATTTGAAAAATATATATATTTGTTTGATATATCACAATTTTTAAAGATAAAAAGCCGTTGTTTTAAAAAAATATTTTTAGGAAGAACTTACAAATCAATTTGAAACTAACTGAGATATAACTGCTTCGTTGTTTTTCATAACATTTAAAAACGTAAGTCAAATTTTTCAATTTCTATACCACCGAGAAACACATTACGGAAAGGACTTGACTACCGCAATATAAAATATTATAAAAAAATTAACATCTATTGTGACCACTGCTACAAAATGGCGGTACATGAATTTTTTCTAAAATGTTATCCCTTAATCACCACCCCTAATACTGCAATCAAATGATAGGGTTTGGCCAGTAAAATACCGTTCATTATGAAAAAGTATAAATCCAACAAGTAAGAGTGCTATATTCGGCCATGCCGAATCTTATATACCCTTCACAACGTGTAGTCATGCAATAACAGTTGCTTGTATCACCATTCATCCCATATGAAATACGAACACGTATGTATGTTAAAAAAACGAAAAAAAAAAAAAAAATTTAAAAAAAAAATTTAAAAAAAAAATTTAAAAAAAAAAATTATTATATATATAATATACATATATAAAACAAAAAAAAAAAAAAAAAAAAAAAAATTAAAAAAAAATAATAATAAAAATATAAATAATATATTAAATAAAAAATAAAAAAAAAATAAAAAAAAAATTTAAAAAAAATTTTTTTTTTGGCTCAGTTGGGATTCGATGCCACGTTTTCTCTAACCAGTATACACGTTTGTATGTATGTATGTTGTTGTTGTAATGTTGTTTTTGTGAAAAAAAAATCGAGGTGGTTGTGGGTTTTTGCTCATATCTCAGTTGTTTATGTACCGATATTTCTGATTTTCAATACCGATCTACTCCCGAATATTTCTGATATTTTAATACCTTATCCGAGTCCAACCTATGTCGGGGGGCTTCAAAAAGTTGATTTCAACATACACACGGACAGACGGTCAGACGGACAGACGGACAGACTGACAGACTGACAGACTGACAGGGCTTAATCGACTCCCCTATTCATAAGCTTTCAGAAAATATATACTTTATGGGGTCGGAAATCAAAATTGTAGAAATTTCACACGGAATGACAAACCTATATATACCCTTTTTATACCCTTCACACAGTGAAAAAGGGTATATATAGGTTTGTCATTCCGTGTGAAATTTCTACAATTTTGATTTCCGACCCCATAAAGTATATATTTTCTGAAAGCTTATGAATAGGGGAGTCGATTAAGCGCTGTCAGTCTGTCCGTCTGTCCGTCTGTCCGTCTGTCCGTCTGACCGTCTGTCCGTCTGACCGTCTGTCCGTGTGTATGTTGAAATCAACTTTTTGAAGCCCTCCGACATCGCTTGGACTCGGGTGAGGTATTAAAATATCAGAAATATTCGGGAGTAGATCGCTATTGAAAATCAGAAACATCGGTACATAAACAACTGAGATATGAGCAAAAACCCACGACCACCTCGATTTTTTTTTCACAAAAGCAACATTACAACAACAACATACATACATACAAACGTGTATACTGGTTAGAGAAAACGTGGCATCAAATCCCAGCTGAGCCAAAAAAATTTTTTTTTTAATTTTTTTTTTATTTTTTATTTAATATATTATTTATATTTTTATTATTTTTTTTTTAATTTTTTTTTTATTTTTTTTTTTTATTTTTTTTTTGTTTTATATATATTACATACATAATAATTTTTAAATTTTTTTTTTTTTTTTGGTTTTTTTTTAACATTCATACGTGAATTTATAATTTTACAATGGGACGTTTTTATATATGTATGTTTTTATATGTACATATGTACGTATTTCATATGGGATGAATGGTGACACAAACCACTGTTATTGCATGAATTCACGTTGTGAAGGGTATATAAGATTCGGCACGGCCGAATATAGCGCTCTTACTTGTTCACTGTGTGAAGGGTATAAAAAGGTCTTCTAGGATAAATGGCGGATATATGAGTTAATTATAGTTGTTACGGCTTTTTATATTGAAATAAAAGGAATTGACGAGTAGAATATAGCAAAATATTAAAAAGTGTAAAATCCAAGAAGACATCTGAATCAAAATGGCGAAATTTTTTTTTAACTTTATCAATATGGGTATCAAATAAAAAGGCGTGACAAGTAGAATACAATTAACCATATAAACATTTAAGATAAAAGATGACGTCGGAAATAATAAAAAAAATTACGTATAACATAAAATCTCAAATCTAGGCTAAGATACGATGTGGTGTTTATACGTATGTACATGACGGCGAAGGGTATTATCAGATTCGGCACGGCCGAATATATCACTTATTTGTAAAAATCCGAATTGCAACGTTATAATAAAATTAAAAATTTAATTTATCTTTAAGGCTACCGGATCACTGCAGTATTTTAATAGCAAAAATAAAAGCTATCAAGAGGGCAATGAAATAAATAATATAAATATCAATCAATATACATACATGTAAAATATATTAGTATTTATATCTTCATTAACAGTCAGTAACTCGCCCACGAAGACTACCAATTGTGAAATTGCAAGACAGACCAGACCATAAGTGGATGATTATCGAGAGACAGCATTAGAGTAACTCCTTAATAAAATTGGTGTTTTAACCAGACACAATGGTTTAGGAGTGTAAATTTCTCTTTCAATGATTATTGCAGAAGTTGTCATGGCAAGTAGAATCTCCTCTGCTACTTCCCGGCTTAGTAAGAATTAGAATATTGTGAGTCTATTTAACATTATAGATAGAAGAATAAGCTCGATTCTTTATGTAATAGGTTGGATTCAAATGTAAAACCCTATTCACTAAAACCGTCTATCTCAAGCTCGCTGCGACATCTAATGTTTAAGGTATCACAAAGTAGAAAATGACCACCAGTCGGTTTAATATAACGTAGTCCACCCATTTTTAAAGACTTCTTAACATTTTTAAAAATAAAAACTTACTTCAATTGTATATTGCATTAAATTTAATGAAACTTTAAGGACTTATTTTTTATTTAAATTTTTTATTTTTTCATAAGGATCAACTACATTTTAGTGGATTATAGTCAGCTATAATTCGATTATGAAAAAAATTTTCCCTTTTGCAAAATTTCATAAACTTCCCAACCACTCTCCTCATAGCTCCCTAGCTGAACACAGCTAAATCACGAAAAGAGCAAAACCCAAATAAAATAATAAAATGATAAAACTATTCAGTCGTAAGACTATGATGTTAATAAAAAAATAAAATACATCGTTGGTATTAAATTTTGAAGATGATTTTTTTTTTTCAATTTGCAATGTATTTGCCGCAGTAACGAAAGTAAATCTCACTTGTTCACTATTTTTGCATCCATCCGTTTTTAGTCGTTGTTAATTTTTCGTACCTATTTTTTAAATAATTTTAAAGAAATTCCCATCCATCTTTGTAGTCAAATAAGTAGTGTGTGGATCAATCTATGCCCACTTTACATTTAAAAAGATGTTGCTGGCAAGCAAATAACATGCGCCAAACACAACAAAAAACATTTCAAAGACATTTATTTTCTATGGTGGCCTCCAGTTTGCTTGTATAAATGTTGCTTGGTCGCACTCATCATTTAATACAAACATAGATGATTGTAGTTGTATTCTGGTTTTTTTTTGATTTTTTTATACATTTATTTCTTTAAATAAAAATGATAGACAAGATAGTTGAAAAAAGAAACTTTAGTGGACGGGCAGCGACAGGCAAATAAAAGACAATAAGTCAGTCATTTAGCCAAGTACATAGAGAAACAAGCACCCATCATCATTTACACACTGCAACATTATGCCATAACCAGCCTTAACAAAATACGATGATGTAAGCATTTTCTTTAAAATTTTTTTTTGTTTACCCTCAATAGAGAGAAAAAGAGAAACAGAAATCTAAGAAAATGTGCTGATGCTGCAAACAGTTTTTATTTATTAATTTTATTGTTTGCGATTTTGATTGCTGGCGGCTTGCAATGCTAAAAGTTTCTTTAAAGTGTTTAGTTTTCCTGGAAGCTTTGAGAGGTGTTCGTTATGCTAATAACTCATCGATAAAATGTTCTTTCTCGCCGCTACAATGGAAAAATTTCAATACAGTAAAATTTATTTTACAAAAAAAAATTAGAATAAGTTTAATATTTTTGGTTTTTTTCCTTCAAGTTTCTTTCATATTACCGCGAACAGAACTATATTATTTGTTTTTACAATGTATATTGAATGGAATGAAAAGATAAAAAATTTAATGATAAAATTAAAGTTTATTTTAAGTTATTATTTTTCATTAATTATTAAAAATAATGTCAGTTAAATGAGAACAGTTTTCTATAATGCACAAATATGTTCTTTTTAGAGCATTTTTCTTAACTTGGTTGAGTGTTTCTTGTGGTATACGCTTAATTTCTTCTTGAATGTTTTTCTTTATTTGCTACAAAGTCTGGGGCTTATTTAATTGAACTTTGTATTTGAGAAAAATATCTTGTGCAGTCAAATCAGGCGATCGTGTTGACAATTTAAAATCATCGTTTTTGGAAACTAGGCGATTTGGAAATTATTGTCTCAATAACTTCATCGTTGCACGGCTTATATGTGATGCTGTTCTATCTGGTTTAAACCATATATGATGTCCTCAGGTGCAGTCAAATCAGGCGATCGTGTTGACAATTTAAAATCATCGTTTTTGGAAACTAGGCGATTTGGAAATTATTGTCTCAATAACTTCATCGTTGCACGGCTTATATGTGATGCTGTTCTATCTGGTTTAAACCATATATGATGTCCTCAGAACTTTGTAAGGCAAGAGGTGGTCAAAAACCTGCAACTAGGAAGATCATCTTCTTGTTGATGACTTCGGATTTTTTGCGACGTTCCGTCTTGCAGCATAAATTTTTTCTGCCGATCTGCCAGTTCCAGGTATGCCCGTACATCTTGAATCTTCGATAGTTCCGAGCTCACCAAAATAATAAAATTATTATTTTTAAAAATATCTGTTGAGTTATTTATTAATAGAACATTGTTTATTAAAGACATTTCCGATAAATTATTTATTAATCCCTCGATTTATGTAAAAAAAAACAAACTTGGGCACTACCAATAACACTTTTTAATAATACCCTATTATGTATAATTTTTTAATAGTAATTGCCAATTACCAATTAAATATATATAATTAGTCATTGGAGGACATCAATCATAAATTAATAATAACAAATACATTAATCAATCACAAATTACTTTACCCTTTGTAATTGATGAATGACAATTATTAATTAGATAGAATAAGTAATTGGCAGTCACCAATTACAAATTACATGTAAGTGGTAATTGAAATTCATCAATTACAAATCCCATACTATTGGTAATTGGCATTTATTAATTACAGATTATAATTAATGAATAAACTATAATGAAAATTTTAATCAAATGATGAGAATTTTGTAAAGACTACTTTTAAAGTATTTATTACCAACAATGTAATCAATACAGAACTCGCACATTACACAGTATAGAAGACAAAGAAGATAAGCTAATAGAAACCAAAGAAAAGGTTTTCCAATAAGAATGATATGATTTAAAAAAAACACACTTATTGTCAAGAAAATTTTTAAGTTTTTTTTTAATGTGAAGTACAGTCGATACAATTAAGTTCTAAATAACACGCCATTTAAATGGCTTCCATGACCTTTTCTGCAGAAACGAATTCGAAGAACCCAATTTTCGAGCACTTTTTCTAATAAATCAAGTCGTATGTCATGATTGGCAAGCTCAATATTGAATTGTGAAGCTTGAAGAGAGTCTGGTTTATTTCAAAAGACCAATGATTTGAAATAACCTCACAATAAAAAGTCTAATGGTGTTTAATCACAACTTCTTGGATTCCATTGAATATCACAATTTCTTGAAATAATCGAATCTTAAAATTTTTCTCGCAATAATTCAATTGTTGCATTTGCTGTGTGACACGTAGCCCCGTATTTTTGGAACCAAATATTGTCAAGATCAACTTCTTCCAATTGCGGTCATAAAAAGTTTGTTATCATCGATCTATACCGCTCTCCATTGACAGTAAAGGTGTAACCAGCTTCATTTAGAAAAAGGTACGGACCGATTATTCCACCAGACCAAAAACTACACCAAACTGTCAATTTAGGTGAATGTAATAGTTTTTCAGGAATAATTTGTGGATTTTCTTCGCATCAGAAGCGATAGTTTTGTTTATTTACTGCATCACTCAGACGATTATTAGAACCATAAAATGGCAAAAGCGCATGAAAAGTTGCAATTGGAGAACGATTATTTTTATACTTAATAAAACTGAATAATTTGTAAACGTTGCTCTTGCGTATATCTCTCCATGATGAAATTGTAAACGCTACTGAATACAATGAAAAACAAGTAAAAGCGCTATATTCAGCCGTGCCGAATCTTATATACCCTTCACAACGTGTAGTCATGCAATAACAGTAAATTCACGTATGTATGTTAAAAAAAACAAAAAAAAAAAAATTAAAAAAAAAATTAAAAAAAAAAATTAAAAAAAAAATTAATAAAAAAAAATATATTATATTAAATAAAAAATAAAAAAAAAATTAAAAAAAAAAATTTTAAAAAAATTAAAAAAAAAATTTTTTTGGCTCAGCTGGGATTCGATGCCACGTTTTCCCTAACCAGTATACACGTTTGTATGTATGTATGTTGTTGTTGTAATGTTGTTTTTGTGAAAAGAAAATCGAGGTGGTCGTGGGTTTTTGCTCATATCTCAGTTGTTTATGTACCGATGTTTCTGATTTTCAATACCGATCTACTCCCGAATATTTCTGATATTTTAATACCTTACCCGGGTCCAACCTATGTCGGGGGGCTTCAAAAAGTTGATTTCAACATACACACGGACAGACGGTCAGACGGACAGACTGACAGGGCTTAATCGACTTCCCTATTCATAAGCTTTCAGAAAATATATACTTTATGGGGTCGGAAATGAAAATTGTAGAAATTTCACACGGAATGACAAACCTATATATACCCTTTTTCACTGTGTGAAGGGTATAACAAATGACAGATCATGACATATTACAAACGGTTGAAACGTCACTTCAAAATCATATCATCCCTATTGGAAAACCTTTTATTTATGTTACTATATGTCTTTGGCGTAGGTAGAAATGCCTGGTAGGAGTAAACTCCCCATAATGCTTTTAGGCCTTCCCAGAATTTTATTTTTTACACATTGTTTTAAATAATTTATTAGTCTTGTCTTTTAGAAAGAATAGTAGTACGCTATTACATAAAGTTTTAATAATTATAGGTCAATTTATTTAATTGGAATTACTTTATTATCACTTACTTGTAATATTTCTTAGTTCTAAGAAATAAATAAATTCTCAGGCACCATTTTCTTACAATTTTTGGAAAACTACTTCTGATATATGACCGAACGCACATGCTTATTATCAACTAACTACATGTTAGTGTGAGTCTTACCACACATACTGCCACAATTGCATTTTTGTTAAGCTCAACACAAAAAACTTTGATTGAAAGATAAACGAATTCAAACAATTATAACAAACACACACAAAAATATACTACAATTGTTGTTCTTCGACATCTACCCTGTAGATAATATTGGAGTTAGTATTACAACCGCTTTAGCTGAAATATATCAATTACAACATAACATATTATGCATCCAATTATGATGCCGTTTTTAAACAAAGTGTTAAACGACAAGTGTTAATTTTTTTAGCGATTTAGTTGGCGAAAGCCAACTAAAATAGTAATAGCGCTTATGATAAATTATTTATACAACTTTTCATAAGCATTGGTGTTTTTGTATATGTTTTTTTGATTTGACTGCAGTTTTAATAAATAATACAATTATATAAAAACAATTAATTAACAAGTGCCGACTGATAATTTTCTTCGCCATCATGTACATAGGTTCTATAATTTGATACCAATATTACAGTGGTTAAAGAACAAAGTCGTAATTACTATTTTTTACCCATTTATCAGCCATTTTATTTCGAACGCCATCTTGGATTTAAAACTTTTTATTGTTAACTGTATTTCACTGTTAAAGTCCTTACATTTGGTGTCATATTTGAAGGGTTGAAGTGGGTACATTTATAAATACTTGATTTGACCTGCATTTAAAATTATGGCCGACTTCCTAAACGCAAGTTGCAATTCATAATTTAAAAAAATGCGTATGCAATGCTAAACATGTCTTAAGTGCAACCTTGCGTTGCAGAGATTTTTTTGCATTTTATCGGTATTTAGGAACGCTCATGGATCCACTTTTTGTCTCTGCAATATAAAGTGTTTAATTATTAAATTATTAGTCTGTGATTTAAATAAACTCTATCAATTATAAATAATTTATTAAAAAAACGATTAGGAACATTGGACATTGCTAGAAAGTTTACATATGCGTTTACGAAGTGTATGCATTGTAAATATGCATTGCGTTTAGGAAGTCGGCCTATTGTACGCCATTTTGTAGTGGTGATTAGTTGGTGTTAGTTAAAACACTAAAATATTTGTATTTCCAATAGTTTTCAACCGATTTGTAAGATTTTCTTGGAAACAATTTTTGAGACCACGTCTTTTATTTTGATGTCTTTAGTGTGTCCAAAGATTAATTAAGAGCTATAGTAATATGATATATTTAAAAATTATATTTAGTTTTAAAAATTATTTTTTACAAACAATGTCAAGATCTGTTATTACTTATTATAATTCGTTGTAATATATTTAACTATATAAAATCTCGAAAATGTAAATACTGAATAACTAAATGTAAATAAAGATGATATATAAAAACGAAAAAAAAAATATTTTTGAATATAACTTTGCCGATTACAGTTTAAGATCAAATTTTTTACGAATATCCCTAAAAGTATATTATGATTATTTTATTGCACCCAATGAAGGTTGTAATAATAGTAAACCCTTAGTAAAGAGTATAATAATAATATACCCTTAGCGAAGGGTTTAACAACAGTATAATAGTATGTTTTGCGGCCGACCCATTCGATGGTAATCTAGTTGTAAATGTTACTGTACTGTTTAGTTTTTTATACCATAAAAAAACACTCTTTGCAAAACAGTTTTATCAACAATGTTGATTCAATATGTTTTTTTTAATTTTTTCATTACACACATATGTTCTGAGTATGTGTTAGTAGCAACTTTATACGCTTATTACTCCTTTAATACTTACTGAACCAATTTTAATAAGATTAAGATTGTTGGTTGTAAATATAATATGACTCTAAATTGCGTAGCAAAAAATCGACTTGCCTATTTATAACTGTGGCAAAAAGGAAAAACTGCTAAAGTCAATATAAGCTTAAATCGAGATAATCACATCATTGCAATTCTGGAATTTAAAGCTATCCGTAAAAACTTATTGCCTTTATTTTTTAAAAGAACAAAATCATTTGAAATAATTAATTGTTTTAAAATATTATTTAGATAAATATGCGAAAATCAATATATTTGTTATTCTAAAGCAAATCAATTTTCAAACGTCAACCCAAAAATTTAAATGTGCTTTCCTAAAAACTACAGTGATGTGAAAAATAATAGAGCCACCTACTGTTCCAAAAATTGAACGTTTTTTTTCCATTGTACACAATTTTTTTAGAACATATTCTTTATGCGTTATTGCTCTGTCTCTTTCTTATTATAATCCCGTTATTTTTTTTGTAATTGAAGCAATATTTCTTAATTTTTAAATGTTTGTATGTTAGTAGAAGAAAAATAAGTGTGAAATAAAATAGAGCCAACTTTAAAGTTTCAAAAAAAAATATTAAAGTAAAACGCAACTTAAAATATTTTTTTATGAAAAAGTGAACAATCATAAAAGAGCTTCATCAAGAAGGCAATTATCAAAGAAAAATAGCTGAAACTATTGGATGTTCAAAAAAATGGTCGAGAATGCTAAAAAATATAAGAAGATAAAAAAGAAATAAGAGGAAAAAAACCCAAAATATCTGAGACTTTAAAACGAAAAATACTGCGTCACGTGGAATGGGACCCATTTGTGAGGTCATCCGCCCTTAAAAAGCAATACCAACTTGATAAGGATACTTCTATGATACAGCTTATGCTCTTTAAAAATGATTTACAGGTCAAAAGTGCCCGTAAAGTGCATTTTTAATCAAAGCGCAACATTAAACAAAGACTTGAGTTCGCAAAGCAACACATAAGTTGGTCCGTATCTAAATGGCGTAATATTTTGTGGTCGGATGAGACCAAAGTAAATTTGTTTAACTCGGATAGAAGTTCTCTTCAAGTTCGGAGACCCAAAAAAAAAGAATTAAGTCCCCAATATACCATTTAAACCGTCAAACATGGAGGGGATAATATAATGGTATGGGGATGCTTTTCTTATTATGGTGTTGGACCCTTATATCACATACAGGACGTAATGGATGCAAAATTGTATTCAAATATTTTAAGTGAAGTCATAATGCATTATGCTGAGTGGAAAATGCCGCTTCAATGAACATTCCAACAGGACAATGATCCAAAACACTCATCGAAGTTGGCAAAGACATGGTTCGGTGACAACCATGTGAAAGTTTTGGGATGGCCTTCACAGTCACCAGACCTAAATCCTATCGAAAACTTGTGGGGCGAAATTTAAAGATGTCTAACAGGAAAGAATCCATCAAATAAAGATGAGCTATGGACAATGGTTGAGACTTAATGGAAGAACATTCCTGTTACGATTTTTCAAATGCTTGTCGAAGCGCTGCTTCGCAGTAATAAACAAGTAAGAGCACTATATTCGGCTGTGCCGAATCTTTTATACCCACCACCAATTTTGTGTACATTTAAATCACAATATTTATTATTTTGTTAATCATTATGGAATAATCTCTTTATAATAAAATATGTATCACTTTCTTTATAGAGGGTGGTTAAATTTTAAGGGCCCATGTTGAAGGTGAGCCACACAAACAACAAGTTTTTTTTGCATTTCATTTGACATCTCAATCTCAGACTAACTTAATTTGAACAGTGGAAAGATACGCAAATGAGCAACGAGTTAAAGTTATTCAGGTTTTTTATAAAAATGGGCGTTCAAATCAAAATGCATTTTGTGCACTTCGTAATTCTTTTGATCAACATAATTGTTCAAATTCGTCCACAATCGGGAGAATAGTAAAAAATATTTAAATTTCTGCAAAACAGGTCTGTATAAAATGAAAATCTGTGAATGCCTTCTTAGTTCGTTGAATGGGAACCATTGCTGTTTATTGCGATAGTGTGGCAAAACAATTGAGCATCAACATTGTCATTGAAAATTTGGACAATCAGATAGAGGAAAGGCGCCAAGGATGGGGGGGCCATTGGGCCAATATTTTGTTAAATACATAATTGAACCATACAAATATTATTATTACAAAAAGAAATAATAATAATTTCCTAAATAATTTGTGTTTTTTTTAAATTCAACATCGGCCCTTAAAATTTAACCACCCTTTATAACTTCGATATGCTACTAAAATGCTTTTGTAAATGTCTTTCAATGAAAGTGGGCGTTAAAGTAGGCGTGTCAATAAAGTTTCTGCTAATAAATACAACTTAGATATTTCAATATAGTCCTTTATTTTCCCAAAAACATTGTCAATAGAGAAGTTACATGAATTTAAGATAAACCGTTATATGGGAGGTAGGCGTTAAAATAGGCGTGTCACCTAAACTTTTTGGTTCAACAATTACATTGATTAGAAGGATATATGTAGCAAATTTCATCATCATACCTCTAATTTTGTCGGTTTTATAAGCTTTTAAATTTCATTAACGGTAGATAACGTGAAAAGTGGGCGTTATAGTAGGCGTGTCAAAGTTGTTTTTGCGAATGAGTACAACTTAGATGTTTTATTATAGCTCTTTATTATTCCAAAATCTATATTAATAGAGAAATTATATGAATTTTGGGTAAAACGTTATATGGGAGGTGGGCGTACAAGTGGGCATGGCACATTGATTTTCTGTAAGAACGAAGCATTTGACCAAAAAGCCATGTGTGCGAATTTTCAGAGTCGTACATTAAATTTTGTTGCTTTTATGACGTTTTTGTTTTTAAATATACCGAAAAATACACTGTGCGGTATAAATTTTCGTACATTTTGATCGATAACTCCTTTCCTAATGCATAGATTGAGATAATTTTCGGGGAAAAATATTGTTTTTACTCAGGAAATATATATTCGAAGTTTCATGACTCTACGTTTATGCGTCTGGACACAATTCCATTTTATTCGATGTGCGAAGGACACGGTTTTTTCGACCTACTCTTGCTTTTCGAGCTATAACTCTCTTCCTAATATTCCGATTTAGCTCATTTTCAATACCAAACAAACCAAACAAAAGATTCTGGCAAAATTTGAGTCCCCTAGCTTTTTCGGTGCGACCTCTATCTCCGACGGACGGACATAGCTAGATCGTCATCAAATCAAACCCTGATTCAGAATATATATACTTTTTGGGGTCTAAAATGGATATTTCGATGTGTTACAAACGGAATGACAAAATGAATATACCCCCACAATTTTTTTGGTGGCGGGTATAAAAATAAAGGTGGCCCTACAAAGTACTGAGGTAGTGTTAGTAGTTATATAAGCAATTATGTTATTAAACATATTACTTACTTAATTTTTTTAATAATTTCTACAGGTTTGGTTACATGCCTCTATTTTTTTTTTCACAGAGAAAATAAATGTATATAACGAATTTTTTATGTTTAATTTATGTTTTTTTTATATTACAATAATACCTTTTAAAAAACAACAAAAACGTTAAAAAAAATTATTATTTGTGTAAATTTTTTAGTATTGAAATTGAGGTTTGGGGTGGCTCTATTATTTTTCACACCACTGTATATAAACATACATAAGCAGTCTTTCTTTATGGTCACAGATATATAAGATATGCAAGTAGATTATTATTATTATTATACCCTTCACACAGTGAAAAAGGGTATATATAGGTTTGTCATTCCGTGTGAAATTTCTACAATTTTGATTTCCGACCCCATAAAGTATATATTTTCTGAAAGCTTATGAATAGGGGAGTCGATTAAGCGCTGTCAGTCTGTCCGTCTGTCCGTCTGTCCGTCTGACCGTCTGTCCGTGTGTATGTTGAAATCAACTTTTTGAAGCCCTCCGACATCGCTTGGACTCGGGTGAGGTATTAAAATATCAGAAATATTCGGGAGTAGATCGCTATTGAAAATCAGAAACATCGGTACATAAACAACTGAGATATGAGCAAAAACCCACGACCACCTCGATTTTTTTTTCACAAAAGCAACATTACAACAACAACATACATACATACAAACGTGTATACTGGTTAGAGAAAACGTGGCATCAAATCCCAGCTGAGCCAAAAAAAATTTTTTTTTAATTTTTTTTAAATTTTTTTTTTATTTTTTTTTTATTTTTTTTTTTATTTTTTATTTAATATATTATTTATATTTTTATTATTTTTTTTTTAATTTTTTTTTTATTTTTTTTTTATTTTTTTTTTTGTTTTATATATATTACATACATAATAATTTAAAAAAAAATTTTTTTTTTTTTTTTAATTTTTTTTTTTTAAATTTTTTTTTTTTTTAAATTTTTTTAAAATTTTTTTTTTTTTTTTTTGTTTTTTTTTAACATTCATACGTGAATTTATAATTTTACAATAGGACGTTTTTATATATGTATGTTTTTATATGTATGTACGTATTTCATATGGGATGAATGGTGACACAAACCACTGTTATTGCATGAATTCACGTTGTGAAGGGTATATAAGATTCGGCACGGCCGAATATAGCGCTCTTACTTGTTTTTATTATTATTATTATTATCATGTTACAATAGAGTAATAGATAGGCAGAAAAATGACAAAATATGAAAATAAGCCTGTTGTAAAATACAGGGTTTATTTACTTTTATCATAAAGCTTTTTAGAGTAATATTCGCAATAGTTTCTCCATACATTTAGGTCACCTTTGGACTAGTGCTAAGCTTTATGATGTATATTTTGCATGCGTGTAAGAACTAGTTGCGTTGTCTGCAGGGTAGGGTTTAAGGGAGATCTGCAATTAAGAGGTACTCCCGTATTTTGCTCTTTCAATCTCATATAACAGAATGTGTGTGATTAAAGTTAAACGTTTTGTGTGTGTATGCATCTGTATATGTTGAGGAGAAGATACATTTTTTTCGTCGGTTTGTTGCTGCTGCAGCATTTGGTGATGTTTAGTTGGCTTGTTTGTATGTGCTTTTGTAAGCGTGTTAGAGGTTTATAATGATGTTGCTGATGTGAAGTTGCTGCTGATCATGTTGAAGATGATGGGCTCAAGTGGTTTTCCTCTAGATTTTTAAAGTTCATTTCGCTTTGAAAACGTTAACGATTAAGTTGTGCCTCGCGCTTTGTTTTTGTGTATCTTGCAACGCGGGTAATTTTGAAAATTTTTAATTTATCTTCTACTTCTTAAATGAAATGTTAGATGTTTTGAAACTTTTGTTTTATTTTTGCATTGATGTTGAACTTAAAAACTATTAAGTAAAGACTTAAACGTATCGCTGAACATTCTAAATGTCTTAAAACAAAAACAGAAAAAAATTTATAAAAACAGTACTCAGATTTTACAATATCATAAGTGTTGAAAAAATTATAAAAAAAAACAAAAGATTAAAATTTCAATATTTTTTACACAATTTCCACTTGAGTGCATACATATAGAAAACGCTTAAAAATGATTTAGAAATAAAACACAAAAAAGAGTTTAGCATAAAATTTTTTTGTATTTCATAGTCATTTGTGACAGTAAAAAAAAACAAAAAATACAATGTAATAACAAGGCATTTGAAGTATCAAAAATAAAACAATTTATAAAGAATTGCATAAATTTTAAAAACTTGACGCCCTTTTTTTAAAGAAATAAACGAAGATAAAACATAATAATAATATCATTAAAAAACATAATAAAATGCCTAAAAGTGTTTAAAAAAATGTATGGTGAAATAATTCAGTGTTCTTTTTATATTTTTTTTCAGTGTTTTTTAACAAAACTTTGGATTATATTTTACTTCTTTCAAACATCAACTCAAACATAATTTTTGGATTACTATAGTTTTTCTAGAACATCATGTTAAGGATAAATTTATATATTTGCACGTTTATGTGTGGTAAGTAGGTGTAGAAAACTGTTTATTTTAATTAAATTTATGCAAACAAAAAATAAAAAGATAAATAATTCAATAAATAAATTAATTCTTAAAATTAAACATCAATTTAAAAACAAAAATATTAAACAAATTAAGTATTTAGAAGTTACAGTTCTTCTAGATATATTTACGTTAAAAATATATAAAACAGGACCTATTGACAGACGCACAAAATTGTATTAAATTAGAGTGATATCAATTTATAACACAAGCAACAAAATTTTAAAAACTTAAAAGACTTTTAAAAAGGTTTTTTCCAAACAATTTTTCTACAAGAAGAACTACTCAATTTGATGTATATCAAACAAAAAAACTAAAATTTTGCAAAAAAGAGCTAGATCACTTAATTGTAAATAAATTCGAAAGCAATCAACTGATTTTTATCATCTTATTTTGTTGCTATTACATGTGACTTTGCTAAAAAGTAATAAATTTGAAAAATTTTTGCCGTTTTCGGTTTTTCATGATTTTTTGAAAATAAAAAAAATTGCTTTTTTCACGTAAAAAATATATTTTTTGCTTTAATTTTTATACCCGCCACCAAAAAAATGGTGAGGGTATATTCATTTTGACATTCCGTTTGTAGCATGAAACTTCGAATATATATTTCCTGAGTAAAAACAATATTTTTCACCGAAAATTGTTTAAGGCTAAGGAAAGGAGTTATAGATCAAAATGTACGAACATTTATTCCGCACTGTGTATTTTTCGGTATATATAAAAACAAAAACGTCATAAAACCAACAAAACTAAATGGACGATTCAGAAATTTTGCAAACATTGCTTTTTGGTCAAATGCTTTGTTTTAACGTAAAATAAATGTGACACGCCCACCTCCTATACAACGTTTTATCACACATTCATATAATTTTACTATGAATAAAGATTTTTGAATAATAAAGGACTATATGGAAACATCTGAGTTGCATTCATTTGCAGAAACAACCTCGACACGCCTACTATTACGCCCACTTCTCACGTTATCTACTGTTAATAAAATATAAAAGCTCATAAAACAGACAAAATTAGAAGTATAATGATAAAATTTTCTACAGATATCCTTTTAGTCAATGTCATTGTGATGGCGAAAAATTTCAGTGATACACCCACTTTAACGCCTACCTTCCATATAACGGTTTATCTTAAATTCATATTATATCTCTATGGACAATCTTTTTGAAAGAATAAAAGACTATATTGAAATATCTTAGTTTTATTTATTATCAGAAACTATATTGACACGCCTACTTTAACGCCCACCTTCATTAAAACACTAAATTTACGAAAACATTTTACTAGCATATCGAATTTATACAAAGAAAGTGATACATATTTTAGTATAAAGAGGTTATTGCATAGCGATTACTGCTAGAAACAAACAAATACATTTCGTGCTGTAAATTGTGTTATTTCCCGGGAATTTGAGTTATTTAATCTTACCAATTTCCCGGGGTTATATTTTGGGATCCCGGGAAATGATAAAGGTGGCTACGATTCGTAAGCAGATGTTTTTGTATTGTAACATTTCTTTTTTATAAAAATTTTTTCTTCAAGGTTTTTTTTTAACTTTATATTTAAAAATATTTTTATAAATAATTGTATATACTTTTTGAGGTAATGCGTTAAAAAATTAAAAAAAACTCAGGCCACGTTACAAATACTTCAAAATTTTAAAAGTAAGAGTTAAAATTTTTTGAGGGAAGTGGTCAAAAAACTCAAAATATTGTATATTTGTTAAATGCACTTTTAACTATTCGTCCAACATCGATATAAAGTGAACCAGTGTTTTCTGTAACAGGGCAATTTGTTAATAAAATCAGAAATAGACTTTCTGACCAGTCTATACATGCTTTGAACATATCAAAAGATTATTTTCTAAGTCGTTAAGAATTTTTACGTAATAATTTTTTAATTATACATTGTATTTACATTCTAATTCAATTCTAATGAATTTATTTTTGATCTAATAGCTGAAGTACCTGTATTTTTGTTTTTTGTGCTCATATTTGATATCGTATCTAGAGAATAATATTTTTTTCAATAAAAAATATTTTTACTCAATTTATATTTTAAACTCAAGTTTATTCATTAATTTTTATAGTTTTGAAGTGTTTCTTTTACATTATAAACTATTTTATGCTTTTTAATAAAAAGATTTTAATTAATTAAAAACAAATTTACTTTTTATTTGTTTTGCTGCGGGATCCCGGGAAATTAAAAAATAAATCTCGCTTTCCCGGGAAACGAAAAATTGCGAAAAAAAAAACAACCTAGCTATATAAGTACGGAGAATTGGTGGTGGGTATAAAAGATTCGGCACAGCCGAATATAGTGCTCTTACTTGTTAACTTTGCCAGAAGACAGTTAGTGATTGAACTTGACCCATTATAATGTTGCGTTAAGTACCAAAACAAAAGCATGTTCTACGTACTATTTTTGCAAAATTGTCCATTTAGCTTACTCGGTTGCATAAAAGTTATGCAATTCACACTAAAAATACTTTTAATTTAAAAATTTAAAAAAAAAGTGGTACAGGTCTATTTATTTAGCTTCTATACTGCAACATGTTTATAAAAGTCTTGGTATTTGTAGACATTTTTATGTTTTTGATATAACAAATTATTAAACTTTTTATACGCTCTACCAATGGTGGCAATGGTATATACACTTTTGTCATTCCATTTGTAATTTCTAAAATATTCATTTATATTCTGATGCCTAGTGAATAGAGGAGTCGCGTTTCTGTTGAAAACAACTTTTTCACTCTCCCATATGTTGTAACTACGACTTAAGAAATATTCAGGAAAAAAATCGGTATAATAAATAAATAAAATGTATCTATAATATACTGCATTATAGTCAAAGAGGTGTAATTAACTATGCTCTTCTTCCATACTAAGGGTGCAACTGACGCTTATTGCGAGAACTTGTTCATGCAAGAAACAAGTTTAAGGTGCATAGTGTATGGAAGAATCAGTGCTGATATTTTATTTATTATTTGTGTTTTATGTATGTTTGTATGCATTTTAGAACTCTTACTAATACGAATCCTTCGGAAATTATAACTAAAAATTAAAAATTGTTTGTACGAGTGTTTTTTTTATTTGTATTTTCTAAACGAAGATGCACTTTTATGATACGTTTTCATAAAACAACCTTTGGAAGGTAGAATTTTTCTAAAATTAGAACCAACCTAGGAACAAACTGGTTCTAATTTATGAGTGTCTACTGTAATAATGATTTGAGTTTTTTTTTGTTGAGAAATAAAACTGACATTGAGTTTTAAAATTTTACTTATTAACGCATTCCTTCAATAATTCTTGAAGTTTGTATTACATTTTTATACCCTTCACCTGTGGTGCACAAGGGTATATATAGCTTTGTCATTCCGTGTGAAATTTCTACAATTTTCATTTCCGACCCCATAAAGTATATATTTTCTGAAAGCTTATGAATAGAGGTCGATTAAGCCCTGACCGTCTGTCCGTCTGTCCGTGTATTGGTTGAATTCAACTTTTCGAAGCAACTATATGTTCTTCCGATCTGTATATGGTATCAATCTCTTGGAAATATCCAGGAATGAATCGCTATTGAAATTCAGCAGAATCGCCCCATAACTTTCTGAGATATGAGAGAAAACCACGACCACCTCGTTTTTTTTCACAATTACAACAACAACATACACATATACTGGTTAGAGTAAACGTGGCATCGAATCCCAGCTGAGCCAAAATTTTTTTTTTATTTTATATATTACTTTTTTTAATTTTTTAAAAAAAAATTTTTTTAATTTTTTATTGTTTTTGTTTTTTTGTTTTTAAAACATTTTTTTTATTTTTTTTTTTTTTTTTTGAAACATACGTAAACTCAATTTATAATTCTGCAATGGGGTGTTTTTTATATGTACATATGTACGTATTTCATATGAGATGAATGGTGATACAAACAATTGTTATTGCACGACTACACGTTGTGAAGGGTATATAAGATTCGGCACGGCCGAATATAGCACTGTTACTTGTTTTAAATTTTGTTTATAAGTTTTTTTTTTAATTGTTTTATAATTGTTATAATTTTATTTAATTCTTAATTTTTATTTGAATTTTTATTTTTTTGTTTAATTTTTATGTTTTAGTTAGTTAGTTAGTTTTATCTAAAACGGTTTTGTGGCTCCCTGAAAAATTTGATTTTAAGACAAACGCGGTTGCCCATGAAAACCACAGAGTTATGTGTTCTTAGAAAGTTTTAAATAAGTCATTAAGCGGCAAAGTAAGTAAGTAAGCAAAAATAATTTGGAAATTTTATTTTTTTTTTTAATGTCAATAAATAATAAAATAATGTTGAATAATCAATTAGTCTCGTAAAGAAAAAATTTGAAAATCGGTTATAAACTTTCTGAAAAATTTTCAAACGAAAATCGAAAAATTCAGATTCAAGACATTTAATGAGTTTAATTTTGGTATGAAATAAAAGAGCGCTCTTACTTAATACATGTATATAATTATAAGTATTTTTTTGATATTCACCGAATATCCTTAACATCCTTTAATGTACAATTAAAGTTAAGATTATTGAAAATTTACATCTGAGAATTATACTTTGAACTTATGCAGAAATCTAGTACTAACCGCTTTTAAATACAATTATAAGTTTGCAACAGTTATAAGGTTTCACAAACTGTAACCAATAAAATTTACAAATTAGTTTAAATACTTTAATTTTTCATTTACACTTTGTAACAAAACAACTTCCGTTGGAATGCAAATACTATTGGTACTATTTTTGTCTGTGTTTACAAAACACATTTGCCCATTTGGCGCTTACGCTGTAAAAAAATAACTTTTATATTCCAATTATGATGAATTTATACGACGTAGTGTAGGGTGCTCCAACAAAAACGCACGATGTTAATAGCGCGGCCATTGAATTTCTTGCGAAAAAGGGCAATTGTTGTTGGTGGCCGATTCTACAAAATGGCGGTCAATTTATTTATATATGGGTTATACCTGGTATTACAAAATGTGCCCCCTTAATCCAAAAATTTTTTATTTCTTTCATTATGGACTACACAACTACGTCTAAACATGAAACAAAGCCCTAAGTAGAAAAGTAAATAAATCCCTAAAACTCGTTATTGTTTTCTTTGTATTAGAAGGTGGTGACTTACATATTTAATTTTTTCTTTGGGGACCGTTACAATATTTTAATGTGTTACAAATAGAATGTAAAATTTTTAATATACGAGTATTTAATACTTAATTTTTTAATGTTTAAAATACACCTTTTTACAAAATAAAACAAAAATAGCCAACCTTTCTCTAGTTAAATAAACGTTTTAAAAACTATTGAATCCGACAAAAATGGAGTAACAAAAATAACTGCAGTATCCACATGTAAATACAAATTACTATTGTCTTTTACAAAAGATAATATTTAAAAGAATTTTCAAACAAAAGAAATAATAAGATAAAAATCAATCTTAACACTGACAGCAGAAGTAGAAATAACAAATTTTTTAAAACTAAAGACATACTTAGGCTTTACAAATCAAGTTAGAATAAAATTACCAAAATTAACTACAAAAACACTGACACTGAAAATGAAACCGTTATTGATAAAAATAAATTTAAAATGTATATGTATAAGTATATCTTAACGAACCTGTACAGGCAAAAATTATAATTTTACAAAAAACAAGTAAGAACACTATATTCGGCTGAGCCGAATCTTTTATACCCACCACCAATTTTGTGTACATTTAAAGCACAATATTTATTATTTTGTTAATCGCTTTAGAATAATCTCTTTATAATAAAATATGTATCACTTTCTTTGTAGAGGGTGGTTAAATTTTAAGGGCCCATGTTGAAGGTGAACTACACCTAGAATTTAAATTTGTTTTCTGCATTTCATTTGACATTTCTCAATCTCAAACTTACTCAATTTGATCCGTGGAAAGATACGCAAGTGAGCAACGCTTTAAAATTATTCAGGTTTTTTAAAAAATGGGCGTTCAAATCAAAATGCATTTTGTGCACTTCGTAATTCTTTTGATCAACATAATCGTTCAAATTCGTCCACAATCGGGAGAATTGTAACAAATATTTAAATTTCTGCAAAACAGGTCTGCATAAAATGTTAGAAAATCTGTGAATGCCTTCTTAGTGCGTTGAATGGGAACCACTGCTGGTTTTTGCGATAGTGTGGCAAAAGAGCAGTCAACCTCGACTCATCATCATGCCCAACAATTGAGCATCAACATTGTCATTGAAAATTTGGACCATCAGATAGAGGAGTGGTGCCAAAGATAGGGGGGGGGGTCGATTTGGCCGATATTTTGTTAAATACATAATTGAACCATACACATATTATAATTACAAAAATAAATAATAATAATATCCTAAATAATTTGTGTTTTATTTAAATTCAACATCGGTCCTTAAAATTTAACCACCCTTTATAACTTCGATATGCTACTAAAATGCTTTTGTAAATGTAGTCTTTCAATGAAAGTGGGCGTTAAAGTAGGCGTGTCAATAAAGTTTCTGCTAATAAATACAACTAAGATATTTCAATATAGTCCTTTATTTTCCCAAAAACTTTGTCAATAGAGAAATTACATGAATTTGGGAATGTGGGCGTGGCACCTTAATTTTCCGGCACAGTAATGATATTGCCTAGGGGGATATACGTAGCAAATTTTATCATCATACCTCTAATTTTGGCGGTTTTATGAGCTTTTAAATTTCATTAACGGTAGATAACGTGAAAAGTGGGCGTTATAGTAAGCATGTCAAAGTTATTTTACGAATTAGTTCAACTTAGCTGTTACAATATAGCCCTTTATTATTCCAAAATCTTTATTAATAGAGAAATTATATGAATTTTAGGTAAAACGTTATATGGAAGGTGGGCGTAAAAGTGGGCGTGGCACCTTAATTTTCTGGCACAGTAATGATATTGCCTAGGGGGATATACGTAGCAAATTTTATCATCATACCTTTAATTTTGGGGTTTTATGAGCTTTAAAATTTCATTAACGGTAGATAACGTGAAAAGTGGGCGTTATAGTAGGCGTGTCAAAGTTGCTTTTGCGAATAAGTACAACTAAGGTGTTTCAATATAGCCCTTTATTATTCAAAAATCTTTATTTATAGAGAAATTATATGAATTTTAAGTAAAACGTTATATGGGAGGTGGGCGTAAAAGTGGGCGTGGCGCACCGTGATTTTCCGTCACAAAAAAGCGTCTCACCAAAAAGCAAAATGTGCAAAATTTCAGAGTCATACATTCAATTTTGTTGCTTTTATGCCGTTTTTGTTTTTATATATACCGAAAAATACACTGTTCGGTATAAGTTTTCGTACATTTTGATCGATAACTCTTTTCTGAACTTATAGATTTGAGCGATTTTCAGGGAAAAATATTCTTTTGACTCGATAAATATATATTCGGAGTTTCATGACTCTACGTTTATGCGTCTGGACACAATTCCATTTTATTCGATGTGCGAAGGACACGGTTTTTTGAACTACTCTTGCTTTACGAGCTATAACTCTCTTCCTAATATTCCGATATAGCTCATTTTCAATACCAAACAAACCTTGTCTATAAGAAAGATTCTGGCAAAATTTGAGCCCCCTAGCTTCTTCGGTGCGACCTCTATCGTGCTCTCAACAGGCGGACAGACGGACAGACGGACGGACATAGCTAGATCGTCATCAAATCAAACCCTGATTCAGAATATATATACTTTATGGGGTCTAAAATGGATATTTCGATGTGTTACAAACGGAATGACAAAATGAATATACCCCCACCATTTTTTTGGTGGCGGGTATAAAAATTGTTACCTAAAGAAATACATTAGTAGTATTTTAATGGGCGTTAGATAACATATAACGTGTGCTTGTTATGACCATTGATGGATCGATGCATTGACGGATGATAAATGATAAATAATGATTGAGTGATGTACATACATGATACAAGTATGTATGGACATTTGTAAAAAGTCTAGTATAAATAACGCAATAGTTACCTGCACGAGAGTATTTTACTATTTAGTATGTATGTGTGTATGTATGTACGTATGTACGTATGTAGTAGTAGTAGTAAGTAGCCATTCAGTTGTTTGACAAGGCGTGTGAATATTTGTGGTATTTTGTACTGTTTTCTTAATGATTTGCATTTTTTAAGATTTTAAATAATAACAAATACAATATAAACAAATAAATATTTAGCAATTTTTTTTTATTGTTTTTTCTTTCTTTGCAATTATTGTCTTTTGAATTATTTTTGATTGTATTCAAGGTCTGAAAACTTTGATTAATAGCGCATGTATTTATAATTAATTACATATGTATTGATACTAATAATCGTTAATCTATTTTTAAATTAACTTTGTTTATTGTTAATGGTTGAATAGTATTAATTAAATATTGTAGTGATGTTATTATTAAATAAATATATAAGTTACTAAGTATAACCCCCACCAGTATGAATGTGTGGAGAAACTACATGTGCAATAATATATAAATTTGAAATGCCGATAGTAGCACCATAAAGTATTTATATACATTCATCATATTCACGTACAAAGTAGATATGTATATATTTCTGCTACTTGTGACATTTGAAATCGCTTTGGCAAGCTAATAACAGTAGTCAGACTGTGGGTAATAAATTAATGTCTGAAATAAGTGAAACTAATTTAAATTTAAGACTGTGGCAAAAAAAAAGAAAGACAACGAATTTCGTACAGGTGTAATAATAATCGCTAAAATCGATAAAAGTTTTTACCGATTTAGTAAAAGCAATAATTTGTGCAAAAATCCGTTCCACCTTCTTTTTGGCCAATTATTCTAACTTGTCAATAAGTCAAAGTAATTACATTATCGGACAGATAACTAGTTTTTCATTATTATAGCTACACTTCATATGGTTTATGAATTAACCCTAATTATACCAACATAAAATATTACAAATCATAACAGCATGTGCCTCTAAGTCGCATACATTAAAATTTGAAAAAAAAGGTTTAATTAATTAAAATCAAGTAAATTTTGTAGAAAACAAGTAAGAGTGCTATATTCGGCCGTGCCGAATCTTATATACCCTTCACAACGTGTAGTCTTGCAATAACAATTGTTTGTATCACCATTCATCCCATATGAAATACGTACATATGTACATATAAAAAACATCCCATTGCAGAATTATAAATTGAGTTTACGTATGTTTCCAAAAAAAATAAAAAAATGTATTAAAAACAAAAAAAAATTAAAAAAAATAATATATAAAATAAAAAAAATTTTTTTGGCTCAGCTGGAATTCGATGCCACGTTTACTCTAATTAATATATGTGTATGTTGTTGTTGTAATTGTGAAAAAAAAACGATGTGATCGTGGTTTTTTGCTCATATCTCAGAAAGTTATGGGGCGATCGTGCTGAATTTCGATAGCGATTCATTCCTGGATATTTCCAAGAGATTGATACCATATACAGATCTGAGGAACATATAGTTGCTTCTAAAAGTTGATTTCAACCAACACACGGACAGACGAACAGACGGTCAGGGCTCAATCGACACCTCTATTCATAAGCTTTCAGAAAATATATACTTTATGGGGTCGGAAATGAAAATTGTAGAAATTACAAACGGAATGACAAAGCTATATATACCCTTGTGCACCACAGGTGAAGGGTATAAAAATATTATTAAACACATGGTTTATTTATACCATTTTCATTGAAAACTTTATTATAACATTTTTGACGGCATTGTTAAACTGTACAACTTTTTTATTTGCTGCACAATTAGTTACATTTGGTATAGCTCATTCCTGAAAAACTTCCTATGAAATTTTTTTCGTGACCTTTAGTGTATTTGGGAAGCAGTAAGTGCTTTAGCAACTTCTCGTAAAGAGAATTTTCAAGTAATTGTGTCTATGAGACATAGAAGGCATATTTATTCATCAGGCAAGCGTAGTTCGAAAAGAAAATTTTAGTTTGTATTTTTTTAATATGAAGTGAATATTGGTATGGTTCAGTTATGCATGGAATTTCCCAGATTCGACTTCTTTTATCACCAAGATTCTAATTATTTGATTATAAAGTTTTGCATGTGGTAAATTGAGACTATAAGTAACTGTAACTCGGTACAGCTAACCGATGCCACGCAATAACCCAATACGAGAGTGAAACACAAAACTCTCGAAGTTTCAAAAGTGTTTTGTGATATACATATGAATGTATGTGTAAGTCTTTTGAAGAAATTGGTTAAAAAATTTAATTTTTAACAAAAAAGAAAAAAAACTTTTAACATTGTCACTATAATTATAGAAATTTCTAGTATTGTGTAAACCACTTGAAGAAAATTTTGACAATATAACGGTAAAAGGAAATTTTTATCGAAATTTTAGGTCTTTGAAATCATTTAAATTTTTTATTAATTTTAAATTTTTAATAAATGTTTCTGCATAATCATAATTTCACCAACTTAGTTAAACTAAAAATATGATTTCAACAATAGTTACAAAGTTGTATTGTAAAAAGCTTCTTTTGTACTGTAAAAATATTTGATATACATTCTTTAAGTATGAAAACATTTAAAATTTATGTTTTAATTAACACTAGTGTTATATTTTTCATTTAGAAATTAAAAAAAAATTTTTGTTGAGGACAAATAAGATTGACCATGACTTTCCATACAATAATGTTAAGTTAGAATTGTGTAATTAAAGAGGTGTACTATCATGGCGTATTGTCATATTCGAAATTGTAAATGGTTTAATAATACTGCATTGTTCTTTGCAACATTTAAAGTTATTTTATAATTTTTAAACATTAAATACTACACATCATGTAAATTAACCGAATACACTCTTTAAAGAATTTTTTGGAAATTCGTTACTTATTTATAATTTTTTTTATACATAAAGAATGTTTTATAAGTTCGTTATTACAAAAGCATTTCATCAAAGTATTTTTTTCTTTAAAATTATTAAATAAGTACTTCATCACCATTTATAGAGATACATTTTTTTTTTTAATTTATTCAAAGCAAATAAAAAATTCAATTTTTATGCCAAATGAAATTTGAATTTATTAAGATCTTTTGAAATCAAAAAAAAAAAAAAGAAAAACATTGTGATTTTTTGTGATGCTGATGCTAATGTTGGTGATACTGACTTAATGATCTTGTTTCGTTTGCAATTATTTGCATTTATGTAATGTAAGCAATTCAGCAGAAAATGTTCTAGTTTTACAAAAACACAAAAAAACTGCAACAGCTAACATCAATCTAATAATTTAAATTAAATGTAAATTTTGAATCTTGCATTTGAGAACTCAGACAATACTATGCGAAATAATGTTGAAGAAAAAAAAAGCAATGAAGAAAAAATATACTTGTCTGTATGTAGTCTTGGATGATGAATGACTTGATATAATTGCAAAATTTTTAAGTTTGTAATTTTTTTTGTATAATGCTTTTTTTAGTTTTGAAGACTGCTACTACATCATTATTGCATTAAAAGTTGCTAAAAGTTAATTTTTTATTTTTTTTATTTTCCTATCTTTAATAGTTTTTCTTTAAATTGTAGTTACTTACTTAAAATGATCAGTGGACCATCCATCTATCAAAAGGAAATATTAGAATTGTAATTAAGAATATGAGTAAAAGTTGTTTTAAAGTCTCTGAAGCGGTTTTTCTTTATAAGTAAGATAACCGGCATTTAAATCTATTTTATGTATTTTTTATTTATTTTTAATAACTTTAAAACATTTAAACAGTTTGTTATTAAAGCAATTTGGTTATATAAATAAATATTTTAATATGAAAAAAAAAATTAACGGGATTTTTAATGATTAGCTGACAGCTTTGAAAATTTACTGTTAGTTAAGAAATCTCAACAAATGTCAGTAAAATGTTTTTAATTTTTTTTTATGCATTTCATTGTAAATGTTTAAAATCAAAAACATATAGTTTTCTTAGTGATCTGAATACAAAATTTACTATTCATTTTAAATTAAATAATTTTTTTTTTTCATCACAATAATGATCACTACTTAGATGATAAATCCACATGAAGTTACAGCATGAAGACAATCTTTGTTCATTTGTTTCTTGCTTAGTCAAGGACATATTTGTGAAACATGTTTTTTTTTTATTTTTGCAAACCTAAAATTGATTCATTTTATTTAACTTACTAGTTAAATAAACAATTATGCCATAAAATATAATGTTAATAAATTAACTTTTGACTATTTATTTCGAGCACTTTTTTAATTGCACAACTTTACGCTTGAAAACATGTTTATTATTATCGTTTTTCAAATATGTGTTCATGTATGTATATCTTCTTTTGCAGCAATTGTTTTAACTCTAACAAACACAATACTAGGGCAAGCGTCATCATTCTTAAGAAAGCCATGGCCAACATACAGTCTACAAAATATGCCACAAACACGATTCACATGTCATGACAAAATACTTGGCGGTTATTATGCAGATCCGGAGACTCAATGTCAAATGTTTCATGTCTGCGTTAAAGTTGCTGGAGTAGGGGTAAGTAAAATTTAAGAAATAAGAAATGTAGAAATACAATAGTAACAGATAACTTAAAAAAAATGTGTGCTTATACATATGATAATTGGGATATTATATGAATTTTGTATACCCTTAAACAAAATGTATATCCTTCAATTAAAAGACTGTTTCAGTATTTGATGAAAATTTAATTTAAAAAAAAAATATTAATAAATCAATCGCACTTATCATTGGGTTACAGCTTGAAAAAGTTAAAATGCACTGATAGATCAACGCACATACAAATATCTCTTTTAAGACTCAGAAAGTGGTTCCCAGTAAATCGGCTTACTTTGTTTGCTTAGCAATGCATGACCTCGTAGTATGTATGAGTATATTAAGACAGTATAAAAAATAACAAATAAGAGTGATATAACACCCATCAGTTTTAGGTACATAAGTAGGTATAATAACCATATCGTAGCGTAGCCTATATTTTTAATTTAATGTTTAATGCCATTTTGATTTATTATTACCGACACCATCTTTGATTTTGAATTTCATTTATAGTTAAGAAAAAAATTAACCACTGCTTTATTTCAGACGCCATCGTGAACTTTTCACTGTTTCATAGTTTATAGCATTCTAATGGTTAAGCCCCTTCAATTGAATTGATGAGGACAAAGTTGTAATTACTATACTTAAACCATGCATCTGTCAGTTTATCTTAAATTTTAACTTTTTCAAAGTTTCCCTTTAAACAACAATAACAGGCATGAACGAAAATTCATGTTTTGTTACTAGGGTGATCGACTCGGTTTTACAACCGGTGGAAAACCCGGTTTTTTACTCTTTCAGCTGGCGGTTTTTTTCAAATGTTAATTTATCGAATGTCGAATACACCGGTTTTTTTAATCACAGAAGCCGGTTTTTTTCGTTTTTAGTCTTATGTTCATTTATCTTTGTAACCAAACGTACCATACTATATATATTACTTAAAAATTTTCCAAAAATCAGAAAATTTAATTAATACTCTGCCATAATATTGTAAGAAATTTATTGTTTGTTTCAAAAACAAATGTAAATTAAGTAAAATAATTAGGCTTAAATATTATTTGTTATAAATGGAGAGCACGTATTTTATACGTTGTTGCGCTTATTATTTGCTGTGATAATCAGCTGCTCAGTTAAGTTTTTGACTAACATATTGTACTTTGCAATACTTTTTAATCTCATTTTCGAATATCATAATATTTTGCTTCTACGAAATCTAGCGACTTGTACTAAATACTACCCATAGCTTAACTAATATATCTGATAACATACGACTTGTATGCTAAAATAGTTTGGCACACAAAGGGTCATTATCACAACTTGCCTATAAAGTTAATGTTAATAAAAAGTAAATTTGACTACAGTGAAGTGACTTTTTAATGTTTTTCATTATTACAACCTCCTTGTAACAATTTTTTTTTAATATGGCAGTACCAGAGCAAAACCGATTAATATTAACAAATTAATTTAGTTCTTAAAAAAATTTTACAAAACGAAATAACATTTTTGATGATTTATTTACTGTTTTGTGTCACTAATATTAGAAAATTAAAACTTAAAAAAAAATTAAAAAGGTCGAAGTAGAAAAAAATATATAAATCACAATTTAGTTGCTATATTTTATTTCATGTAGAGAAACAATGGCATTTTTAAATTTATAAACCTAACCTTAAAAGTTAAAGGTAATTGAAGCACAGACTTAACTTTTCGCTCACCTTTAGGTAAAAAGTATCTGTCTTTAACATCTTTATTTTAAATAGCGTCATTTTATAATAATGTATAATAAGTTAAAATTAATTTAATTTAAACCATAGAACAAACTAGTATGAGAACGAATAATATTTTATGTATTCGACCGGTTAACCGGTTTTTTCTAAATTTTCAAAAGAGCAACCGTTTTTTTTTAATTTTAAATTTCAAACTGTTTGAAAACCGGTTTCTTAAAAATGTCGAATAATCGATCACCCTATTTGTTACTTTATCATGTTATAGTTTTTACTGTTTTTTTTTTTTTTTTTTTGTTTGAAAAGGAGTAGGTAGGAGCAGCTGATTTTTTTTTCAACTTTTAGCTGAGACTTCAAGCTGTAATTTGACATCTTTCGTTAAATAGCGCTTCACAGCGCTAAAAAAATGTAGTCCTTTGAAGTTGATGAACATTTAAATTTTGATGTTGTTTATATTTTGTTCTACAAAATTTTTTATATGGCACTTTTTCTAACTTTTTTTCATGTAAATCTCATCTATGACAATTGTCATTTACGAAAATACTGTGATTGTACCTGAATATACAGTAAATTTGCATGCCATTTTAAACAAGCGAACATATATGAACTTTGAGTGTGTATGTCCAAACAAATTATAAATATATCAGCCTATACGGAATTATAATATCTAACAATAAAATACCAAAAAATTATCCAAATCGGCGAACATGAAAAAAATTAATTTCGGTTACTCTTCATGCATATGAATGCATATGAAGTTCATACATATGAGTACATATGAATGTATGTACTCCTAATCCGTTTTTCTAAATCAACAATTTCGTTATTTGTAATAAATTGTCTAATGAACAATTTTCATATAGAAAAGTTTTTAGGGGTTTTTTTAATTTTAGATTATGTTGGGTACCAGAATATCGATAGGCCTATATTAGACAAATTAGGGCGTAGATATCAGACAGGACTGATATAGCATGGACAAATAGAAGGGATTGCAAATTGTTAAGTGCTTTATGGTCCAAGTTAAACTCAGTTGACTCTAAGTTACTCCTGGAATATGGCATGTCTACGGGCCATTATTATAACAGACATTTTCCATTAGAAAATATTTTTGCATTCGTTATGGGGCTCGTGTGGTTAGTGCACAGACAATACGGACGACTTCTTAGAACTTCTACACCTTTTATTTGTTATATACTATTTCTTTCTTTAATAAAGATAAAGTTATCTTTGATAAATGCTTCTCTGTATAGCATTTGAGTCTCTGTATAGTGTCTCATACTTTTTGCAATCCCCCTTTTCTACTACCTATCTATCTACCAATGACATTCTTTGCAAATTCATAATTATGTATGTCTTAAAGGTTATTTTCTAAAAAAAACACAATTAGTTCATAACAATTAGCTTTTTTAAAGAAAGTTATCATAATTGTATTTAAAGTAAATTGTCATAATCTTGGTCCAAATTAAGGGAAATATTTAGCTTTCAATAAAAATAATTTTAGCTAAGATCTGTTGAGTGTGGGGTATCCCAAGTAATATAAATTAAACATTCACTTGTTTTTTTGACCAGTTAAAAAAAAAAAAAAAACGTACAATGTTAAATAAGGAGAAAAAAAATCCAAGAAAATCATTTATGTTTTAGAATGTTCAAAGATCGTAAATGTTGTAGATCAATGTCTTAAAGATTCAATGCTCTAGTAAATGTACACAATACAATGCAACTTGAGATACGAAAAATTTTCAAATGTTGCAACAAAACCAAAAACACATATACATACACACACAAAACGTAGTGGATTTTATTTAATTTTTTCTTTCAACACGCGTAAATGTTAAAGTGTAAATTTAAATGTATCGATAGAAGTGTATGTAAAAGAATGGATGACTTAGTGCACCGGTAAGTTGGTTGGTTAGTTACAGACTCTCTAAGATTGTTTGCACTTCAATTGGCAAATGATTATTATAAATAATCTCGGCTACATTTGCAGCCAATAAAGTTTTTTTTTGTCTTTAAGTATGTATGTGTGTATTTATTTAAATGAAAAACACATAAATATTATACAATAGCTGTATGTATTGCACTTATAGAATTCCAATGATCAGTTAGTTTTTTGCTGCCTTCAGTACTGACTTGTTTTCTGAATGTCGCCTTGTAATGTTAAAAGTAAAATCATGGGGCATTTTATTTTTTTCGCTTTAAATGTTAAAGTGTCTTAAAAACAGATGCTCCCAGCTTAAAAAAAATGCAAACTAAGAAAAAAGCAACAATATTCACTACGACAATGGGTTGTTATTTTGGTGACTAAAATGTTGGAAACGACTTTTTCTTATATCGTGACTGTTACCGTCTTCTAAACTATTTGCGTGTGCAAATTGTTGTTTGTTTGCAGATTGTGTTTTTTTCTTCTTCTTCTTCTTCTTCTTCTATGGATATTGATATTTGTTAGCAGTTCATTTTCTGCTTTATTAAACACGATAAAGTATTTGCTTTAAATGACCTTTAACTAAACATAAGCGCTTATTTTAGGTGAATTAAATTATAAAACAAATATGTTTTTTTAATGCATAATCAATTTTTTTTCTTTATTTAAACAATTTACCTTGGTAACCAACTAATTTAAAAGTAAGGATTATTAAAAAAGGAATTTTCATCTAAATGAATGCTACGATATATAGAAATTATTTATTTTTAATCATGTAACTTGTATACAAGAGAATTTGGCGAGATTCGAGAGATTCTTTGCTAAAGTAGATCTAAGATGGTCTATATGCCTGTATATCTGTGGAACTAAATTTAGCTCATCATAATATAGAGCCTGCCAGTAAGAGGAGATATGCAATTTTTATCTGGCTGTTTGGTGCGGATTTTGGTCCAGAGGCATAATTGGGCCATTTTTCTTCGAAAATGAGCAAGGAGTGGCCGTAGTCAATGTCGATCGTTATCGGGCCATGTTGAACGAATTTTTATATACAAAAATTGAAGAGGAGGATATTGGCAACATTTGGTTTCAACAGGACGGATCTACGTGCCACACAGCCGAAGCTACACTTTTTTATAGCATTTTCAAAAAAAAAAAATTTTTTGGCGGACTCTTTACATGTAATAACACTAAAAATATAATTTCTTTAACATTACAGTTTAATCGATACGTTCCATTATTTAAGCTTGAGATCAGTTGTTTTATAAAAAAAATTATTTTATAAAATTCACTTTTTAAAATTAGTGTATGTTTTTTTTTTTGTGTAATTGGCAACTCTAAAATTTGATAGCTTTCACAGCTGCTTAGAAAATTTGGAATGTTATGCTGAGATCGCTTACAGGCTTCGAAAAATGAAACTGCGAACGTATTCGTTACAGAAACAAGATAACGAAGTTCTTAAGGCCTCACCTAGATGGCAATTATCATGCCACTCCGTACGTAAAACCATCTATTTATTGCAGCAAAAATTTCCAGAGAAAATTATATCAAGAAATTTGTATGTTAAATATCCAAAAAGATCATGCGATTTATCGATTTCGCCAAAAATTTTCTTTTCGCATGAAGCTCAATTTTATCTTGGTGGGTACGGTAATTAGCAAAAATACCATATTTTATGCTCAGAAAACCCGTTTGCCCATATTTCTTTGAAAATGAAGACGGCGCAACCATTACTGTCAATGGAGACACCTATAGCATTATGATAACCCAATTCATTATGTTCGCTCTTCCTGGTATCGATGTGAACGATGTTTGGTTATGCAGACAAGCCAGAGACAATTGAGTATTTGTAGGTCAGTTAAGTATTAAATGGCCCACCCTGTACTATACCATGGTCCTATAGATCACTTAAGCAGTCATTATTAGCTAAAGTTTTTTTGCAATTAAATTAAAATAATTAACAAATTATTTTGTTTCATTTTATATTTTTTGTTTAAGGTTAAACTTAATTATTCATACTATAACAATAATTAGAAATATTTATATTCTCTTAATGTGCCATGTAAAAAACAAGAAGAAGAAACCTATTAAATAAAACATGACCATTTTGATAAACACAAAACCAACTCTTATTTTAAAACAAAAATTCAGCAATAATTTTTAAAGATTTCTTAAGAATTATTTTAAATCTATTTGAGCTGCTGTTTAATGTAACTTTTAAGACTTCTGAATGTCGTTGGTCGTTTAAAATTACCTTCAGAATTTTTTTTTTTTTTTTTTATTAATTTATTTTTTTGCCAACATCATTGTTTACTTATGGTTGACAATTGCTGGTTGCAGCTATTGATGCTGTTATTTTAGCTAGACCCACTCGACTTTGATGTCACTGATTTACTTTGTTGATTGTGAACAGAGAAAATATCAAAGTTGAATGCTAAATCAACAAACAATTTTTTGTTTCTTATTCTTATTAATGCTTGTTCCGGCTTCGAGTTGTGCTAGCTGGAATCTTTACGAACTCAATATTGATTAGAAATTATCATTTGTTAACAATCAAATTAATTTAAATTTACAACTAATAAACAACAATGAAGAGAATAAAATGAATGTACAAAAAATTATACTAAACAGGTTTTTTGTTTACAATGTACGCTGTATAACAATAAATTGCTTCAACAAAACAATAAATTCATAAATTTTCATAAATAAATAGGAGTTTCTAAAAATAAATTAACCTTTGAAATTTAATAGACAATAAAGATTTAACAACCACCAGTCTGCATTGGAGTAGCCACAAAATTCACTTGTCATAATCGTGGGAAAAATGTTTTTAGTATTAAATTAAATACTTGGTAATTTTTTTTTTTTTTATTTTTTTTTTATAATAATCTTAGGTACAGGATTTTCGTTTCTTATGTCCAAATGGTACGGCATTTGATCAAGAAGCTCAAATCTGTGCCGATTGGGGTGATGTGGATTGTGAACAATCTGTTCTCTACTATGGTAGTGATAATTTCGATCTCTATCGTTTGGCTTCAGGATTTGAAAGTAAACGTGCGCCTTTGGCAGAAGAAGATGAGTCAACTTTCCATTTGCAAAGAGCCGAAAGTGGTATGTATCTATACAATAATTATTAAGTAAATATACTTGATAAGTTTTGTTAATTATTTTATATTAATTTTAATTGTTCGTCTTTAGGTGATGTAAGACGTTTTAAAGAAACGCGAGTAGACCAAAAGTCACGCCCTGATCAACCACCTAATTACACAAAACACTTTGAAACCGTAACGCGTGGTAACTTTAACAGCAACACCAACAACAACAATAAACATAATTATAAAGATACACAGCAGCATGTTAAAACGAAAAAACAAAAACAACAAACGGAAGTAACAAAGAAACCCATTGTCAGCTATTATACACCGACTTCAACAACCACAACAAGAACTTCAACAACAACTACTACAGAGCGTAATTACAATGATGACTCCAAACGTAAGTTAAATTTTTTTAATTAAATTTATTTTAATTTTTCTAAATGTACACAATTTTTAAAATGCATAAACATTTAAATACTTAGCGGTTACATTTCTTACCAATTTAGTAATCATTTCTTGTTAGTAATGATTTTGTTTAAACAGTAACTAATTTCCTAATTATCTTTAAGAGGGAGTTAAATTTAATATGCAAATTAAATATTTTATTTAAGGTTAAGAAAAATTTTAATATTACAGTTAAAATATAAAAAACACTTTAAATAAAATATGTAATGATGTCTATAATCTATATATATACATATATAAAAATTAATGCCACTTTTCGTTGTTATTTTATAACTGAAGAACGGGCTCACCTATCCAAACCAAATGTTTCTTTATACGTAGCGAAACACGTACGGGCGGCTAGTAATTTATAAAATACTTACCAAGGCGAATCAATCAGGTGACTGCATAACTACAACAAATACAATAGAAACAAGTAAGAGCACTATATTCGGCTGTGCCGAATCTTTTATACCCACCACCAATTTTGTGTACATTTAAAGCACAATAATTATTATTTTGTTAATCGCTTGGAATAATCTCTTTATAATAAAATATACATCACTTTCTTTGTAGAGGGTGGTTAAATTTTAAATTTAAAACAGAGGCCGAATTACGGCACTCGAACGTGATCGAAATTTGAAAAATCTTATTAGAATCTCTATACCTAAAGCACAGCGTACTCGATCGTTCGAGTAAAATTTCGATCGATATCGAATGCCGTAATTCGGCCCCAGGTCTGTATAAAATGTTAGAACATCTATGAATGCCTTCTAAATTCGTTAAATGAGAAGCATTGCTGTTTATCGCGATAGTGTGGCAAAAAAATAGTCAACTTCGACTCATCATCGTGCCAAACAATTGAGCATCAGCAATGTTATTTAAAATTTGGACTATCGGATCGAGGTGTGCCGTTGAGGTCGCGGGGCCATTTGGACGATATTTTGTTCCATACATAATTGAACCATACAAATATTATCATTAAAAAAGAAATGATAATATTTTCCTAAATAATTTGTGTTTTATTCAAAATCAACATCGGCCGTTAAAATTTAACCACCCTTTATAACTTTGATATGCTGGTAAAATGTTTTCGTAAATTAAGTGTTTCAGTGAAAATGGGCGTTAAAGTAAGCGTGTCAATAAAATTTCTGCTAATAAATACAGCTTAGATATTTCAATATAGTCCGTAATTCTTCCAAAATATTTATTCATTGAGAAATTATATGAATTTGAAATAAAGCATTATATAGGATGTGGGCGTAAGAGTGGGCGTGGCACCTAAATTTTCTGGCATAACAATTACATTGACTAGAAGGATTTCCGTAGCAAATTTTATCATCATACCTCTAATTTTGTCGGTTTTATAAATTTAAATTTCATTAACAGTAAATAACGTGAAAAGTGAGCGTTATAGTAGGTGTGTCGAAGTTATTTATGCTAATAAATACAACTTAGATATTTCAATAAAGTCCTTTATTATTCGATTTATAGAGAAATTATAAGAATTTGAGAGAAAACGTTGTATGGGAGGTTGGCGTGTCACATTTATTTTCCGTCAGAAGAAAGCCTTTGACCAAAAAGCAATTCCTGCAAAATTTCAGAATCGTAGATCTAAATTTGTCACTCTTATTAGGTTTAAAATTTTTAACATATTGGAAAATACACTGCGCGGTATAAATTTTCGTACATTTTGATCTCTAACTCCCTTCCTAATACATGCATTTAGGCAATTTTTCTTTCTTCCTTATATTCCGATTTAGCCAATTTTCTATTCCAAACAAACCTTGTGTATAAGACATATTCTGGCAAAATTTGAGCCCACTAGCTTTTTCGATGGGACCTCTATCGTGCTTTTAACAGACGGACATACGGACGGAAATAGCTAGATCGTCGTCAAATGAAACCCCGATTAAGAATATACATACCATTTTTTTGGTGGCGGATATAAAAACTCAAATACTTCAAAAAAACACATTACAAAAAAATTTGTTTAGCTCTTTGACTAAAATTTTGCAAAAAATATTTGACCTTGTGTCACAAAAATTGGTCTGCTGATCACGGTCGGATCGTAACGGGTATAAAATGGGGTATAGGGGTATAGAGGAGAGCTTTATCTACTAAATGGTGCTAATTTCTTTTTGTTATCTTATGTTTTCTAGAAGTTCTAGAAGTATGGTGTATTAAAAAAAGGAATTTAGGAAAATTTAGACCTAAAGATAAAAAAAAATTATTTCTAAACATTATAAACAATTTATTTTCATGTACTAATGGCTAACAAATTTTAAAATTATACAAAACTTATTTCGTTTGAAAATCTTCTAAAAGTAAAATGTTATAGAACTTTAAAAATCAAAATCTTACTAATAAATTTCCTGTTTTAGCAAAATGCTGAGCATGTCTATTTTGAATCACCCTGTGGCCCTTAAAATTTAACTACCCTTTACAAAAAAATAGATAGATAAAAAAAAAATTGTTAAAATATGTATTTTAAATATTCAAATACTTATTTTAAATCTACTGATGCACATTTTTTTAAAATATTTTTAAATCTTAAACCTCATAAGACTGTAAAGTTGGGCACAAATCATTACTCTAGTTAATTTTTGTCAACAAACTTCGGTCATTTTCGTTTTCACAAACCCCTATAAAATTCCTTTGTAGTTTGTGCAAAAAAATGTTACTAGAGTCATCTAGTGTTCTACGTGATGTTTAGCAAAGACATCATCCTCAGTGTTTGCAAAATGTAGTGGCGCCTTCAACAGATGTCGCCATCTGCAATGAATAAATGCTAATGAATATGACTAATATATTTTTATAAAAATTTCAAAAAAAAAGTGGGCGTGGCACATTTATTTTCCGTTATAACGAAGACTTTGACCAAAAAGCCATGTTTGCAAAATTTCAGAATCGTACATATAGTTTTGTCAGTTTTATTACGTTTAAAACTTTAAATATACACTGAGCGGTATAAATTTTCGTACATTTTTACCTATAACTCCTTTTCTAATGCATAGATTTAAGCAATTTTTCGGGAGAAATATTCTTTTGACTCGAGAAATATATATTCGAAGTTTCATGACTCTACGTTTATGCGTTTGGACACAATTCCTTTTTTTTCGATGTTTGAAGGACACGGTTTTTTCGACCTATTCTTGCTTTACGAGCTATAACTCTCTTTCTAATATTCCGATTTAGCCCATTTTCAATACCAAACAAACCTTGTCTATTAGAAAGATTCTGGCAAAATTTGAGCCCTTTAGCTTTTTCGGTGCGACCTCTATCGTGCTTTCAACAGACGGACAGACGGACGGACATAGCTAGATCGTCATCAAATCAAACCCCGATTCAGAATATATATACTTTATGGGGTCTAAAATGGATATTTCGATGTGTTACAAACGGAATGACAAAATGAATATACCCCCACCATTTTTTTGGTGGCGGGTATAAAAACAACACGCATTTTGTTAGTGTTATTGAGTACGTTAAATGTCAATGTTAAGGCAAATTGAATTTCGTCTTTGTAAATTTCTGACAACTACTGACAAATCGCCTTATTTATTAAAACAATTATTTTTGTATTTTCTTCAATTTAATTTTTGTGCTTTGTTTAAAATTGTTGGACGAAATTTAAGATTTATTCAAAGAAGTTGAATATTTGTTATCTGAAAATGCATTCACTGCTGAAATTCAGAATGGCCAAAAATAATTTTTAAAAATTAAAAGTAATGATATTTCTCAAATAACATAGATCAGATGATGATATTGAAGGTAAATACTGGATAATAAAACAACTGAAGATTAAAGTGTTGAAAAGACGTACTAGCAAATTTTAGACAGGCTAAGACGATAAAAAACAAACCCAAAAAGGATTCTTGTGGAAAGCAATCATATTTCGAAACTACTAATAAATTTGTATTAAATCAAGCCACTAATAACAATAAAATGAAATAAACCAATTAAATGTAAATACATAAATACTGGAAGCAAGAAAAAAAGAAGAAACTCAGAAAGATATTAAGGTCAAACAGAATTTAATCTTGCTGATGTTTTGTTTTAAGCTGACAAAATGAATATCCTATACACTTTCCGAAATAATATTGAAGACAGTTTCCCGTACCCCGAGATCATTAAAATCATTAAAATTTTATTGGAGGAAATAAAAAATAAATCGCCTGAATTAAGTCGAGAAAATAATGGGTCTATATTGCTGATTTTCTATAGCCTCTTGTTGTTCATCTCTAATATATCAAAATAAGCTGCTAATTACGGCCAAATGTAGTAGAAATACAGACTTCAATGGTACATCTATTAAAAGGTTAAGATTCTGTTGTTCCCTGGTTACTTATTTCTGAATCCACACACCACGAAATTTCATTGAATATTTTCCTATACTAGGAATAATATCATGCTTTATTTCTATATCTATTTTCTTTTTAAACAAATTATGTTTCAGCACTTAGATGATTCGTTTGACGAGCACTCCCAGTCGTTATTCATTGATTAAGCCACTGATGTTTTTAAAGTTTTGTATTTTTTTATTGTAAATATTTTTTATTACACAAAATTTTCTTTTTCAAATTTTATTTTCAAATTAAAAAATATATAAAAACGTAAACAAAGGCGAATTTATTTGACAATAAGGTACTCAACAAAATAAAAAAAATAAAAAAAAATGAATCAGCTGTTTTTATACGGTCACCTTACCAATCCACCTTGATACTTACATTCCAGACATTGAAAAACTCGTCAAAATTTTGTTTAGTGTATTTTTTATAATTACAATTATTTTAATGCTTAGAGAAATTGATTCACTTATGTCTGTTTAACTGTTTTTCTTCCGAATGTAAGAAAAGGTACTACTAGATCATTTTGCTAAACTTAAGTTAATATTTTTAATGCAATATACATAGCTGCAGAATTCACAAGGTGTCCTAAATGTCGTATTGTCATAACTTTTTGAAATTTTAAAAAAGTTAAAATTTTGTATTTAAAAACAAGTAAGAGTGCTATATTCGGCCATGCCGAATCTTATATAGGGTATACATGTAGTCATGCAATAACAGTTGTTTGTATCACCATTCATCTCATATGAAATACGTACATACATATAAAAAACATACATATATAAAATCATCCCATTGTAAAATTATAAATTTACGTATGTATGTTAAAAAAAAAGAGCACTATATTCGGCTGTGCCGAATCTTTTATACCCACCACCAATTTTGTGTACATTTAAAGCACAATATTTATTATTTTGTTAATCGCTATGGAATAATCTCTTTATAATAAAATATGTATCACTTTCTTTGTATAGGGTGGTTAAATTTTAAGGGCCCATGTTATAGGTGAACTACACCTAGTGTTTAAAATTTGTTTTCTGCATTTCACTTGACATTTCTCAATCTCAAACTTACTCAATTTGATCCGTGGAAAGATACACAAATGAGCAACGCTTTAAAGTTATTCAGGTTTTTTATAAAAATGGGCGTTCAAATCAAAATGCATTTTGTGCACTTCGTAGTTCTTTTAATCAACATAATTATTTCAAATTGTCCACAATCGGGAGAATTGTAACAAATATTTAAATTTCTGCAAAACAGGTAAAAAATGTTAGAAAATCTGTGAATGCCTTCTTAGTGCGTTGAATGGGAACCACTGATGGTTTTTGCGATAGTGTGGTAAAAGAGCAGTCAACCTCGACTCATCATTATGCCCAACAATTGAGCATCAACATTGTCATTGAAAATTTGGACCATCAGATAGAGGAGTGGTGCCAAGGATGGGGGGGGGGTCATTTGGTCAATATTTTGTTAAATACATAATTGAACCATACAAATATTATAATTACAAAAAGAAATAATAATAAATAATTTGTGTTTTATTTAAATTCAACATCGGTCCTTACAATTTAACCACCCTTTATAACTTCGATATGCTACTAAAATGCTTTTGTAAATGTAGTCTTTTAGTAAAAGTCGGCGTTAAAGTAGGAGTGTCAAAGTTATTTCTGCTAATAAATACAACTTAGATATTTCAATATAGTCCTTTATTTTCCCACAAATTTTTCAATAGAGAAATTACATGAATTTAAGATAAACCGTTATATGGAGGTAGGCGTTAAAGTGGGCGTGCCACCTAAACTTTTTGGCACAACAATTACATTGATTAGAAGGATATATGTAGCAAATTTGATCATCAGACCTATAGTTTTGGAGGTCTTATGAGCTTTTAAATTTCATTAACGGTAGATAACGTGAAAAAAGGCGTTATAGAAGGCGTGTCAAAGTTGTTTTTGCGAATGAGTAAAACTTAGGTGTTTCAATATAGCCCTTTATTATTCCAAAATCTTTATTAGTAGAGAAATTATATGAATTTTAGGTAAAACGTTATATGAGAGGTAGGCGTTAAAGTGGGCGTGGCACATTGATTTTCCGTTACAAAAAAGCGTCTCACCAAAAAGCAAAGTGTGCAAAATTTCAGAGTCGTACATCCAATTTTGTTGCTTTTATGACGTTTTTGTTTTTAAATATACCGAAAAATATACTGTGCGGTATAAATTTTCGTACATTTTGATCGATAACTCCTCTCCTAATGCATAGATTTAAACAATTTCTGGAGGAAAATATTGTTTTTACTCAGGAAATATATGTTTGAAGTTTCATGAGTCTACGTTAATGCGTTTGGACACAATTCCATTTTATTCGATGTTCGAAGGACACGGTTTTTTCGACCTACTCTTGCTTTTCGAGCTATAACTCTCTTCCTAATATTTCGATTTAGCCCATTTTCAATACCAAACAAACCTTGTCTACAAGAAAGATTCTGGCAAAATTTAAGCCCCCTAGCTTTTTCGATGCGACCTCTATCGTGCTTTCAATAGACGGACGGACATAGCTAGATCGTCATCAAATCAAACCCTGATTCAGAATATATATACTTTATGGGGTCTAAAATGGATATTTCGATGTGTTACAAACGGAATGACAAAATGAATATACCACCACCATTTTTTTGGTGGCGGGTATAATAAAAAAAAATAATAAAAATATAAATAATATATTAAATAAAAAATAAAACAAAATTAAAAAAAAAAGAAAATTTAAAAAAAAATTTTTTGGCTCAGCTGGGATTCGATGCCACGTTTACTCTAACCAGTATACACGTTTGTATACTGGCCGTGGTTTTTTGATCATATCTCAGTTGTTTATGTACCGATGTTTCTGATTTTCAATACCGATCTAATTCAGAATATTTCTGATATTTTAGTACCTCACCCGGGTCCAGGCAATATCGGGGGGCTTCAAAAAGTTGATTTCAACATACACACGGACAGACTGACAGAGCTTAATCGACTCCCCTATTCATAAGCTTTCAGAAAATATGTACTTTATGGGGTCGGAAATGAAAATTGTAGAAATTTCACACGAAATGACAAACCTATATACATATACCGTTTTTCACTGTGTCGCCACAACGTGAGTTAACTGGGCCATTTAATTTCTCGTGTAAATGAGCTATTATTTCGTTGGCTATTGGGAAAGTGGCACCATCCTGTTGGAACCACATATCTTCCATGCCCGTAACCTCAATTTTTGGTCACAAAAAGTCCACTCTTCGAACATTATTCACGGTAATTTCTTGGCCAACTTTATTTTTGAAGAAGTACGGCCCGATAATTCCGCTTACCATTAAACCTTATCAAACAGTCACTCTTTGTCGATGTATCGGCTTTTTAACAATCACACATTCAAAGTTACCCTCACACCCTTACCCGGAGACCATTACGGTCCATTGTGACGCCTTAATATAGAAAAAAGAGAAGAATAGAAATAGTTAGAATAGAAGAGAAGTAGACTAGTCCAGAGTCTCTGGTGGGAATCGAACCCGCAACCCCCAAACTACTGACTAGTCCACCAGGGCACCCTAGTATCCGTTAGTTCTATCGTAATTTTTTTCAAAAAGTCGAAAAAAGTTCGCAAAGTTGAAATTGTAATATAAAATTTAAAAAACAAATTTAAAAAACAAATTTAAAAACTATAAAATAATTTAAAAACAAGTAAGAGCACTATATTCGGCTGTGCCGAATCTTTTATACCCACCACCAATTTTGTGTACATTTAAAGCACAATATTTATTATTTTGTTAATCGCTATAGAATAATCTCTTTATAATAAAATATGTATCACTTTCTTTGTAGAGGGTGGTTAAATTTTAAGGGCCCATGTTTAAGGTGAACCACATCTAAACTTCAACTTTTTTCTTGTATTTCATTAGACATTTCTCAATCTCAGACTAACTCAATTTAAACCGTGGAAATATACGCAATCGAGCAACGCTTTTAAATATTAAAGATTTTTATAAAAATGGGCGTTCAAATCAAAATGCATTTTGTGCACTTCGTGATTCTTTTGGTCAACATAATCGTTCGAATTCGTCCACAATCGTGAGAATTGTAAACAATATTTAAATGTCTGCAAAGCAGGTCTGTATGAAATTTGAAAACATCTGTGAATGCCATCTTAGTTCGTTGAATGGGAAACATTGCTGTTTTTCACGATAACGTAGCAAAAGAGCAAGCAACCTCGACTCATCATCGTGCCCAACAATCGAGCATCAACAGTGTCATTGAAAATATAGACTATTGGATCGTGGTGTGCCGCCTATGTTGGGGGGCCATTTGGCCGATATTTTGTTCCATACATAATTGAAGCATACAAATATTATCATTATAAAAATAAATGATAATAATTTCATAATAATTTTATTCAAAATCAACATAGTCCCTTAAAATAAAACCACCCGTTATAACTTCGGTATGCTAGTAAAATGTTTTCGTAAATTTAGTCTTTCAATGAAAGTGGCCGTTAAAATACGCGTGTCAATAAAGTTTCTGCTAATAAACATAACTTAGATATTTCAATATAGTCCTTTAGTATTCCAAAATATTTATTCATAGAGAACTTACATGAATTTAAGAGGAAGAAAGTGAATTTAAGGTTAAATTTTAAGGGCCGCAGGGTGATTTAAAATATACATTCTCTGCATTTTTCTAAAACGGGAAATTTATTAGTAAGTTTTTGATTTTTAAACTTCTATAACATTTTGCTTTTAAAAGATTTTCAAACGAAATAAGTTTTGTATAATTTTAAAATTTGTTAGCCATTAGTACATGAAAATAAATTGTTTATAATGTAATTTTTTTTACTTAGGTCAAAATTTTCCTAAATTCCCATTTTTAATAGAGCATAACTTCAGGAGAACATAAGCATAAGTTGTTAGCATGCCATCTAGTAGTTGCTAGTAGAGTCATCTATCTTATCATCTTTATCTTATATTTAGCTACAGTACAATAAATGGCATGAATAAATGCTAATATATATGACTAATATATCTTTATAAAAATTTAAAGAAAAAAGTGTTATAACGAAGACTTTGACCAAAAAGCCATGTTTGCAAAATTTCAGAATAGTACATATAGTTTTGTCAGTTTTATTACGTTTTAAATTTGAAATATACACTGTGCGGTATAAATTTTCGTACATTTTTATCTATAACTCTTTTCCTAATTCATAAATTTAAGCGATTTTCAGGGAAAAATATTCTTTTGACTCGATAAATATATATTCGAAGTTTCATGACTACGTTTATGCGTCTGGACACAATTCAAAAGTGAAAGTGGGCGTTATAGCAGGCGTGTCAAAGTTGTTCTTGCTAATGAGTACAACTTATGTGTTTCAATATAGTCCTTTATTATTCCAAAATCTTTATTAATAGAGAAATTATACGAATTTTAGGTAAAACGTTATATGGGAGGTGGGCGTAAAAGTGGGCGTGGCACCTTAATTTTTTGGCATAGTAATGAAATTGCCTAGGGGGATAGACGTAGCAAAATTTATCATCATACTTCTAATTTTAGCGGTTTTATGAGCTTTTAAATTTCATTAACGGTAGATAACGTGAAAAGTGGGCGTTATAGTAGGCGTGTCAAAGTTATTTTTGTGAATGAGTTCAACTAAGGTGTTTTAATATAGCTCTTTATTATTGCAAAATCATTATTAGTAGAGAAATTATATGAATTTTAGGTAAAACGTTATATGGGAGGTGGGCGTAAAAGTGGGCGTGGCACCTTAATTTTCTGGCACAGTAATGACATTGCCTAGGGGGATGTACGTAGCAAATTTTATCATCATACCTCTAATTTTGCCGGTTTTATGAGCTTTTAAATTTCATTAACGGTAGATAACGTAAAAAGTGGGCGTTATAGTAGGCGTGTCAAAGTTATTTATGCGAATGAGTACAACTTAGGTGTTTCAAAATAGCCCTTTGTAATTCCAAAATCTTTATTAATAGAGAAATTATATGAATTTTGAATAAAACGTTATATGGGAGGTGGGCGTAAAAGTGGGCGTGGCACATTGATTTGCCGTTAAAAGAAAGCGTGTTACCAAAAAGCAAAGTGTGCAAAATTTCAGAGTCGTACATCCAATTTTGTTGCTTTTATGACGTTTTTGTTTTTAAATATACCGAAAAATACACTGTGCGGTATAAATTTTCGTACATTTTGATCGATAACTCCTCTTCTAATGCATAGATTTAGACAATTTTCGGGGGAAAATATTGTCTTTGCCCAGGAAATATATATTCGAAGTTTCATGACTCTACGTTAAGGCGTTTGGACACAATTCCATTTTATTCGATGTTCGAAGGACACGGTTTTTTCGACCTACCCTTGCTTTTCGAGCTATAACTCTCTTCCTAATATTCCGATTTAGCCCACTTTCAATACCAAACAAACCTTGTCTATAAGAAAGATTCTGGCAAAATTTGAGCCCCCTAGCTTTTTCGGTGCGACCTCTATCGTGCTTTCAACAGACGGACAGACGGACAGACGGACGGACATAGCTAGATCGTCATCAAATCAAACCCTGATTCAGAATATATATACTTTATGGGGTCTAAAATGGATATTTCGATGTGTTACAAACGGAATGACAAAATGAATATACCCCCACCATTTTTTTGGTGGCGGGTATAAAAATACATATATTCATTTTTAACTGTTCATACATAAACTTATCAAACAATAAATAATTTTCAAAAGTTGATTTTTTTAAACTAAAAAAAAAAAAATTTTTTTTCTTTATTACAGAAGATCTAGATGACATTTTTAAAGGTTCTCATAGCTCTCATTTCTTTTCCAACCGTAATGGTGGTCGAGAAGATGACTTTATCGATCATGCCGTGAAGCCGTCCTTAAAACCAAATGATTTTTCCGATTTTAGTAGAAAATCTGAAGCTTCAACAATTGGAAAATCTCGAGTTACGCCCACCAGACCAAAAAGGCCCTTACAAACATCAACTACTATTGGTAGTTTTACAAAAACAACTAACGCTGCTCCCAAGACAGTCAAAAAAGGAACACAAAATTCATATTACAATACCGATGTCTACGATTTTTCTCAATATAGATCCACCACTCCTGCAAGTCATTCATATTCAACCACTCACAATAAAACACCCCGTCCAGTGAAAAGTCAAAGTAACGCCAATCGTTTTAATATTGGTCTTAACGATTATCAGACCCAAGCTAAAATACAGCCAACTACTTATAATCCCAATCGTTATAAGTCTTCTACAACAAAATACACTGAATTCAAAAGGGAAAAAGTTGAAACAAATTCGTATAATAAACCTGCGGGAAGTAATAAAAAGGCACAGAAAATCGAACAAACACAACAAAAATTAAATCCACAAAATTCCACTTTTGTAAAATTAAATGAATTTGATGAATTTGTCAAGATCAAACCCCAACCACCACAACCCTTCCAAGTTAAACCACCATCCAAAATTTTCAAAGCTCCTGCTAGAACAAGTATAGAGCCACAGTACTATCGCTCACGAGGACAATCACAAGCACGAATAAATAATCAACAACCTGAACCCTTTCGCTCACCCCAAAGGCAAACTGTAAAATCAACAGAAAATCTTAAAGAAAAGCCTACAGTAGCAGTAAAGGTAGAAGCAAAACCCAGAGGATTTGCTAGTCGTGGCAGTATCAATTATAAGGCCACCACACAACGGGATAGTGAAACCTATCCAACAACTTCCAGTAATAATCATAAAAAGTTTTCCACCTTGGTGCCCAAAGACAAACATTCTCCTACCACTTTTAAGCCTTCAACTTATAAGAAGACCTACGAAAATAATTTCTATCAAAATCAACAGACCATAAAACCCTCAAATCAACTACAAAAATCCCAAACTGCATCAACCACAACCACACTTCATACCACTGCTAATCCATATTATAATCCCGATGAAGATGATGGCCAGTACCATCCGGAATTATATGAAATTGATTATTCTAGAAATAATTTTAATAGACAACGGCAGACCAGCAGCTCTACCACAACCTCGATCATCACCAGTAGTACAACTACAAAAAAACCTATTAAGCAAAATTATAATAATCCAGTCAATCACTTAAAGAGCCAACAACAGACTTCTTATTTAAAAGAACAAACTGCTGCTGGCGATTTGAGCGAAGAGGATGAATTATTCAAAACAGCACAGTCATTAAACTTTGGAGCAGCCAGCATCAATAAATTACGGGCAGATATTTTCAAGGCAGAAAAAACATCGCAACAATACAATTCACAATACAATCCACACAATACTATTAGTAGTTCCAAGACAACAACCACCAGTACTACACCATATTCAACAACCACAACTTATTTCACCTCAATACAGACTACACCACGTACTACTCAATACGCATTACCATCAACAACCTCTACCACGACAACAACTACAAGACGACCTACTACACAAACAGCAATAAATACAACTAAATACACCACAGCTTATCCGTACAGTATTACCAAGAGTGGTAAACATACGGACAAGTTGGGAAAAAAAGCGAAAAACAATGAAAACAAAAATAAGAAGAAAACCTCAAAGAGACCACCACATGCCGACGAGGATACCAGTTACGATTATGCCTACTATGATTCTGATACCTTAAGCGAATCGCCACAGGAGTATCACGAATATGAAATTCAAGAGTTTACTAAAACTAAAAAAAATTAGTACGCGCCAGTATGAGCAACAATAGGACTACTATTAAATAGCCAATAATATAATTGACAGAAACTGCATTACAAAATGGCTTGTTAACAATATTGGGAAAATTAATATGTATATGTTTTTAAATTCTTGTAAGAACTGGGTCCATAAACAAATTAATTTTGAAATTGTGATAAATTTTCTGTTCATACTTCTGCTTCTAAAAACGAAATTTGTATCTGAGACTACGATTTAAAAAAAAATAGCTGAGACCATACTAATAAGAAAAATATTTGTATTGATAAAGGGAAAATGTTTATTAAATATATTAAAACCACATTAGTTAGTATTAGTTTTCATATAGAAAATTTATTTTTATTGTAATTAGCGCCAGTTTTCTTTAAAAAAAATAATAAGTACCGGGTTAAACACACTATGCAAATATTGCTATAAATTGCTGTGAATCTAGAAATGTGTTAGTCCGTAAATAAATCTATTTAAAAAATATTCCAGGATAACATTTATCTTAAATTCTTAAAGTTTTTATCTTCTTGATTATTTTCATTATTACATACATAAAGCTATTCTAACTAAATGCATCAGAAAACTATCAATTATCGTTTTTTTTAATCTTTAAACAAAATCTTAAACCTTTAAACTAGTAGTCCCATTAATTTCAAGTTTAAATTTACCATAGAAGAAAAGTCAGACTTTAAAAATATCATTAAGAGAAATATGAAATTTAATACTCACACAGCTATAGAAGGCACAAGTTAGGAGTCTTAAATTTTATTATGCAAAATATATCGTCGTAATTACTTTGATTTCTCTTTAGCACATTCTTGATAATCCTGATTTTACATCCGTGCCAATTTTGTTTTCAACACTTTAATAAAATCGGTATCCCTTTTCTTATATATTTAATTAAAAAAATAAAACAATACCTTTTATAATCAAATCCACAATATTTTTAACTAAATGTATTTCTAGTTATTTAATTTGAGAGAATGGAAACATTATGTTTTTTTATAGTCGTTAGACAATTATTAATTTTAAAATGGAAATAAATAAAAAGAATTATGACACACACACACACGCACACTAAATTTTAAAATAGAGTTGGGTTTTTTTTTATTAAATTTCCATATTTGGTGTATATAAAAAAAATTTTGGATTAAAGATTGTAGAAAAAACTTGATTAGTTAAGGCTTAGTTTATATTAAATGTATACGAATTGAAAAGAAATTGTAGCGTTTTTTATTGTGAATTAAAAACATGTTAAACTTTAAGCGTATTTTTCATATTTTGTAAATAAATAATAATTAAGAAATAATTTTTGAAAAATAAAAGAAATTAAAAAAATAAAAATAAAGTTCATATTTAGATTACATATAATATTTACAGTAGACTTTACAAAAAAAAATTTCCCATTTTTGCAAGGCAATTATGATTTTTTTTTAAATTTTTTTGTCGAACGTAGTATTATGTCCTTGGTATTAACAATCGGATATTAAGGTGGAATATATCCATATTATTGTCTCACTCTAAAGGCAAATGTCCTAATAAAGCGACACTTAACACTTAAAAAAATTTATTTTTTGGGAGTTTTAATTTCGTAATGTTAGAGTTGAATATTAAGTGGTTGCAACTGAATCTAGTAGATAAATACTAAAACGGGATTTTTGAGGTCAATAGATAATATTAAGAGTAAAATCTTGGTCATCTCGTGATAAAAACATTGGCATATCATACTTCCAGAAGCGATTGTAATTGCCAAAGATATAATAAAAATGTAAAATATGTTAAAATACTAAATTACAGCAATAACATACAAACGTGTATACTGGTTTGAGTAAACGTGGCATCGAATCCCAGTTGAGCCAAAAAAATATTTTTTTTATATATATATTTTTAATTTTTTTTTATTTTTTTTTTTTTTATTTAATGTTATTTATATTTATATTTTTTTTTAATTTTTTTTTGTTTTATACATATTTATTATTTATATTGTAATTATTTTTTTTTAATTTTTTTTAAAAAAATTTTTTTTAATATATTTTTTAAATTTTTTTATTTATTTCTTTTTTAACATACATACGTAAATTTTTAATTTTACAATGGGATGTTTTTTTATATGTATGTTTTTTATATGTATGTACGTATTTCATATAAGATGAATAGTGATACAAACTACTGTTATTGCATGACTACACGTTGTGAGGGGTATATAAGATTCGGCACAGCCGAATATAGCACTATTACTTGTTTTTTTCTTCACTTATTTTAAATTTCAGCTGTCAAAGTCTATAGATAACAAACAATTTTTTCTCCTCTCTCATTTATTTTAAATGTCAAACTTAATATGTATAAAAAATATAAACAAAACAATTCTCTCTGAACTGCAATTACCTGATGAATTAATATGCCTTGATATTGTGTTACATTTTGACGTTTTTTTATTTCTTTAGAAAAAACTTATGAATTCAAGTTTACTTATAAATTTTTTTCGCCGAGGTGGGTGGGTGATAAAGAAATGATTACCATCCTTCCCTCCTTCTAGATATAATTTAGCAGAAACATTTTACAACATTTTATTTTAAATTGCAGTTACAAAAACTCCAGTATCATAATTTAAATAGTTTTAGTTTTAATATAAAAAATAGAAAAATTCTTAGCTTATACAAAAATATAAATAGTTGTTCTTATAAAATTGCATTGATATATTCAGTCTCTAAACTTTTGTCGTACACATCTGGGCATTGGAAACATGTAAAGCAACATATTAAATGCAGCCAAGCCGACAGCAAAAGCACAAGAGGCAACCACATCAATAGTTTCCTAAAAATTATCAAACATTTTTAATTAAATACTTGTTTGATTCATTTTAATTATAACTATGTATGTACTTACATCCGGATCAGCCAAGCCCAAACGTTCGTGAAGAAAATCAGCTGGCTTAGGACATATAACCGATGCTGTTGGTGTGCAGTTCATTTTACGAATTTGAAACGATATGCTGTGCAACAGAGATGAGGCATACCGTGTATGGGTACCTTTGGTATTGTCCTGTAGCCATGGTTGTAGACCCTTATAAGAGCTAATAATTAAAAATGATTACAAAACAATAACAACTTAAATTAATAGAAAATACAAGCAAATTAAAAAAATTAAGAAAATAAAATTTATAGTTTTATTTACCGCACAGTACCGCTGGCCAGAGCAATTGATATCACCAAGATATATGAAACAGCAATAGCAGCATTAAAGGGTACCTTGACCAATAACAGAAATGAGATACTTAATTGTTCAGCCAAAAAATAACTGGACCACAGGGCCACCAAAAGATAAGCAAATACCGTGCCATTTGGAAATTTAGTATCCAATAACAGTCTTGAATATAAAATACGAAATATAATATAAATTTTAAATTAAATGCTTTAGAGAACAAAACTTACGGATAAATAACAAAACTAGCCATAATGGTAGATATTAAAGAAAATGGTACCGAAACCGAGTTATAGGCTATTAATAGCGTAGCTCCTGAATATAAACCCTCAGGTGTATCTTGAGAAAAACGCTTGCGCCAAATTGGAACTAAAACCATATTTTAACTAAAATTTTTTGTTAATTCACACATTTAATATTAATACTTACACAGTGATATAGTGGTTAATATACCACAACCATATGACAAACCAATTATATTTAAAATCAAGCCATTTTTGCTAAAGAAACCATGAGCATCATCCTGAAAAAAATTTTTTTTTGTACAACAAGTTTAAAAAAAGGATTTCATACATACCCCCATATTAGTGTAAAATAGCCACATTAAAGCCATGGCTAAGGGTAAAGTAAATAAGCGTAAAAATAATGACTTCATGCCAGCAGTGCCACAAGAAAAAGTCGCTGCCAATAGTTTTCTAAAATACCCAACCAACCAATTTATAACACATTCATATTTATATTATTAAATTTTAAAATACTTACAGATACAGCATAACCCATACTTTCAATTCTCCTGGCTTACCATAGGCCAAGGGTACCTTACCACTACTCATATTATTAAGAGGACCATCCGACATGGTCGTCTCTCTAGAAAATCTCTCCACCAATGCCTCAATTTGTTGGCTAGATTCTAAAAATCGATCTCGACTACGTCTATCTACTGTCGATAGGCACAGATAGTACATTAAAGGATTCTCTAGTTGGGGACAGGGAAAACCTATGCCATGGAAATATTCCAACATTGCACAAGTACCGCCAGAATAGACTACCCCACCTAAGCATAGGAATAGGGCACGATCTAGGAAGGGGAAAACATCGGAACGTGGTTTTTCTAAGGAGAGCAATATACCACAGCCAGTTTTCTTTGCCGTATTGGAGAGAATAGAAATGAGCAAATAGGCACTTAGTGGATCCAAGCCTTGAGTAGGTTCATCAAGAAGTAGCATTACTGCAATAATTAAGAAAAACAACGTTTTTAAAACTTTAATAATTTAAAATATATACATATTTATATATGTAAACCTACATAACATTTTTCTTTTTGTATTTAATAGTTAATTTGACAAGACATAATGGAATTAATAGAATTTGGTATATACTTATCAAAAATCTTTTAGAAAATTGCTTGTTGACAGTAAATTCTTAAGTTTTTTTTAACCAAATTAAATAAAAATTAAAAAAGCTTTTATATGTATTTAAAGCTGTAAATAATTTAAGTGTAAATAAGAAATCTTCATTAATTTGATCTACATAAAAAAAAACTTTTCTTTTTGGAGTAAAAAATACACTATTAAGTAGAATAATATTTGCCTTCTAGCACCTTTTTAGGCTTTTAAAAACTTAACTTCAATAACTTGTTGTTCTTACCTGGATCTCTCACCAATTGTATACCAATAGCCAAACGTCTTGCCTCATTTATATTCAAATATTCAACACGTTCATGAGCAGCTTGTGAAAGAGCTAAGTCAGCTAAAACTTGGCGAACCTTTGAGCTTTTCAAATAACCTGAAAGCTGTAAGAGAAAAACAGTATTTAAAAAACTGCCTCTATAATGTAAACCATAAACTTACTATGGTGGGTGTATAGTGTAGAGTTTGAGCAACTGTCAGGCCTGGTATAAAAGTGCAGGATTGTGTTACATAACCACAACGTTGTTGAAATAAGGCTTTAGTTAAAGGGGAACCATTTAAAAGAACTTGACCTCTGGTGGAGCCCTCGGAACGACGAGAGATGACATCCAGTAGAGCGCGTTTGCCACTGCCTTAATAATACAAAATTTGGTTGTAACGTTTCCTTATTTTCTATTTTATTACTTACCTTTAGAACCCAGTATGGCCATAACCTCACCACTGTGCACAGTAAGGTTAACACCTTTTAACACTAAAGCTGAACTACCGGCGCCATTAAAACAGCCACCACCATCAACCTAAAAAAATTTATTTAAATAAATCAGATACAGAATTTTTTATTTATTTTCTTGAAACTTCTGTTGAAACCATAAAGAAAGGTGAAATAATAAATTAACAATATCAGATGTTTTATTAAGAAATAATTATATTTTTTTTTTCTAAATTTTGCTCTTTATTTGTACACTTGCACACCAATTTTCTTTTATTGGACAATCGGTAAAATTCAACATTATTGGGCATATGTATCATTTTTGACTTTAAAGGAACTGTAATTACAAAAGACAATTAACATAAACTTTTTTTCTTTTAGACAAGTAAAGTTTTCCTATAGATTTAAGACACAAACATTATTCCTAAATTCCGCTGGGATATTTTTATAAAAGATTCAAGACACAAACATTATTGCGAATTTTTTTCCTTGAAGCATTAACTTTAGCTTAACACAATAAATATTTTTGGACAAGTACAGTGCGCTATAGATTTAAGACACAAACATTATTCCTAAATTCGCATGGGAATTTTTTAAGGAAGATTTAAGACGCAAACATTATTTCTAAAGGCATTTGGGAATTTTATGTTAAAGATTTAAGACACAAACAATTCATTTGACTTAAAATGCAAGGGCCATAAAATTAAATATTTAAAAAAAACTTTTATTATTCTCTATTAATTTCTTTAATATTAACATCATCACTATTAACATTATTATTGCATTTCTCTTATTAACCTCTGTGGTATGATAGATGTTATGAGCCTCCAAGACATAATCGCTGCCAATCATTTTCATGTCAAGTTTCTAGCGTGACTGTTCAATTATATAAAATGTTGCCGTTTTTATTTTTTGTTTATTTTTTTATTATTATTTTCTAGCGGTTTTATTTTTGTTTACACACAAATGTTATTGCTTTCGTATATATATATATTTTTTTTTTTTTATTTTACATTTACACAGGTGTACCAGAATACACATACAATACAAGGAAAAATTCCAACAAATACTAAATAATAATGAGACTAATTCTTGTGAACTCCCAAAGAGATCAACTTTATACTCATGTTTGTAGTGTTATATTAACTCTCTGTTGCTTTCATGCAAATAATAGAGTTTTTATAGTTAGAGAGTATAATTTTTAAATCACATGCAACGTGCTTTTACGCGCTAACTGAAAATAATATGTCTAAACGCTTTAAACGCTCACCACTAACTGAAGTAAAGACTGGAAGTGGTAGTAAGTTGGACTTTAAAACAGTCATCGCTATAGAATTTCTGTATTTCCAATTGGCAAAATAATGTGAGTATTAGAGAGGAAAAAAAATGTTTAATTAGGAGAACTTAGTTTTTTATTAAACCAAGCAAGCAATGCTGTCAATATGAATATTTCAATAGGCCATTCAAAAAGATTTTTCAAAAATAAAGTTTTATTGGAAAATAATTGTAATTTAGACATGCTTTTTAAATAAAATGTATAAATTTTTGTTATACAAACTTAAGCTTAAACTGCAATGATTTTTGACATTGCGGTATAACAAGAGCTTATTATTAAAAAAATGGAGTTCAGGTTCGTTTTCAGCGTCCTAAATAATCTAGGAATCGTATTTTAGTTTTGGAGCCGCAAGAGTGTAAAAAAAAATAAATTTATAATCTAACTCTTTTTAGAAAATGTTTAGGTATTGTCTTGAAAGTATAAAAATTGTCTATAAATAAAATGCAGGTCCACGAAAATGTTTATTTTCTGTGACATAAGTTTCGGAAATAAACTTCGAAAGGCATTAAGTATAAGTATCATCCGGTCTTTTTGTGTTGGAAAAATTTTTTTAAGGTTCTTACACCTTATATGCATAAATTTTAAATTTATTTACAAATAAGTAAAAATTTTAATATTGTTTAAGCATCTAATCCTCATATCTTTTTAACCTGACTTGTTTAATTTTTTACTTATATATACAATAATTCTGCAATCAACCACCGCTGACAGAGAGTACTGCCAACCGCTGACATCAGATTGTTTGTTAAAAAAAAAAATAGAGCAAGCTTTAATTCAAATTTTGTCAGATGACTCTGCATATAAGGCTTACAGAAATAATATTTTAAATGTAAAGCTCTGTACAGACGGTTGTCAGATTTTACTTAATTGCTACACCTAAACATATGCTAACAATGGAATGACAATGAAGAATTGCTTCCATAAGGTAAATTGTCAGTTCTGACGGTTGTAAGACTTTTGTCAGAAAAGCTGACAATTTCATTGGCAGATGTTGTTCTGACAATAACATTATCTGACGATGTTGTCCGACAAAAAATTTTAAGTTTAGACGGTTGTCAGATGACGGTATAAAAAAAATTGGCAGATCTGTTGTCAGAAATTGCTTTGGTCATGTTTTTTTTACAATCTTAGATTCCGATAGCGTCTGGGGATCTAGAAAAGCTTTCACAAATTTAAAAATGGAATACTCTGTACCGTCCTCTTCATATTTACAATAATTTTTATTATTTTCATTTTGTTCTCCACTTATTGACACAAATCTAAACTGAAACAAGAAACACGCAAGAAAATTAACAATTTTTTTTGCACAACAGCTGTTGCATTGAAAGAGCGTTTTGCAGTGATGCCATATGAAGATACATACTTAAAATTCCCACGTTTTTAAAAAAATCTCCTAAATTTTTCCTAGTATACAATTTATGTAAAAAAATTATGAAAAAGGTTCAAATTCAAGATGGCCGTCATGACAGAATGGCGAACAAATTTGTATAATGAGTGAATTTCAGTTATTAAAAATTTATCTAATTTACCCCCTGCAATATTGGGATCAAATTAAAGGAACTGACAAGTAGAATACAGAATATCATGTATAACCTATAAAAATCAAGATGAACGCCATGACAAAATATCGAACAAATTTGTATACATAAGATGATTTTTGTAATTAAAAACTTACCGCCATCAATAGTGGTATCAAATCAAAATCAGAAATTATTTTAAAATTCTAATTATAAATTTTAATTATTTAATTATTTTTTAATTGATATTCAATGCTTTTGGAAAACAACAAAATGTATGTCAATTGAAAAAACAAATAAAAATTAAAACTTTTTTTAAATATAATTTTATAATTATTTGATGATCATTAATTAAAAATATTTAATAATAAGCTAAAATTAAAATAATAACACCATTGTAAATCGCCGATTTAAAACTAGCCTCAGGCAAATTTTTAACTATTTTGAACAATTTTAGAAATAATAAATAAATTTTTTTTCTATTCAAATATAATTAAATATTAAGTACTTCCCTATTCGTATACAAATCGACAAATACTGAAACACTACTTGTCACCCCTATTGTGGCCTACATACACATGTAGGTGGAATATCGAAGCAGACCACTACTATCACGGGTCCCTTTTCGACCCCCTTCGCTCCTCAGTGATTTCGTGTCTACCGATCAGTATACCTTCAATCACTGAGTCCCGCGCCACAACCGGCGTTTGCTCTGGACTAGGAAAACAACAATTGGTGAAAATCATTTAAAACTTGTTTTATTGCCTGATCTATATTTTATAGATAAAGACATATAAAATCTGTAATTCTCTTCGCATTTTGTAGCAATCTTCTACTTTTGAACCATGTAAATCTTTATTAATACAAATGCTCTTTTAAATATGGTTAATCAGAAAAGATTAGCTCACTTTTTTTAATGAAAAAAGTTGTTAAAAAATCGCTAAAAAACAACATCTTTCTTTACTTAAAGAAATAAACTAATAAAAATGTTAATATATGTATATACAATTCAATAATTGTATTTTAATCTTCAATATAAAATGCTTATTGTTAAATATCTTTGTTTAAAAAATTTAAATTTATTGTTTTTATTAAAAAAAAACCTTATATTTATATTCTTTGAAAGAGCAAATAAAACGATATAATACTCACTCCCTCTCAACTTATCTCACAAAATAATATTTGGCTTGCACTTGGAATATTCAATGGAATGTTTGCTTTTAACCGAGACTTTATGGCTAAGATGGCGTCAGAGGCCAAGTTCAGTATGCGGAGAGAGTTAAAGCACGTTGGTCATTTTAAAATACTTAACTAAAACTGCGCACGGTGCGCAGTGCGTTTATTAAACTCAATTAAAACTGAATGAAATAATTTAGCAAACCTCTGAAAAACAAAAAGAAAATTTAGAAATTTAAATAATTGAATTCAAAGAAAATTTAAAAAAAGTGCAAGAAAATTTAATTTGAAAAAAAGTTATTTTTAGAAAAATCATTGGTGCATGTGTGTTGTTTAATTAAATTATTATCTTTAACCATCACTTACTGTCATTTGTAGCTAACGGCTTTAGCGATAAAGTTGGAAGTTGGATACCCAACCAAACAAAAGAAAAAAGTAGAAGAAAATTTAAAATATAGAAAAGAAAACGCATATTTTAGCCAATTGAGTTGTTGTTGTTGTTTCATCTATTCTGTATCTATACTAGTGTTGATTAAACCATTCTCTGTTGTTTTTTTTTTGCTGTCTCTTTGATTCGTAATTTCGCAGTGTATTGTTTTTCTTTGTGTTTTTACTAAAAAATAAATTCTATAAATCGCGTGGTTAAAAAAACGACAAAAAATTATAAAATGAACATTACAATAAATTAATTTATTTTTTTGTAAAATATATTTAAAACAAACCCCAAGTGTTTGCTTGTTTAATTGAAAAACAACGTTTATTAACCACTTCAGTAATAGCAGAGTAAATGATAAAAATAATAAAATAAAATAAAAATTCTAAAAAAGTAATGCAACAACGAATCTTATATATTTTAAAAATAAAATTATAAATTGCAAATCAATTTTCATCCTGTTATTTTGATTTTTGGTAAGTTTTGGGAATAATAAACTATTAAATAGAATTATAAAATTATTTTAAGTTTATTTGTTTAAAGAAAAAGGATAAATATATAAAAACTTATTAACATTTACTTCTAACTATTTTATTATATATTTTTTCAGTATATTAATTTAAAAAAAATATATCTTTGGCAGTAAGAAAAAAACTGCTTATGTCTGTTTATATAGTTTTTTTGGAAAAACACTTTTAAATTTTTTAATTGAATTTTATAATTTTATTCCCCTTAAATAAGGGCTTTTATACGAATAACACGCTGTATTAATTAAAGATCATGTCAGTATTCACATATTTAATTAAATTAAAAATTCAAATAAATTATAAATTTTGACTATATTATTCATTAAAAATATAAAAAATAAGGTTTTACGCTAAGACTTCCTAAAAACTTGTTTAAACTAGTTAAAATTTCGTCTGAGGATATTTTCAAATCGGCGGATTACAATGACGTTATTATTTCAATTTGAGAATATATTTCGAATTAAACAGTTAATATTTTTTGCCACAGATACAAAGAATTTTATTATTTTAAAGATCCATGTCTGAATTATTAAAAGATAATGATATATTTTAAATAATCGTCGTGGCTTAGTACGGTGACAAGCAACCGTCGTGGCTTAGTGCGGTGACAAGCAACCAAAAAAATTAAATTTTTGATCACTGAACTGTGATCAGTTGAATTTAGTTCATTATTATAAACCTTTGACTTCATTAACTACAAGAAGAAACAAGAGTGCTATATTCGGCCGAGCCGAATCTTATATACCCTTCACAACGTGTGGTCATGCAATAACAATTGTTTGTATCATTATTCATCTCATATGAAATACGTACATACTTTTAAAAAACATACATATATAAAAACATCCCATTGTAAAATTAAAAATTGAGCAGTTTACGTATGTATGTTTAAAAAAAAAAAAAAAAAAATCAAAAAAAAAATATTAGAAAAAAACAATAAAAAAATTTAAAAAAAATAATATAAATATAAATAATATATAAAATAAAAAAAATTTTTGGCTCAGCTGGGAAATGGTGACACGTTTACTCTAACCAATATACCACATTTGTATCTATGTGTTGTATGTTGTTGTTGGGGAAAAAAACGAGGTGGTCGTGGTTTTTTGCTTTATCTAAGAAAGTTATGGCACGATTGTGCAGAATTTTAATAGCGATTCATTCCCGGATATTTCCAAAAGATTGGTACCATACACAGATCTGAGGAACATAAAGTTGCTTCTAAAAGTTAATTTCAACCAACACACGGACAGACGGACAGACGGCAGACGGAAAGATGGTCAGGGGTTAGTCGACTCCCTATTCCTAAGCTTTCATAAAATATATACCTTATGGGGTCGGAAATGAAAATTGTAGAAATTACAAACGGAATGACAAAGCTATATACATATACCCTTGTGCACCACAGGTGAAGGGTATAAAAATGAGAAGGTTTTGTTAGCATTATATTGATGGCTATCTATTGTTAACAAATTATGATTGCACCTTAACACAAACTTTAAAAATAAAGTTTAATCACTTCTACATGCTATTCAAACCTGCCATAGTAATTCAGCGACTGAATAACAAACAATAGATTTCAAAGCATCGTCCAACTGCGCGTTTTCTCTAAGCCCCTTAACGTTAATATAGAAAATGCCATCTAAAGAATGTATTTGTTCCTCAAATGTGAAATTATAACGAATTAAAAATTTCTTGTAATAAATCTTTCATAAAAAGTGTACGATTAATTCTCTAGTTGATAAATGTTTTCAACAAATTTTCTATTGAAAAAAAAAAATCATTATAGAACATATTTATTTAAATAAACACAAAGCTTTTGTTAAATTCCTAATTTATATAATTTATAGAAATTTTTTAATAAATTCAGTATTTCATAAAGGTTTTGTGCCAAAACAAGAACAGACAGACAAACAGACATTGCTTAATTCATAAGCCTTCCAAAAATAAAAATAAAACTTTACACCTTTAGAATGACAAACAAATATATACCCTTGGCATTACAGACGAAGGGTATACAGAAATTTAAATAAAATTTATTGGTTGTAATTTAATAGCTTTTATCTTCTTATTCGCAGCAAACACAGATTAATGTATAAAAATCAAAATTTGGAGAACTGTGACTATGTGACTAACATTAAACTCCTCTATCAGCATTTTAAAATATTCTCATTCTTACCGACTGTACTCTAGCAATTTTAATTTAAGACGTATTCTCGTAAATTGTAGAGATGAAAGAAAAACAAAAACTCAACTATTTTTCCAAGTGACATAATTTATTCAAGCTAAATTTAATTGATAGAACCCATAATAATAAATTTGCAAAAACCCACCTATAAAAAGAACCCGTTTTCGTCGAAACAGTTTGCGGTAAATATACGCAAATCAAGTCAAAAGACAGAATTGAAAAAATTCCAACTAAAGTTGATATACTGTGTTCTAAGTTATGACCCAGAAGAAAAATATTAAAAATTTTTGGAAAACATTCATCTTTAACAGTTGTACAAAACTCCACTATAAAGACAACCACTTGTACATATTTAATAAGAATAATAGGCCTACAACTAAACACCTGTTTACAGAACAGACAAAAATAGAAAAGAAAACAAAATAAAAAGAAAATAAATTAAAACCCATAAAAATTCTTTATCTTCTCTACACCATCTTATAAATAAAAAACAAAAACAAAATATTTTTATGTAGAAAACAACAAAACCTTATTCACACAATTTTTATACCCGCCACCAAAAAAATGGTGGGGGTATATTCATTTTGTCATTCCGTTTGTAACACATCGAAATATCCATTTTAGACCCCATAAAGTATATATATTCTGAATCGGGGTTTGATTTGATGACGATCTAGCTATGTCCGTCCGTCTGTCCGTCTGTCCGTCTGTCCGTCTGTCTGTCTGTCCGTCTGTTGAAAGCACGATAGAGGTCGCACCGAAAAAGCTAAAGGGCTCAAATTTTGCCAGAATCTTTCTAATAGACAAGGTTTGTTTGGTATTGAAAATGGGCTAAATCGGAATATTAGAAAGAGAGTTATAGCTCGTAAAGCAAGAATAGGTCGAAAAAACCGTGTCCTTCAAACATCGAAAAAAAAGGAATTGTGTCCAAACGCATCAACGTAGAGCCATGAAACTTCGAATATATATTTCTCGAGTCAAAAGAATATTTCTCCCCAAAAATTGCTTAAATCTATGCATTAGAAAAGGAGTTATAGGTCAAAATGTACGAAAATTTATACCGCTCAGTGTATATTTAAAGTTTAAAACGTAATAAAACTGACAAAACTATATAAACGGTTCTGAAATTTTGCAAACATGGTTTTTTGGTCAAAGTCTTCGTTATAACGGAAAATAAATGTGCCACGCCCACTTTTTTTTTAAATTTTTATAAAAATATATAAGTCATATTCATTAGCATTTATTCATTGCAGATGGCGACATCTGTTGAAGGCGCCACTACATTTTGCAAACACTGAGGATGATGTCTTTGCTAAACATCACGTAGAACACTAGATGACTCTAGTAACATTTTTTTGCACAAACTACAAAGGAATTTTATAGGGGTTTGTGAAAACGAAAATGACCGAAGTTTGTTGACAAAAACTAACTAGAGTAATGATTTGTGCCCAACTTAGCATATAGTTGTACACAGTCTTATGAGGTTTAAGATTTAAAAATATTAAAAAAAAATGTGCATCAGTAGATTTAAAATAAGTATTTGAATATTTAAAATACATATTTTAACAAATTTTCTTTTTATCTATCTATTCTTTTGTAAAGGGTGGTTAAATTTTAAGGGCCACAGGGTGATTCAAAATGGACATGCTCAGTATTTTGCTAAAACAGGAAATTTATTAGTAAGATTTTGATTTTTAAAGTTCTATAACATTTTACTTTTAGAAGATTTTCAAACGAAATAAGTTTTGTATAATTTTAAAATTTGTTAGCCATTAATATATGAAAATAAATTGTTTATAATGTTTAGAAATAATTTTTTTTTTATCTTTAGGTCTAAATTTTCCTAAATTCCTTTTTTTAATACACCATAACTTCTAGAAAACATAAGATAACAAAAAGAAATTAGCACCATTTAGTAGATAAAACTCTCTCTATACCTCTATACCCCATTTTATACCCGTTACGATCCGACCGTGATCAGCAGACCAATTTTTGTGACACAAGGTCAAATATTTTTTGCAAAATTTTAGTAAAAGAGCTAAACAAATTTTTTTGTAAAGTGTTTTTTTGAAGTATTTGAGTTTTTATATCCGCCACCAAAAAAATGGTATGTATATTCTTAATCGGGGTTTTATTTGACGACGATCTAGCTATGTCTGTCCGTCTGTCCGTCTGTTAAAAGCGCGATAGAGGTCCCATCGAAAAAGCTAGTGGGCTCAAATTTTGCCAGAATATGTCTTATACACAAGGTTTGTTTGGAATAGAAAATTGGCTAAATCGGAGTATAAGGAAGAAAGAAAAATTGCCTAAATGCATGTATTAGGAATCAGGATATCAAAATGTACGAAAATTTATACCGCGCAGTGTATTTTCCAATATGTTAAAAATTTTAAACCTAATAAGAGTGACAAATTTAGATCTACGATTCTGAAATTTTGCAGGAATTGCTTTTTGGTCAAAGGCTTTCTTCTGACGGAAAATAAATGTGACACGCCAACCTCCCATACAACGTTTTCTCTCAAATTCTTATAATTTCTCTATAAATCGAATAATAAAGGACTTTATTAAAATATCTAAGTTGTATTTATTAGCATAAATAACTTCGACACACCTACTATAACGCTCACTTTCCACGTTATTTACTGTTAATGAAATTTAAATTTATAAAACCGACAAAATTAGAGGTATGATGATAAAATTTGCTACGGAAATCCTTCTAGTCAATGTTATTGTTATGCCAGAAAATTTAGGTGACACGCCCACTCTTACACCCACATCCTATATAATGCTTTATTTCAAATTCATATAATTTCTCAATGAATAAATATTTTGGAAGAATTACGGACTATATTGAAATATCTAAGTTGTATTTATTAGCAGAAATTTTATTGACACGCTTACTTTAACGCCCATTTTCACTGAAACATTTAATTTACGAAAACATTTTACCAGCATATCCAAGTTATAAAAGGTGGTTCAATTTTAAGGGCCGATGTTGATTTTGAATAAAACACAAATTATTTAGGAAATTATTATCATTGCTTTTTGTAATGATAATATTTGTATGGTTCAACTATGTATGGAACAAAATATCGGCCAAATGGCCCCGCGACCTCAACGGCACACCTCGATCCGATAGTCCAAATTTTAAATAACATTGCTGATGCTCAATTGTGTGGCACGATGATGAGTCGAAGTTGACTGTTTTTTTGCCACACTATCGCGATAAACAGCAATGCTTTTATTTAACGAATTTAGAAGGCATTCATAAATGTTCTAACATTTTATACAGACCTGGGGCCGAATTCCGGCATTCGATATCGATCGAAATTTTACTCGAACGATCGAGTATGCTTAAGGTATATAGATTCTAATAAGAGTTTTCAAATTTCGATCACGTTCGAGTGCCGTAATTCAGCCTCTGTTTTAAATTTAAAAATTTAACCACCCTCTACAAAGAAAGCCATTAACAAAATAATAATTATTGTGCTTTAAATGTACACAAAATTGGTGGTGGGTATAAAAGATTCGGCACAGCCGAATATAGTGCTCTTACTTGTTTTATTTTTTTTTTTTTTTATTTATGGAAGTCTAGCAATTATTATGAATTTTCTATTTTCAAATTTTACACTTTGTTGACGAGATGTTGTTGATAGTTTCTCACTGGCTAATGAACATTTTTATGTTAATGCTATTGACGACAGCATATGTCGTTTTTTTTTCTCTCTCTACTTAAGCTAAGAAATTCTTGATATCCCACAAATTTGACTTGCTTTGTAAAAAAGTGTTTCTAGCTACCTTCACATTTGACAAATATTTCTTTAAATAAACGTAACTTCAATTTTCATTAAATATTTGAAAAATATTATAAAATAGTGGTTACTTTCGTCAAATATTTGCTCAATGTTCACATATGTACATTTATGCATCTATTACTTTGGCTCTTTAAATACGTTTGTAGTGATAATGAAGTTGATGTAGAGAAAATCTCCTCAAATATATTTGTATATGCAGTATACACCAAGGCAATGCACAAGTGCATTCATTGGTTTGCCCAAGTCATATTTATTCATCAGGTAAACGCAGTTCGAAAAGGAAATTGTTGTTTATATTTTTTTAATATAAAGTTTGACATTTCAAACAAATGAGAGAAAATTGTTTTTTATCAGTGGACTTTGACAGCTGAAATTAAAAATACAAATTTAATAATAATAAGAAAAAAATAATCAGCTGACGAATTAAGACAACCTGATTAATAAATATGCCTTTTAATAAGTATTTGCTTGGATGCCTTTTGCAATACAAATAAACGAGCTAAGCCGATTTTGTTTTAATGAACGACGCTAAAGCCGATTCTTTTAAGTTTTTAAAGATACAAAGAGATTTTTAAAATTAAATATATTCTAAATGGAAAATCTATTTTAAACATGTTTAGGTTTTTTTTTTCTTTTTATATAGATTTAAAGGCTTTTGTTAGTTTTTTTTTTTTTTTAATTACTTCTGGTTTTTATAGTTCGCCGATTTTATAGTAATTTTATTAAAAAATTTGACACAAAATTCCTTAAGGTCAAGGTGGATTAACACGCTTTAACGACTTTTATAGACTTTTGTCAAGGTACGCAAATTTTAACAACTAATCAGCTGACAAAAGATGTATTGTTATATATTTTTTAAAGCTTGGTGTATAACTATAAGCATTGGTTCGCTGAAAGGTGTTATATATTTGCAGCCTTAAACCTAAAACTTCAGCCGATAATTTCTTCTCAATAAATAAAATGTAAAATATTTACAAATATCTTAGGTATCGTGTGTATTAAATAGCAAAAAGCTTTTCCATTTGTATTTTTAATTCTTTTATTTTCTTCTTTAAAATCATATTTATAAAGCTGAGGTCACTTACTCGCTCATATGTGATAAAAAAAACTGTTTATTTCACTTTATTACTTAAGTACTTCGTAAGGCTCAGTAACATTTAGATCTCCTCAAGAAAAAAAACATTCAAAAAATACACTTGGATATTCAACGGTTTCAATAAAAAATTTTAAAAAGTTACCGCTATATTCGGCAAGAAAAAATCTGATTTTGCTGGGTGTACTGAGTACTGGGTGTATTATAAACATTGCTTTTCCAATACGGTCTAATGTACACACGTTACAGTCCCATTAGAATATTTGAAAGCGTATGTTAAGAAGGCTTGAATTTTTGTTTATGGGTTTTACGTTTTTGGTTATCTTTTAAGCAGCAACAACATGTCAATAAAATAAAAGGAAAATTATACAAAAAACATATTTACGCAACTTTTTTTAAATTACATTATTCATCTTATCATAACGAAAAGTTATAAAGATCATTTTAAACATCATTACAACTCAAAAGACTTAGTTATTTATTTAAACTTAATTATGCCATTATGGAACTTCATTATGATATTTCTATATTTTACACGTTTTCTCTATCTCACTGGCATGATCATTATTAGGAAGTATTCTTTTAATATTTTGTTTAATTTGGTTTAGGTCAAAGATCTTCTTTTTTTTTTTTTTTGTTTTTTTTTAGTTTTATTTGCTCTTTGTCTATTCCTTTTTCGCACTATGTTAACGTGACTGCTTAACAATTTTCTTTTTCTTAAGGGTCCGAAGTGAACCCATTTATTTTTATAGTTTATAAAACTGGTCAAGATACACACTTACATACAGGTAGAGTTTACTGCCGTAACACAAATGCAAACTTATGTATTAGAACTGCTCACGAAAACTCATTGTTTTCATCACCTTTAGCAAATAAAATTAAGGGTTTTAGAATATCTAGAATTTTCGTTTTTAATATTGTTTAATAACTTAACTACACATTAATGAAGCAGTGGTGTTTTAGGTTAATGAAAGTTACTTAAAAATCTTTTTAAAAATAAGAAACTTGTCCTTAAAAAAGAACATATAAAATGTATAATATTTTTACAAAATGAAAAAGTTCCATAAAGATAAGAAATTAAGAGATTTTTTAATGATAATTTAAAGCAAAAAAAATTTAAATATTTCATTAAAAATTTTGTTTAAATATCTTTTAATTAAGATTTAATTTTTAGAAATTTTATTAAATAAAAATCTTATTGTAAATGGTCCGTAAACCATTTTTTATAGATTTTCAATTTAAGAGAAACTAATTTAAAAAATTATAGAAATAAAGATCTTAAGAAATGTATCTCTTAAACTTTCCCGGAATTTAAAAAACTTTACCAAATTTTGAATTTAAATAAATTTAAATTTTTCTCTTAATAAAATATTAAATAAAATAAATAAAAAAAAATCTTAAAAGTTATTTATTAAATAATTATTTTCTCGATAATTTAGAATAGCTCCAATAATAATTTCACTAGTGAAATGCATATAAAATAGCTTTAACCCAGCAACCAAATTACTAATATGGACATTTTTTTATTAAAAAAATATCAATAACAAAAATAATATTTAAAGAAAATTATCTGTTAAAATTATCGGAGATTTATTTAGAATTCCCTATCAATAACTTTCTAGAAAAAGGAATTTATAAAAAATAATTTCAAATGCTTTTTTTATTATTTGGAATTTGTTTAAAGTTTATGTTTATAAGCATTAAGAAAATGTCGTTTGATAAAAATAACAACTTTAAAAAATACATGCTATGCTAATTTCATATAAATAGTAGTTTCAATTTAGATATGATTATAGAGAGTGCTGGTGATAAAGTCAAAGCTGGTTTTGAAAATGTATTTCACTCGTCTAATATCGCACTAATTTTCCAGTATTCTTTTTGATTTTAGTTATAAGTAAGGCATATGTACATTATGTAACCTAGATTCAACTGAAAATACTTTTCACTTCGTTGGAATCTGTCCGATTTATAATGAGTTTAGGATAAAATACTTTGGTAAAACCACACTAACTTTAAATCAGGTTGTAAATATATTAAATGGTACGGATTATTATAATATGTTATATAAATATTTGGAAATTTGTTTAAAATATAGGAAATTAATGATTGATGAATTTTCTTAATATTTTGTTATATAAAACAGCATCCAAAGTGATATATGTATGTACTAGTAATTATTTAATTGAATTTTTAAAACTTAAGATGTTTAAATTAAATAATTTTAAGTTAAACTTAAACATATAAATGTTTAGGTAAAATAGTTAAAAACAAATGAATTGAATGAAATTTATACTTACATAAATTTGAAAATAATGTCTAAATTTAAGATACAATCTAAAACAGCTTTAAATGCCAATCTGGCTCTCAACCATTTAGTTATGCCAAACATAGATAATAAGAATATAAAATCATTAAGATTGTAATAAATTTTTATTATATTTATTAAATAAATATTACAGTTATAAGTAAGAAAAGTAAATTAGTACTGCAACTTACGTTTCCGTGATCAATAGGCACCAAAATATTTAGGCTTTTATATTACTTCAGGTAAGCGTTATCTGTACTTACTGTTTTATTTAGTTATGCGTAGTCGTACAATTCAAACGCATTTTTTGTATAAAATTTGAGCCTCTCTAATATCCACAAGTACATTTCTTTCTTGTAAATAGTTTTTTACAATAATTCTTGTTTTGTTTGTTTTGTTTTGTTCTGTTTTCTTGTTTTCTATTTCTTCTCCTCATGATATGAGTAAACCAGAACAAGTATGTATGTGCTTGTGTATACTGGTGTTTACATTCCTGTCTATAAACTTTTTAATACAAAAAAAAAAACAAACAATCAACAACATTTTTGGTATCTTATTATCCAACAAGTTTTTAACTAGTTTCTTAATGTATACTTTTTGTTCCACCGTTGGTCTAGGAGTAACAAGAAGTTTAAAAATAAAATTGTCTTATATTTAAAATGAAAAAATTTTTGTATTCAATATATTCTTTACTCATAAGTAATTGAAATTTTAATTATTTTTTTTCATCAAGTTACTTTAGTTAACATTTAGCGGAACCTTTCCGCTAAACGAATATGGTTGTGTATACGCTTAAACAACGCTGGGAAATATTGCGACATTACTTTGGCCGATTTTGCCAAAAAAATCTCTTTTCAGATGAAGCTCATTTTGATCTTGGCGAGTATGTAAACAAGCGAAATTGTCGCATTTGGGGCACAGAAAACCCGCACGCATACATTGAAAAGCCGATACACCCAAAACGAGTCACGGTTTGATGTGGCTCTAGGTCCAGAGGCATAATTGGGCCATTATTCTTCGAAAATCAGCAAGGAGTTGCCGTTACAGTCAATGGCGATCATTACCGGGCCACGTTGAACGAATTGTTGTTCATAAAAATTAAAGAGGAGGATACTGGCAACATTTGGTTTCAACAGGACGGCGCTACGTTGCACACAGCCGAAGCTACACTCGATGTTTTGTGCCCTGTTTCAAAAAGAAAAAGTTATTTGGCGGACCCTTTATTTAGAGATTTTTGTAGCCTGAATCTTTAAGTAAACGGCAGCCTAATTCTGTAACTAGCTTAAGCCAAATCTCTATTTCTAAAAATTTTAAAATTATATATTTATTACAATCTTAATTCGATTTTAAATACTAGCTTTTAAGTTAATATTATTTTTTAAAAGAAATTGAATTTTATTTGTGATAATGAAAGAATACACTGCAAAGTAAGTTTCTACCGACACTAGCCGAATAAAGTGCATTTTCGAAACCAGCTACGGTATCATTATCAGCACTCTTTGATCGGTATTTAAATGTTGGTTTTAAATATCATCTATTTAACTCATACACGTAAAGAAAAAATATAATTGTGGTAACCATAATCGAAGAGCAACATACTATGATTCAATTGTATGATTATGGTTAAAAAATGGTTACCAGCTATCATTATTATGTTTAATTAAAGTATCATTCAATAATCATATATATGACTACAATTGAATTGCTTTTTTACAACAAATTATTGTCTTTTGCTGTAACATACACATGCTGATTGCACTTACCAATTTAATTGCAATTTTTATATCAATATTTTTTACATTTTCTCGTTTATTTGAAAATTATGTTTAATTTTTCAAATTTTTTGTTCATTTTTTTGACATCTCAAACTTTTAAAATAATACAAATTTATTCAGCAAGAAGAAGAACAGTTGAAATCAAATTATTATTAAAAAAATCATAGCTTGAAAAATTTGTAATTATACTGTTGTCTCACCTATTATTTAATGATTATTTGTAATTTTTAATGCTTTTGAATATAATGTTATTCTTGTCGGATTATATTTTTTAAATCATACTATTTTTAAATGATAACCATTTTGAAATTTTTACGAAAAGTAAACATCAAATGATTCAATTCAAACAAATGCTTGATTATCGCGACAAAATATATGATGAAATGAAACAAAAATAACTATTACTTGTTTTCAACAACCAAATATTGTTACAGAAACTATAATATGACCGTTGTGATCATGTCGTAACCATGGTTTTTCTTTGCGTGTAAACTTTTAAAAAATAGAATTCGATAATCAAATGATTATTGTTTATTAAAAAATTATATGAACTTGAAAGCCAGTTATAAAAATCTTATAAACATTGTAATAAACATTTAGAAAAGAAGTTTGAATATTTAAAATATTAAAAAAAAACTTAAAAATATATTTAAAGATTTTTGACTAATATTCTCTAAATATATTTTTTTAATTGTTACTGATAGAGATTTAGCTTCACCAGGTTACAGAATAATGCTGCTGCTGTGATAACAATTACATAATGCATGTCAATAAAATATGAAAAATTTTGACATTAAATAAACAAAATCCAAGTGCAAAACTTTAGTTTTTCATTTATTAAGACAACTTTTATGTTACTTTGTAGTCGTATGAGCAATCGTATGAGCATTAAGGTTACTACTACATATTTAAATACTAGTTAAGAACAATTAATACTCCATATATATATGCACCGACAGTAGGGTAATTTCCTATACATTTTCACACATATTTTTTACTAATACTTTTAAGTCAGTTATGAACTTTTAAGATCAATTCCGGAAGTACAAAGACGGTTTTTGACTTTAATATGGGTGTGAAACCTTTTTTTCTGTTGAAAATATTACCATTTCATTTTATAATAGTATGGCAGCCTTGATCAATATCGTGTTTTATTCTTGCATAATAAATATAATAAAAATTAACAAAGTGTTTTAGAGTTTTAACAGAAAAAAGAAAACAATTCAATTTAAAAAATATTTTTAAACGAATTTCGACAAAGAAGAGAACAAGTCCCAAACTAAGTAAAGACTACCCAACTTTGTCGGTTGATTAGCGTCATATTTTATTTGGTTTGGTTTGCCAAATTGCAATAGATGAAATAATGTTAAACAATACGTGAAAATGAGAAAATTCAATGACAATCCCAATCCACATGGAATTATAAAGAACTTAATGCATCCCGAAAAACTTACCATTTGGTATGAAATTGTAGCTTGAGCTTGAGTTAAAGATAGACTTTGGCCTTATCAAGGCCGTAAAACGCGAAAGCTATTAGCAACAATAGATATTCTGCACGGTTATCTCACATGTAAGTGATGTAAAGTGGTCACCTTTCTTTTAGAGTTTTCTTATATTATAGTTCTATGGGAATAACCCTAAAACCCACAGAAACCTTAAAGCTAACATAATATTAGGTCAAATTAGATCGGATTTGTACGCCAAAAATAATGGAAATATCGACATTTCCGGTACAAAACTCTCAGCAAAGCCGCAGCCTAAGCCAATTCTTTTTTAAACTAACCATAAGTTGCTTAAATAACGTTATTGAATTTTATTTTATTTATTTTATTAACGTGAAAATGATGCTTCAATATTTTTTAAAACTTTTAAATCAGCCACTGCCTTAAACTTAAAAACAGCCACTGCCTTACTTTGTTTATTGATTTTAGTAAAGCATTCGATACACTTTCACATGACCGGCTCTTATACGTTTTGGAACGAAATGGAATACGTGGCAATTGCCTAAAATTTTTTGATAACTATCTTAAATTGAGAAAATTTTCTGTTAGATTGTCTGGAAGCTATAGTCAAGAAACTACAATGAATTATGGTGTGCCACAAGGCTCAAAATTAGGTCCAATTTTATTTATTTTATATACAAATGAACTATTAAGCACCCTTAACAACAGCAAAACATATGCATATGCAGATGATATAGCTATTGTAGTTGCTCATAAGAACGTTGAAACTGCTATAAAAATTATGCAAATGCAGCTTGAGAAAGCCCAAAGATGGTGTCATGATCATGGTTTAATAATAAATGCAACAAAAACAAAAATAATGCATATTAAACCTTCACACTTCCGGTACGTTGATATCAAGCTCAAATTTCACTGTTTCGAATGTTTACACGATGCGGAGAGAACAAGTATCAATTGTGATGTAGACCAATGTAACACAATAGTGGAAATTGTAAACAATTACAAATACCTTGGAGTAATTGTGGACCATAATTTCAAATGGCATGATCATATCGAGTATTTGAGAAAAAAATTAAGGAAAGCTTCGTACATGCTACATCACCTTAGGTTTAGTTCAAATAAAATGGTGCTAAGGCAAGCATATTTCGGTTTAGTAATATGCTTGCCATGTCTAATATACGACATGGCATTACTGCTTGGGGGAGCTCAGGATACTGTAGAAAACTACAAAAAACTCAAGAACACATAATTGAGATCTTCGACTCTAATAATAGTATATACACTCACACTAGCTACTTAGTTCACTCCTATTCAGACAATGGCAACAACAACAACAGAACCACAGATAGCACGTCAGAATACAATTCAAGATTATTGGATAATGCCACATCGAACATCAACGCAAGCAACAACAACAATAGAACCAGCAATATCACAAGATACAATCCCACCAACAACAACAGTAATAACATGTACACAAATAACAACAACAGTAATAACATGTACACAAATAACATCAACATGAGCAACACATTCAATAATAGTTCGACTTACATCAACACCAACGACAACATTAACACAATTAACAGTAACAACTACGACAACAACAACACTAACAGAACCCTAAAAGATATTAATTTTCTAAACGTGGAAAATATATATAAAATAACACTCGTTATCGAATTCGGAAACGATACCCGATTCCTTACCAGAATTGACCATAATTATCGAACACGGCAGAACTCTGAAGGTAGATTCAAAGTTCCTAAATACAAAAACAATTATGGAAAAAACACGTTAGCTGTCGAACTACCAACAATATTAAATAAGATGCCACTGGAGATGCTAAACATTCCATCAAATTGTCAGAGAAGAAAGAAACTTTTTAAACAATATTTTATAAACACGCAATAAACACTATTAAAATACATTTAATATACTCAAATTATAATACATTTAATATACTCAAATTAGTTCATTTATATCAGTATATATATCACCTTTCATATTTTTAAATTTTATCTTTAAGTTTAATTACGCAATGAATCAAATTGAATATAATCTGTAATATACCTGCAGACAAGCCTAAACGGCTTCGCAAGGTCACTATGTATAGGATATATAGGATATATTGAATAAATTTAAATTTAAATAATAAATAAATAATAATAAAAATAATAATAATAATAATGTTTGGTAAATTTCTTTAGTTAATATTTTCAAATGTAATATTTCTACAAAAAATAAAAAACTTGAAGTCCATTAGCTTTTACAGATCTCTTCTTAATGTAAAAATTTTTATTAATTTTTACCTGTTATTTTAAAACCACAATCTAATTTTAAAATTACTATTTTCTCCCTGCAAATTTTGTTATTTAATGCGGCTGTTTTTGTGTTTAATGGGTTGGAATTGGTTTAATCAATATTGCTTGGCATATATTTTTTAATAGAAAACCAACAAAAACAACAAGTTACTAATAATTTCTTAATAAAACACAAGTTGTTAATAAATGAGCCGTTGTATTTAAATCCATATATGTACATACCTACACACAAACGTAATGTAAGAGCCACTTTTGAAGATACAAAACAAAAAACTAAAGAAACGAACCTGTTTAAACTATCTTTTTCTTTTTCTTTTATCACACAAAAAGTTAAAGCAATACTCAGGTTTGATATATTACAATATGTCTAAAGAAATTTATGAATTTTTTGCTAACAAAAAAAAATTCAAATTTGTAAAACATCTTAATATTCAAATTTTAACAAATAACAATAAAATAATAAATTGAATCATAATACGATGGCACTGGGAAATACTTAAATTTAAAAATTATTAATACAGACAATGTAATAATCCTAACTGTTTCATCTCGAAATATTTTGAATATTTTTCGAAATATTTTTTTTTTAAATATTAATGTGTATGTTGTTATCAACTACAGCATGTCAAAAGAATAAATTTATGACAATTTTAGTTGTGACATAAAAATATTAATAATACATTTATAAAAGTTTTAGCGACAAAATTTAAAAATTTTTGAATTTTAATATGATTACAGTAAAAACAAAAATTAAAATATTTATGTTTAAATTAAAAAAGAAATATTTATAAAGTATTTTATTTTTCACACATTATTTCTTATCACCTTGTCTTTATTAAAAGCATCATCAATTAAAGTTAAGAAATAAACTCATGTGTAATTCTTGGAAATATATATTTTTTAATTGTTTTAAATCTTTTAATGCAAAAAATATATTTTAACTTGTAAACATTAAGCATCCAGTCATATTTGTTTAATTTAAAAATTATACTATTATAACTTCAATTTAATACTGACTTTAATTTTTTAGAATAGTCAGTTAATTTCAATTCATATTTAGCCAAAGCCTTAAATGCGATTACGCAGGTGAGCGAGTTACCCAGCAAACTTGAAGACAAGAATTTGAAATATGATTATGGATTTTATTTCCTTAGGCAATACCTAAAGCTAAGGTAATATTTGGAACATTTGGTTCTATGCAATTTTAATGATGATTAATTAAACCGATTCATAAAGATTTCTCTCAAATGATGTATTGTAGCAATTTAACTTTTTTCTACTAAAAACAAACGAAATTATTAGTCCTGTTGGCGAGAGCAAAGGATTTATACCAGAAATGTTTTCAACTGCGGTAAAATGTTTTCTTGTTTTTGTTTTTGTGTGAGCTATCAGTATACAATATTAAGCGTTTATTTCGCAGAATGCCTTATTTGGATTTGCACTTACTTATTAATAAAATTTTTAATACTAGTTTATTATTTTTTAAATTTTCAACAGTATTTTCTTCTTTTTTGTAAGTTTTGTTGCTCAGGACTTCTACACAGAAAGAAAATTAAAGTTCTAAAGCCAAGAATAAAATTTACGATTTATTTCTGATTTTTTTAAAACAAGTATAAAACGGGATTGTTTTACTGAATCAAGTGCAAGGTTATTAAAATTAGAATTAACTTTTTAAATTAATTCTTATTTCTCTAAAATTAAGAAAAAGCATATATTTTTTAGGCACTTGCTTAAATAAACACACTCTATGAAATTTCGAGTATATGTTTATACCCTTCACACAGTGAAAAAGGGTATATATAGGTTTGTCATTCCGTGTGAAATTTCTACAATTTTGATTTCCGACCCTATAAAGTATATATTTTCTGAAAGCTTATGAATAGGGGAGTCGATTAAGTCCTGTCAGTCTGTCCGTCTGTCCGTGTGTATGTTGAAATCAACTTTTTGAAGCCCCCCGCCATCACTTGGACTCGGGTGAGGTATTAAAATATCAGAAATATTCGGTATTGAAAATCAGAAACATCGGTACATAAACAACTGAGATATGAGCAAAAACCCACGACCACCTTGATATTTTTTTTCACAAAAACAACATTACAACAACAACATACATACATACAAACCTGTATACTAGTTAGAGAAAACGTGGCATCGAATCCCAGCTGAGCCAAAAAAAAATTTTTTTATTTTTTTATATTTTTTATAATTTTTTTTTTATTTTATTTTTATTTTTTATTTAATATATTATTTATATTTTTATTATTTTTTTTTTTTAATATTTTTTTTTTTTATTTTTTTTTTGTTTTATATTTATTATATATATTTTAATTATTTTAAACAATTTTTTTTTTAATTTTTTTTTTAAATTTTTTTTTTTAATTTTTTTTTTAAATTTTTTTTTTATTTTTTTTTTAACATACATACGTAAATTTATTATTTTACAATGGGATGTTTTTATATATGTATGTTTTTATATGTATGTACGTATTTCATATGGGGAATGGTGATACAAACTACTGTTATTGCATGACTACACGTTGTGAAGGGTATATAAGATTCGGCACGGGAGAATATAGCGCTCTTACTTGTTTTAATTTTAATTTTCTTTATCATACTTTAGCTATAAGCAATAATTTTCCTTTTATAAGCAATAATGTTTAGGACAATAAAGCTGCAGTAGTTACTGAGTTAACTTAGCTTTCATGATTTCTTCGTTATTTTTTTTTTTAGTTTTAATAAAACGTATCGCTAAAAAAAAGTGAAAGGCTAAATAGTGAAGATACTGTACTATGCAACGATCAAATCAAATTACAAATTCTTGAAACAATCGCAAGTTTTGATTAATTCAATCTAATTTATACTTGAATGAGTCTTTTTCTAAACTTACGTCAAGTACGGTTTCGGGTTTTAATCAAGCTAATAATTCTTAAAATCAAACTGTTTAAAATCAAACTGCTTGAATATTCCTAAAATTAAACAATTCTTACTTGATATTTATCGTTCTTAGATCAAGCATTTTGTACTTAGTTTAAGAAAATCCGTACTTACCGTACTTCTACGGGTTATTTGATTTTTTTTTGAGTGTACTTCTAAATATCACTTTATAACCATAATCCGGTTAATCTCTTTAGCTATTATTTACACACTCACCGAAACTATACGCAAAATTTTCAAAAATTCCAAAACAAAATTTCGCGGTAAATAAATTGAAACGTTTATAAATGTAGTTTAGGAGCAAAAAAAAATACTTAATACTTATATTCAGCCCTGACGAATCTGATAATACCCTTCACCATCATCACATCGTAACTTATCCTATTTATCAAGTTATACGCCATTTTTCTTTATTATTTCCGACGCCATCCTCGATTTTAAATTTTTACGTACATAGTTAACTGTATCCTACTGCTTAGTCAAGCCCTTTCATTTGATACCAATATTGAGGGGGTTCAAAAAGATACATTTTAAAATATCAGATTTAACTCATTTTTAAATTTATTGTCCGCCATTTTGTAGTGGCGGCCAACATGAGTTTTAATTTTTTTTATACTGCTTATATTGCGCTAGTCAAGTCCTTTCAGATGATACCAATATTGACTCTCTCGGTTGTCAAGAAGCGGAAAAAATTGATTTTAGTTTTTAAATTTTTGGAATATACATATATTTGAGGAGCCGCAGAACAAAAGGTGCTTTTTCGCTCATTTCAAATTTTTGGGAAATCGAGATTTATTTTTTGCGCCCCTTTAAAAAATTGCAAGAACATGGAAATGCTTACAAGATTTTTACTTATCTACAGATGCATCTAACTGCCGTAAGTCACCCGATTAAATGTGAGGGATGTTTGATATAATTCCATTTTTATATTAGAAAAAGCACCTTTTGCAAAAAAGATAGCAAAAAAGCACCTTTTGTTAGGAATAAAGTAAAAACACTTTCGTTAAAAAAAAAGTAAAAAAGCACGTTTTGTTAATAGAAGGAAAAAGTACATTTTGTAATGCGAATACACATATATGACGACTGAATGACTGAATGTGGTTAAACCTGATCTAATAAAAAATGTTAAGCTAAGTATATTATATTTGTCGTTTTATTAAATTATATTGCAACTTAAACATTTCTTAAATACATATGAAAATTGTTAAATAGTTAAACACTTGTTCCAACATCTTCTTCTAGGCAAGAACATTTTCGTCTATTGAATCCTCCATACCTTTATCCTGGTTATACAAAATGTCCTTGTACCAAAATAATGACTGATTTTCACTCCAGTCTTTACCAAGCTGTTTTATTAAAAGACTTTCCACAATGACTTTAACATCTGATTAATTTTACTTTAACTGTAGTTTGGTTTGATCATTAAAGTAAAAAGTGAAACTACACAAAGATTATGGGAAAAGAACCTTTTGTTAAAAAATAAACAAAAAAGCACCTTTTGATAAAAAAAAAAATCAAAAAAGCACCTTTTGTTAAGCATGAATTTTTTAGAACCCATTTACTTTGTAAAAAAAAATAATAATAATGCAAACTTGATTGTTTCTACAAGATTTCAACCTAAATATTATAAAAATACCAAAAACCCAATTTTTCGCGAAATGCGAAAAAGCACCTTTTGTTCTGCGGCTCCTCATTTAAAAAAATTTTTTTTGCCTATAACTTTACAGATTAGAGCACGCTTTATCCAAAATTTTTCACGAGTATCTCTAGAGGCATATTATATCTACAAATATTAGCAAAGGTACCTATAAATTAATCTACGGCTAAAAAATTTTTATTTTGGTGGTAAAAATACAGAAAAAAACAGAGGCAGTCGTGTTTATTTGATCATACCTCATATCTCAGTTATTGGGCAACTGTGCTGAATTTCAATAGTGATTTATTCCTGGATATTTCCAAAAGATTGACCAACACGAACAGACGGATATTGCTTGATCGACTCCTCTATTCATAAGCTTTCAGAAAATATACACTTTATGGTGTCGTAAATCAAAATTGTAGAAATTACAAGCGGAATGGCAAAGCTTGTGAACCACAGGTAAAGGGTATAAAAATAATACTGATGCTGCGATTTTACCATCCATATATATGAGCAACTTAACTTAAATATTTTTAAGCAGAAATTTTTTAATTTTAATAAAATGGCAAAAAAGGCTAAAAAAAATAAAAACTTATTGAAAAAAGTTTAACGGCTAAATAAATTTTCTCTAAATTGGCAACACTGTCTCTTTGACGCACAGTGAAGCTAACTTTCCAAAAACAATTTTTTGGTTTTCCACTTTACGTGAATTGCTCCATATTTAATTAAACACAAATATATTTGTGTTAAATTTTATCTAAACCTTATTGGCTGCATCTTTATTAATGCACATAAAATAAAATTTTTTATCATAAAATGGAAATTATTAAAGTGACTACATCTTGAAGTTATGCAATAGCTGAAATTTCAATGTGTTACGATTTTTTAACAAATAAAAAATTAAAGAAATTTATATAATTTATGGTGATGCAATTCGGTCATATTAGTATGTAAAGGCTTATAAAAAATCACACACTGAACATTATATTTGTTTTGTTTGGTCATATGAATTTTGATTTAATAGCCCAATTTAAGAAATTAAAGTTTTATTGTTCTTCATTTTGAAATAATTTAAGTTTTTATATGAATTTCTAATGCTGAAACTTTACCTACTAAATGTTTATAGCTTAACAGAGAGTGTTTTCTTACAAAGTATCATATAACTTTTGTAATAAATTTACTCATTTAGCATAAAAAAAACATGATTTTAGGCATTAATTAATTATTCCATTTTATTAACCATTTTAACGAATATGTGTATTATTTCAAAGAGAGTTGTATGGTTCGTTTCTGGCCGTTTTGAATTTCATCGAAGCAATTTTATATAAACAGAACTGTGCAAAACAAAAGAAAAACATATTCCAAAAGAAGAAATAAAATAGTTTATTTATTTAAAAATACATTTGATTAAAAAAAAAGTTGTTATCATATCTGACATATAAGACATTAAATATAAAATAATTTAAACCGTTTCATCAAAAAAATAAAATAAAACAATTCAGTTTTTACATAAAGCTATGCACCACAAAAGCATACATTTAATATTTTATATACGATTCTTTTTTTTTGTTTTAATATTAAATGGAACGCAAATTAAAATACAGGATGGGCTTAAAGTAATGCCTACGTGGGAGACAGATATAGTACTTAATAATTTTTTACGCCCTATGGCAGCCAACAAGTGGTCCATCAGGATGGAGTAACAGCACACATGCTCTGTTCCACAATTATTTTTAAATTAAATTTTTTAAGACCGAATAAAAAATAATAATAAACAAAAAAGGTATTAAAGTCTTAGAGTTTTATTTTTTTTATTTAATTGATATTTTTTTACAGATCTTAGAAAATATAACTTTTATAGTTCTAACCACTACTTATTAATTCGTATACCTTTTTTGGAAACCCTTCCATTAGAGATATGTTAATTATTTCAGTCACCTTTTTTGAAACTGTTCGACCACGTTTTTTTAAAATCTTTCTATATTGTGGAACACCATTTTTTGTTTTCACAAGGGCCCATTAGCTTTCCACTGGTCTTAGCTACGGAAAATTCGGAGAACTGGATACTCTTTGTTCAAAACCAATGTAATTGTTTTGGTACAACTCCAGAGCTTTCATACCATAGTGACAAGATTTCAAATGGGGTCAAAAATATATGGGCATATTGTGAAAGGAAGAAATTTTTTTTGCAAACATTCTTTGATTTATATTTCGGTATTTGCAGAGCCCACTGTAACATATGACTTTCTTATTTTGTCGCAACCAGGGTACACTTATACAAGGTGGCGGTGCCAGCCCAGCTGACAATTTTTTTGTGTTATGGAGTATGTCAAACTACATATTAAAAAAGTGATTTCAACTCCGGAAATTGTCAAACTTCATACATAAAAAAAGAGAGCCGAAAATCGCTCTCCTTTACGCTATCACCTTATGTAATTACACCATGGTCGCAACTGCATACATTTTGCCATACCAAGAATTTTTTAGAAAATTTTGTCTGCTTTTGGGTTCAAATCTATGTTTAATACTTTCGCAAGCATTAGCAACATAAAAATTTTTATCCGAAAGCTGAGCAAAAATCTTCCAGTACAAACGTTTCGTCGTCAATTATACAACAGGAATATTTTTGTATGAAATTTTATTTTGTTTTTTTTGCCTAATTTTTTGGCATCAAAATTTTTTTGCAGCATTTCTGTCTGGAACTTTTTGGAATTTGTATGTTTTCAAGCCTGTATTGTCTTTTCGCACCAGATGTGTTTGAAGTGCTTTTTAATATCGTTTTAATAATAGTTTTTAAGCGAATTGTGTTTAGCGATTAATTTCACTTTTGTTTGAATAGATACGTCAAACAAATGCCGTATTTGCAATGATGATAAGCCTCAAGTGTATATTGAGACACCGTTACATCCTCAAAAACTGACTGTTTGGTCTGCTTTATGGGTTGGTAGAATCATTGGTCAGTACTTCTTTAAAAACGGTGCTGGTCAGAACGTTACAGTCAATGGTGACCGCTATAGAGCGACGATTACTGAATTTTTTGTTCATCAATTGAACAACCATAATATGCAAAAGCTGCGGTTTTAACAAAATGTCACAACAGTCACACAACTTATGCCACAATTGATTTATTGAAGGAAACGTTTGGTTACTGCACAATTTTACGTTTCGGACCCGTAAATTGGCCGCCAAAATCGTGCGATTGAATGACACTGGACTATTTTCTGTGAGCATATCTAAAGTCGCTAGCTTATGCCGATAAGATCGAAACGATTAACCACCATCGGCCTTAATATGATAAAAACGCATCTAAAATTTAGCTTCCAGATTTGACTATGCACGAGCCAGCCGTGACGGGCATGTGCCAGAAGTCATTTTTTAATTAAAGTGCCTATCATTCGAATAAAGTAAATTTAATGTTAAAAAGTTAATTTTTGATTTTTTCTGTTAATATTCCTATTGTTTGAGATTTCAAAGTTTGACAATATTAATCCCTTTCCATTTTTCTTAGAGCAGATTATATATTTAGCAATTAATTTGTAAGTCTTGTGTAAAGAACACCGTCTTCATAATAAACTTGGTATGCTTTAGAAAGGTGTCAGTATTTTAAATAATTTGCGTTATTTGCAACATTTTTGAAATTAATGCTTTTATCTTCTGAGAATTAATTTTTTTTTTCTATAGAATAATTCCAGTGTTGGAAATTTATTAGGCATTTTTGTTTGTTTACTATAATCGCTTAAATGAGTTTATAAATAAAGTTTTTTTTTAAATTAAATAAATAAATCATTACAATTTAAAGTAAAATAGAGGACTGCTTGTTTTTGTTTTGCACAATACTGTATATGCATATATAGATACAAACATATAGATATGTATATATATTTCTGCAACCTAGTTTTTAAATTAATCTATTGTCTCGTATAAATTTGCATAAGAAAATCATTATGCTGATGTTAAGCCTTGTGTTTTTATGGTCAAGAAATTTTTTTTTTTTTTTTCGTTTTAATAATTTTATCCAAAGCAAGCCGCAAATATTTTTATTAATATCAGTTTTATTTAAATAGCGTACAGAATTTGCATTTAATATTGAAACTAATAACTATTTTCTGTGTAAAATAATGTATTTGAATACTGTTATCCGGCAACAATGCCGCTATAATCCATTTCTTATTTAAATTTTCTAAAATAAAATATAAAGTTGAGACATTAAGCTTAAAAAAAGTTAAATATATTTATAATATATGTAGGTATACATATATATTTGTCGGTATTTGATCCCTTGAACCAAATGTTTTTGTCAAAGTTACTTATTTTATATATGTACGTAACAAACGTTGTAATGACTCTCATAGGAGCTGCAAAATCTGATTTTGTTGGGATAAAAAACAGAGGCAATCGTGTTCTTTGGCTCATATCTCAGCTCGTAATGTTCCCAAAAAAATGATTTTCAATAGCAAAATTCTCGAAAGCTTATCTGATATATTGATACTATATAAGAGCCGGAAGTATAAATGGGAGTTTCAAACAGTTGATTTTAACATACACACGGATAGATGGACAGATGGACTAAGCTAAATCAATTCTAATTTCTATACGGATTCAGAATAAATATACTTTATGGGGTCTAACCCTACGTTGCCACAAGCAAGTATTTACTTGCAAGTAGTGTGTACGTATTACTAACGAAAATCAGGAGAATTGCCAAAAAAAAAACACAAAAATTTTTTGAGTGGCTACACAGCACAGTGCAAGTTCATTTTTAAAATGTCGTCAACAAATAAACTTCAAACAAATTTAAAACAAATAGCGCTGCTTCAATTGGTAATTAAGTGTTGTCAATAGCCACTATTGATCGTTACGTTTAGACATATAACATTTTAATATAATTTTTTTTTTATTAAAAATTGATATTTATATTAAAACTTACATTTTAAATGAATATTTATAATTTTTCTTAATATTCTTCCTATACATATTAATTCAAACAAGTAATAGCGCTATATTCGGCCGTGCCGAATCTTATAACCCTTCACAACGTGTAGTCATGCAATAACAGTAGTTTGTATCACCATTCATCTCATATGAAATACGTACATACATATATAAAAACATTCCATTGTAAAATTATAAGTTTACGTAAGTATGTATGTATGTTAAAAAAAAAAATTAAAAAAAAATTAAAAATAAAATTTTAAAAAATAATTAATATAAATAATAAATATAAAACAAACAAAAAAAATTAAAAAAAAAATAATAATAAAAATTTAAATAATATATAAAATAAAAAATAAAAAAAAAATAAAAAAAAAAAATAGAAAAAAAAATTTTTTTTGGCTCAGCTGGGATCGATGCCATGTTTACTCTAACCAGTATACATGTTTGTATGTATGTATGTTGTTATTGAAATGTTGTTTTTGTGAAAAAAAATCGAGGTGATCTTGGTTTTTTGCTCATATCTCAGTTGTTTATGTACCGACGTTTTTGATTTTCAATACCGATCTACTCCCGAATATTTCTGATATTTTAATACCTCACCCGGGTACAGGCAATATCGGGGGGCTTCAAAAAGTTGATTTCAACATACACACGGACAGACGGACAGACTGACAGAGCTTAATCGACTCCCCTATTCATAAGCTTTCAAAAAATATGTACTTTATGGGGTCGGAAATGAAAATTGTAGAAATTTCACACGGAATGACAAACCTAAATATACCATTTTTCACTGTGTGAAGGGTATAAAAATGAGCTGAATTATTTATCACAAATGTATGATATATTAGTGAGATAACAAAAAACTCAGTATTAGACAACACTGGTTTTCGGCTTGTCACTTTACTTGCCGTAACTGTAAAAATATTACTTGCTTAAAAATTTCTTCGCAAGCTGAGTCGCAGGTTGCCAAAGTGGGGTTGTGTTAGTAAAAAAGTGTTAGTGTATTGGTTTTTTTTCACTTGCACTTGCATGTGGCAACGGTGGGTAAGATGCATATTGTAGAAACTACAAACAGAAGGACAAACGTATATATACGCATTTACACTCTCGTGTGAAGGACATAAAAATATAAACAAAAAAATTCTCTTCGAACTGTGGTTACCTGGTGAATAAGTATGCCTTGATATGAATCTTCAAAACAAATACTAAATATATCGTCACCTTCAATACTAATCGTCCTAACAAAGAAAAAATTTAAAGTCATAAAACAGCACAGCGTAAAACTCAGACCCTCCTTAGAAAAGTTGTGATTTCTTTTTCTATTAAAGAAATTTTCAAAACAATTATGCATTTCAAATTTTGGCACCTTTCTTAAATTTGGTTTAAAATTTTAGCTGGGATAGTTTACGTTTTAGCTGATAATATGCAAATTTAAAGTGTTGCCGTTGACAATACCACAATTTGCTAAGGTTCTCAACTTTCAATTCAACAAATGTTTCTGCCTTTATAACATTGTAAAGATATTGGATATAAGCACTATATTGCACATATGTCTTAAATATTTTAAAGGCTTTTTATAATCATCAGATAATCTTGTTTCTTTTAATTTTTCAATAAAAAATGTCATGAAATTTATTTTGATTAAAAATGCCGATTACCATTTAATAACGTTTTTTGGAATTTTAAAAGTAAGAAACTTATTTTTATTGTTTTTAACACTTAGGCGCCATTAGTTTTTAAGTATTACTCATCTTTACTAAAAATGATGCCATTTTTTAATTTAAAAGTCACTTCGAAAAGGCTTAAAATTAACATCTTAAATATGTTAAATTTTACAACTTTTCACAGTTTGTAAGTGTATATAAATAAGAGACAAAGGTTTAATTTAAATAAAACTTTTTATTTCTTTATTTACATGCAAACAAAAGAGGATATACTTATGTAAATCTATTTTTACCAACTACTCAGGCAGAAGAATACAATCAGCATGACGTTTATGGGCGTACTATAAACATCGATACAACATACTGCTTACATAATTTACAATGTTATCACAGTATTAAAAGTTAACTCTAAATAAGTGTTCTTTGACTCATTTTTTTTTTTCTTTTTCATTCTTATCGAAACATCGTAGATAGAACTTTACAAAATAAATTTGAAGTAATAAACTAAAAATATAGGATAAGAGGGGTCCTGTTTTTGGCGTAGAATACGTCTTACCTTGCGGTATAGGGAGTCATGTCAGATTGTTATTGTTGTAATCTTTATTTCATTGATTATGAGGAAACGGCGAGATAACTTTTTTTTAAAATTTTTTTTGGAGGTAAATGAAGATGTTATCTTTCGTTTGATATACATTTCATATTTGTTGATATTTTCCTAATATTTAAATTTCTTAAATGAAAATTTTTTAAACACATACACTCAAACATATGTGTGGTGTTTGGTTGGGTGTTTGAGTTTGTAGCGTGAACACAAACTATGCTGCTGTTTCTGTGTGGACACAAGCCTTCGGCTGTTGTTTTCATTGATGAAATATTGTAATTTCGTATATTTACTTATGTATTTAAGTGAAACAAAATGTTAAATGTGAATTTGAATTTAACATGGATATATAATTATAAAAAATAGTTTATGAAAAAATTAATTCATACATTTTTATGTTAAATGAAAGTGCTGCCAAGTAAGCAAAATAACAATGCTGCTTGATGCTGTTTGACAGCAGCTGACAGTTGACGTTTAGTAAATTTAAATAAAAAGTAAATATCAAATAAATTAATTCATTTGCTTAAGTATATTATTTATCATTTATTGTTATATATGTTTTCTGTCTTATCGGATGGCGTATTCTACGTTAAACCTAATGGCCGTGTCTCTGACACAGCCTGCAGGGATAGTCCGTGGCCGAAGGCCTCGGACAACTGTCTGCTGTTTTTTTTTGCATAGGAATAACAACACAACACAACACCATCATATTATTTTGTAGTGTTGCTGTTTCTTGCTATTATGTGTGTTTAGAGCCTTTGCTAAACATTCGCCTTTTTTCTAGTAGGTGGAGCTCCGAATACGTCTATGTGAGGCTTTCTTTTTTCAAGACCGAGCTGGAACGTCAGGTCGCTGTTCATTTCTTTCTTAGGTTGAATTGTCTCGAGGGGGGTTGAAGTCTAATAATTAAAACTTTTTAAGAAATTATTTTTCCTTCACTAGGATTCGAACCTTGGGTACTTGGTTTTTGAAATTTTTACATCATGCCACCCACATTGTTTCTATACATATATTTTTAATTCAATCATTCTGTATTTCTTAAATATTAAAACGGTATTAGAAAATTAGGTCTGTATTTATGTATCCACAATATTACAGCGGTACAGGCTTAACGTAAAGACAACAGTAAAAAACTCAAGTTGTCAGAGTGTTGTTTGTATAGTAATTTTGTAAAAAAAATGTTAATACCATTTGTATTAGGGTTAAATTTTTACATTCAACGAACAAAAACAGCTCTTTTCATCTGTTTATACTTGATAATTCGATAATGTGAGCTCGAAGAAATTTTAGAAAATATTTTTTGTCAAGCATACCATTTCAATTTCTGTATGGCAGAAAATGCTAAAAGTTTTGCTATTTTTGCTTTTCTTGATACAATGTAGAAAGAATCAAATTTTTAAGTGTTTCAAGATCCTCTTACTGTAGAACATATTAAAAATCATGGTAGTGTGTAAAAAATTATAAATTTTTTTACAAGTAACAAACAAAACGCTACAATGTCGTATGTTACGACTTTTTTTTGGAAATCGATATGACTGCATATTAATTGTGCTGCAATAAGCGCTTAAAAGAAAATGCTACAATGCATTTATATATTAAAGGCTTTACGCTCTTATTTATTAAAGAATTTACTTTTTGTTTTCTTTATCTCAAGTAAGTTTTTTGTTGAGCTCTTTTTTGCTCCACAAAGTGAAAGAATGAAAGTCTGGTGCTGGTGATTAACATTTTTTCTTTTCTTTGCACTGGCTTTTTTGTCAGATTAAAGCCAGCCGATATAAGCTTTTGTGATGGACAATGCCGCGAAGTGTATGTGAAAGTGTTTTTATCTTTTATTTTCAATTTTAATTTCAGTTTAAAGTTTTTTTTTTTTTTTTTGTTCACATAATTATTATACAAATATTAATCATCTACTGTTTAAAAAAAAAAGTTTTAAAGAAAGAAATTTTTTTCATTGCAATTTTTTTAATATGCTAAAATCTTTTTTAATATTTTTATATGATATATGATATGATATTATACCTAATATATTTTCATTTCATCTATGCCCAGTATAATAAATATAAGTACGTTTAATTACAAATTTAAATGACAAAATGTTCACAAAAAAATTTTGAAGCTTTTGTTTTTGCACAGGAAATATGACAAAATAGTTGTGTGTGCATTTTGTGGTCTTGAACAAATTTTATATGCACAAGAGTGACTAGAATTCTAATGTTATAAAAATAGTTAAAAATATTTGTTTTTAAATTTGTCAACTCTAGCAAATATTTTTAGTATGCATTTGTCAAACTCTTTTGAATAAATGATATAATGAAAAAAAGTTTATGCAAACACTATGTGTCATAATTCTAATTGCATATCTATTATCGAATTGTTCACTTGCAATGTATGCATTTACATTAACAAGACTTTTTTTTGGTTGTTTAATTTTTTAATTATTTTCATTATTTAAGTAATACATTGCAATTGGTTCTTAACTTGTAGCGCTTTTGTAGCCTTAATTCAATGTAAAAGATTTATTCGCTTGCACAGCGATTCATTTGCATTGATTAACAATATTGTATGAGTAATTCCAAGCCGTATTCATGTAAAGGTAAATTGATACAAGAAAGGAACTTTTAAGTTAATATTTTCTGTCAAGGCAAGTTCATATATCAGAGATGGAAACGTTGTTATGATCTATTTAATTAAAAAAAATTCATTGAAAATGGATATATATTTGAGAAACCTATTATAAGAATGTAAAAACCACAAATAAAAAAATATAATATATCTGTTATTAAAAAAGTACACTTAAGTTAATTGTTCAATACCGAAATGATAATCTTGTTTTCCATTCCTGCCCTGCCATAAATAACTGAAACCAAAACGAGTTTAACACACTTTAAAATTATGCTTCCTGATCAGCTGCTGCAACGAAGTATTAATCTGCCTTAAGTAATTCAATAAATTTTTTAATACGTTAGTTTATTTAGTGCAGAACTTAAGATCTTCTACAAAAAAGAGTTTATTAAAAAGTTTAAATAATTTTTTTATTTTTATTTATTATATTCGTATTTATTAAGCTTCACATACGATTTCTTATACTTCGTTTAGTCGTGTTGGATCTGTTTTTTATTATAATTTTTTTCTGGTGGTGAAAAAAATTATTACTGAAGAGGAGCAAAATCATAAACTGTGTTAATTTTTTTAACTCTCCGGAGGGATTCAAAAACAAAACTGAAGGGGTGCATTGCACACCCCGAATGGTCTAGTTACCCCAATGATCGCAGCGTTTTGGACACACAATATCGTTTTTCAATTTCTCTCGGATCATTTCATATGGTTCCCAATTTTTTGCTTTTAAAGGAATCCTGCTGCTCACAAAATAACATATAAGTCCTATTAAAACCCTTTAAAAAAATTAAATCGATTTAGTACATTAATAGTTATAAGCATTTAAAGTTGCTACCAATACATAAGCAGACCACAATATTTTTGGTACAATTTTTTTATTGTAAATATTTTTTTTCTATTTGTACTTTTATTTAAGAATTTTTTTATTTAGTCTGCCTCAAGTTAATCTTAAATTTGCTTATGAAAAAAATTAAATTTGTTCGAGATACTGAAGAAATTCATACAGCTAGAGTTAAGAAGAGCTTTATTTTATTTTTTATTTTTTTTTTATTGGTTATTTATTGTATTCTTAACTATTTTTCTGATAAAGCTTTTTTACAATGTAACGAACTAACCATTAAGGCTTTGACTCTTTAGCACAACCTGATTTTCCGGCCGAGCTAACGGAAATCCGGATGGTACTTCGTTTAAGGTATATTAATAAGGTACTCGTTTCCAATCAGCTGATTATTTTTTTAGGCATTCACGAGTAGTGCCAAGTTTTTTGTAACGTGTCTGCATCCGTCAAAATTAATTTTTATTTTTATTTTTTGTATTTGATAAATTATTTACAATTTCAGTTGGTTTAAAACTTTTTAAAGTTTTTACATTGAAGTTTTTAAAAAATTATTAAAATTAAAGAAAACTAGAAAAGAAATTGTGTGACATCTACAGGCATATATACAAAAACAAAAAGGAATGTGTTTTTTAATTGTTATGTTTGTTACCGGGATGCATATACATACATACCTTATGAATATGTCTTTATTTCGTTCTTATCGATTACAAATTTTTACAATTTATGAAAATGTTTGAAAATAATATTTTTACTTTTTTAAGTTTATATGCACTAAAAGTAATATTCCAGCCTCACAGCTAGAACTATATTGTTGATAGGCTTCAATATTATATTATCTTTAATAAGATTTAAAGAATTTTCAGAATCAAACTCCAAAATAATCATAAAATAATTTCAATTAATCTGGTAAAAAATTACAAATAGAAACACTGACAGTTTGTTGACAGATTTATTAGATTTTATTACAAATGACTAATTTATTTAAAGAAATTTTTTTTTATACATTCAAAGCATATCTGTTAAGTAATGATTACTAATCGTAATAATTAGTAATTAGATTATTTTTTGAGGTTGAAGTAATGAATCTATTACATTTATTTTTAGAATCGCACGATTACTAATTGATTACGATTACAGATTATCCAAAAATAATCAAGATTAATAAAAATTACGAGAAAATAATCAAAAATAATAAAAAAGTAATCAAAAAATAATTCGACTACTTTAAAGGACTATTTTCAATTACTTTTGATTATTATTTTTTTTTTGGCGATTATTTTAGGAAGTATTGAAATGAATTGTTATGAAATGAATATATCTATTTATTGTAAAAAAAACTATCTTATTTTGTTTTATTTCTTCAGAATTTTTTTACATTGTAAATGCAAATTTTTCAAAATAAAATGTATACTTTCTCGTAATCCTAAATAATCTGGATTACTTTTGAATTATTTATAATCATAATTAATTAATCAGGAATTGTTCAAAAGAGAATTATGTTATCAAAAACATTCCTTTTAAAATGTAATCTAATTGATTACTAATCGTAATTCAAATTTAACAGCTCTGATCCAAAGTATAAGCAGAAATTCCTGTGCAATTTTTTTTAGTTTCTTTATAATACTTTTGAAGTTAATGTGATTATTTTCTTATTTGCGAATTTTTGTTTTAGCTATTTGCAAAATTTTGGTTCAATTAGTGTTTGTTTGGTACAGTTTTGCTATAATCGCAGTACAATTTTAACATTTTCAGATCTCAACAGTGATATTTATGGTATGAGAAACAAAACAGAGAGAGTGAGAGAGTGTGTGTAACAACTTAAACTTCCGTTTAAAAGTTAATTTACTGTTTTATTATTTTTTTTTTTCTGTTTAAATTCACATTTTATTTTATTTACTCCCAAATTGAGGATCATTTTTCCAGATCCAGCGATTTTTGGGAATAACATAATTTTTTTTTTATATCTCTGTTTATATTTAAACATGAAAATATTATGTTTTGTATAATATCATCTAACATAAATACAAGGTATTGAATTTTTTATTAAATAGTGTATTTAAAGAAAATTATTAGTTACAAGAAAACAGTACAGTTTTATAACAAATCATCTTTTTATAGAGTGAATAACATTTGGTAAAAATTTCAAAATATAACCATAAAAACATAGCGCATGTACCCATGCAGGTTAATTTATAATCGTAGGTGAAAAATATTCTATATCTACTAACATTAACATCAATTAAATACAATAATAAAATACGTACAAATACAAAACACAATATATGTATATACAATTTCGATATTAAACAAGTAAGAGCACTATATTCGGCTGTGCCGAATCTTTTATACCCACCACCAATTTTGTGTACATTTAAAGCACAATAATTATTATTTTGTTAATGGCTTTTTTGTAGAGGGTGGTTAAATTTTAAATTTAAAACAGAGGCCGAATTACGGCACTCGAATGCCGTAATTCGGCCCCAGGTCTGTATAAAATGTTAGAACATCTATGAATGCCTTCTAAATTCGTTAAATGAGAAGCATTGCTGTTTATCGCGATAGTGTGGCAAAAAAACAGTCAACTTCGACTCATCATCGTGCCAAACAATTGAGCATCAGCAATGTTATTTAAAATTTGGACTATCGGATCGAGGTGTGCCGTTGAGGTCGCGGGGCCATTTGGCCGATATTTTGTTTCATACATAATTGAACCATACAAATATTATCATTAAAAAAGAAATGATAATAATTTCCTAAATAATTTGTGTTTTATTCAAAATCAACATCGGCCCTTAAAATTTAACCACCCTTTATAACTTGGATATGCTGGTAAAATGTTTTCGTAAATTAAGTGTTTCAGTGAAAATGGGCGTTAAATTAAGCGTGTCAATAAAATTTCTGCTAATAAATACAACTTAGATATTTCAATATAGTCCGTAATTCTTCCAAAATATTTATTCATTGAGAAATTATATGAATTTGAAATAAAGCATTATATAGGATGTGGGCGTAAGAGTGGGCGTGTCACCTAAATTTTCTGGCATAACAATAACATTGACTAGAAGGATTTCCGTAGCAAATTTTATCATCATACCTCTAATTTTGTCGGTTTTATAAATTTAAATTTCATTAACAGTAAATAACGTGGAAAGTGAGCGTTATAGTAGGTGTGTCGAAGTTATTTATGCTAATAAATACAACTAAGATATTTCAATAAAGTCCTTTATTATTCGATTTATAGAGAAATTATAAGAATTTGAGAGAAAACGTTGTATGGGAGGTTGGCGTGTCACATTTATTTTCCGTCAGAAGAAAGCCTTTGACCAAAAAGCAATTCCTGAAAAATTTCAGAATCGTAGATCTAAATTTGTCACTCTTATTAGGTTTAAAATTTTTAACATATTGGAAAATACACTGCGCGGTATAAATTTTCGTACATTTTGAGCTCTAACTCCCTTCCTAATACATGCATTTAGGCAATTTTTCTTTCTTCCTTATACTCCGATTTAGCCAATTTTCTATTCCAAACAAACCTTGTGTATAAGACATATTCTGGCAAAATTTGAGCCCACTAGCTTTTTCGATGGGACCTCTATCGTGCTTTTAACAGACGGACATACGGACGGACATAGCTAGATCGTCGTCAAATAAAACTCCGATTAAGAATATACATACCATTTTTTTGGTGACGGATATAAAAACTCAAATACTTCAAAAAAACACTTTACAAAAAAATTTGTTTAGCTCTTTTACTAAAATTTTGCAAAAAATATTTGACCTTGTGTCACAAAAATTGGTCTGCTGATCACGGTCGGATCGTAACGGGTATAAAATGGGGTATAGGGGTATAGAGGAGAGTTTTATCTACTAAATGGTGCTAATTTCTTTTTGTTATCTTATGTTTTCCAGAAGTTATGGTGTATTAAAAAAAGGAATTTAGGAAAATTTAGACCTAAAGATAAAAAAAAAATTATTTCTAAACATTATAAACAATTTATTTTCATGTACTAATGGCTAACAAATTTTAAAATTATACAAAACTTATTTCGTTTGAAAATTTTCTAAAAGTAAAATGTTATAGAACTTTAAAAATCAATATCTTACTAATAAATTTCCTGTTTTAGCAAAATGCTGAGCATGTCTATATTGAGTCACCCTGTGGCCCTTAAAATTTAACCACCCTTTACAAAAAAATAGATAGATAAAAAAAAAATTTGTTAAAATATGTATTTTAAATATTCAAATACTTATTTTAAATCTACTGATGCACATTTTTTTTTAATATTTTTAAATCTTAAACCTCATAAGACTGTGTGTACAACTATATGTAAAGTTGGGCACAAATCATTACTCTAGTTAATTTTTGTCAACAAACTTCGGTCATTTTCGTTTTCACAAACCCCTATAAAATTCCTTTGTAGTTTGTGCAAAAAAATGTTACTAGAGTCATCTAGTGTTCTACGTGATGTTTAGCAAAGACATCATCCTTAGTGTTTGCAAAATTCAACAGATGTCGCCATCTGCAATGAATAAATGCTAATGAATATGACTAATATATTTTTATAAAAATTTAAAAAAAAGTGGGCGTGGCACATTTATTTTTCGTTATAACGAAGACTTTGACCAAAAAACCATGTTTGCAAAATTTCAGAACCGTACATATAGTTTTGTCAGTTTTATTACGTTTTAAACTTCAAATATACACTGAGCGGTATAAATTTTCGTACATTTTGACCTATAACTCCTTTTCTAATGCATAGATTTAAGCAATTTTTGGGGAGAAATATTCTTTTGACTCGAGAAATATATATTCGAAGTTTCATGACTCTACGTTTATGCGTTTGGACACAATTCCTTTTTTTTCGATGTTTGAAGGACACGGTTTTTTCGACCTATTCTTGCTTTACGAGCTATAACTCTCTTTCTAATATTCCGATTTAGCCCATTTTCAATACCAAACAAACCTTGTCTATTAGAAAGATTCTGGCAAAATTTGAGCCCTTTAGCGTTTTCGGTGCGACCTCTATCGTGCTTTCAACAGACGGACAGACGGACAGACGGACAGACGGACAGACGGACGGACATGGCTAGATCGTCATCAAATCAAACCCCGATTCAGAATATATATACTTTATGGGGTCTAAAATGGATATTTCGATGTGTTACAAACGGAATGACAAAATGAATATACCCCCACCATTTTTTTGGTGGCGGGTATAAAAAAAGGAATTTAGGAAAATTTAGACCTAAAGATAAAAAAAAAATTATTTCTAAACATTATAAACAATTTATTTTCATGTACTAATGGCTAACAAATTTTAAAATTATACAAAACTTATTTCGTTTGAAAATTTTCTAAAAGTAAAATGTTATAGAACTTTAAAAATCAATATCTTACTAATAAATTTCCTGTTTTAGCAAAATGCTGAGCATGTCTATATTGAGTCACCCTGTGGCCCTTAAAATTTAACCACCCTTTACAAAAAAATAGATAGATAAAAAAAAAATTTGTTAAAATATGTATTTTAAATATTCAAATACTTATTTTAAATCTACTGATGCACATTTTTTATACCCTTCACACAGTGAAAAAGGGTATATATAGGTTTGTCATTCCGTGTGAAATTTCTACAATTTTCATTTCCGACCCCATAAAGTATATATTTCCTGAAAGCTTATGAATAGGGAAGTCGATTAAGCCCTGTCCGTCTGTCCGTCTGTCCGTCTGTCCGTCTGTCCGTCTGTCCGTCTGTCCGTCTGTCCGTCTGTCCGTGTGTATGTTGAAATCAACTTTTTGAAGCCCCCCGACATCGCCCGGACCCGCATGAGGTATTAAAATGTTGGAAATATTCGGGAGTAGATCGCTATTGAAATTCAGAAAAATCGGTACATAAATAACTGAGATATGAGCAAAAAACCACGACCACCTCGGTTTTTTTTTAACAATAGACACTAGATGAGCTTATGTTCGAATCCCAGTTGAGACAAAAAATTTTTTTTTTTTTTATTTTTTTCATTTTTTTTTGTGTTATTTTATTTTTTATACGTACTTACATTCAAAAACTCAATTTATAATTTTTTTACAATGGTACGTTTTTGAGCGGATAAAATACTTTATTATAAAGAATAATAATGAAACATATAGTAGGTATGTATGTATGTATGTACGCATTTATTTAAAGAAAACAAAATGTCACCGCGGCTTTCGCTGCTAGAGATAACAAAGTAACAACAGCTATAACCTTGATCAACGTAGCATGTGTGCGTGTGTAAAAAACCTACATACGAATATTCATTCAAACATATTGCTAATACTTAAATGTATGTATGTATGTATGTATATGATTTTTATTTTGTATGAACCTCATATAGGTTGCAAGCACTTTTGTATATTTAAGTTATATAAATATTTATAGGATGGTAGTGCAGTGGGTACACCACTGAACTATGAAGCTGGTGGTACGCAGTTCGATACCATTAAGTGTTTGCTTAATTTTTTTTTTTTACATTTCAATGTTTCATGGTCAATATGAGTAGAATATGAAATATCATGACTAGCAAAATACGATGCACTATGAAAAAAAAACTAAACTAAATACATATCTATTTTTATGTATTTTTCCCATTGAGTACGTAGTATACGTTAATACATATTATATATTTTAAATTTCAATAATGTATGCTCTATTACTCTTTACTTTTTCCTTTTTTTAATTATTTTTTTAATTATTTTAATTAAACTATATATGTACGTAAATTTATTTTTTTTTTACAATGGGATGTTATTTTTATATATGTATGTTTTTTAAGTATGTACGTATTTTATATGAGATGAATGAATTTGCCATTGGGAGATTAGTAGCAAAATACGATGCACTATGAAAAAAAAAACTAAACTAAATACATATCTATTTTTATGTATTTTTCCCATTGAGTACGTAGTATACGTTAACACATATTATATATTTTAAATTTCAATAATGTATGCTCTATTACTCTTTACTTTTTCCTTTTTTTAATTATTTTAATTAAACTATATATGTACGTAAATTTATTTTTTTACAATGGGATGTTATTTTCATATATGTATGTTTTTTAAGTATGTACGTATTTTATATGAGATGAATGGTGTTACAAACTATTGTTATTGCATGACTACACCTTTACTTCTTCTTAATTTTTTTAATTAAACTTGCAAACAAGTGCAAGAAATTACATGCCGTTGGGAGATTAGCGGTTACATCAATAAACTTCAAATTCGTTGTAGTGTAAAAATTAATTTTTTTCACATAAATACCTAGATACATTCATACAAATGTCCATATAAATTACATTTATTTATTTCCATTAAGAAATAATTTTAAATGCAATACCTTACTACACCTTTACTTCTTCTTAATTTTTTTAATTAAACTTGCAAACAAATGCAAGAAATTACCTACATGCCGTTGGGAGAATAGCGGTTACATCAATGAACTTCAACTTCGTTGTTGTGTAAAAATTAATTTTTTTCACATAAATACCTAGATACATTCATACAAATGTCCATATAAATTACATTTATTTATTTGCATTAAAAAATATTTTTAAATGTAATACCTTATGCTAAATGTAACAACTCTTAAGGAAAATAATAGATTTTTTCAATCTTCCTCTGGTAACTCTGCTCACAATATTTTTCAATCTTCCTCTGGTAACTCTGCTCACAATATTTAAAGAAAACAAAATGTCACCGCGGCTTTCGCTGCTAGAGATAACAAAGTAACAACAGCTATAACCTTGATTCAACGTAGCATGTGTGTGCGTGTAAAAAACCTACATACGAATATTCATTCAAACATATTGCTAATACTTAAATGTATGTATGTATGTATATGATTTTTATTTTGTATGAACCTCATATAGGTTGCAAGTACTTTTGTATATTTAAGTTATATAAATATTTATAGGATGGTAGTGCAGTGGGTACACCACTGAACTATGAAGCTGGTGGTACGCAGTTCGATACCATTAAGTGTTTGCTTAATTTTTTTTTTTTACATTTCAATGTTTCATGGTCAATATGAGTAGAATATGAAATATCATGACTAGCAAAATACGATGCACTATGAAAAAAAAAACTAAACTAAATACATATCTATTTTTATGTATTTTTCCCATTGAGTACGTAGTATACGTTAATACATATTATATATTTTAAATTTCAATAATGTATGCTCTATTACTCTTTACTTTTTCCTTTTTTTAATTATTTTAATTAAACTATATATGTACGTAAATTTATTTTTTTACAATGGGATGTTATTTTTATATATGTATGTTTTTTAAGTATGTACGTATTTTATATGAGATGAATGAATTTGCCATTGGGAGATTAGTAGCAAAATACGATGCACTATGAAAAAAAAAACTAAACTAAATACATATCTATTTTTATGTATTTTTCCCATTGAGTACGTAGTATACGTTAATACATATTATATATTTTAAATTTCAATAATGTATGCTCTATTACTCTTTACTTATATATGTACGTAAATTTATTTTTTTTTTACAATGGGATGTTATTTTTATATATTTTTAATTAAACTTGCAAACAAGTGCAAGAAATTACATGCCGTTGGGAGATTAGCGGTTACATCAATAAACTTCAAATTCGTTGTAGTGTAAAAATTAATTTTTTTCACATAAATACCTAGATACATTCATACAAATGTCCATATAAATTACATTTATTTATTTCCATTAAGAAATAATTTTAAATGCAATACCTTACTACACCTTTACTTCTTCTTAATTTTTTTAATTAAACTTGCAAACAAATGCAAGAAATTACCTACATGCCGTTGGGAGAATAGCGGTTACATCAATGAACTTCAACTTCGTTGTTGTGTAAAAATTAATTTTTTTCACATAAATACCTAGATACATTCATACAAATGTCCATATAAATTACATTTATTTATTTGCATTAAAAAATATTTTTAAATGTAATACCTTATGCTAAATGTAACAACTCTTAAGGAAAATAATAGATTTTTTCAATCTTCCTCTGGTAACTCTGCTCACAATATTTTTCAATCTTCCTCTGGTAACTCTGCTCACAATATTTAAAGAAAACAAAATGTCACCGCGGCTTTCGCTGCTAGAGATAACAAAGTAACAACAGCTATAACCTTGATTCAACGTAGCATGTGTGTGCGTGTAAAAAACCTACATACGAATATTCATTCAAACATATTGCTAATACTTAAATGTATGTATGTATGTATATGATTTTTATTTTGTATGAACCTCATATAGGTTGCAAGTACTTTTGTATATTTAAGTTATATAAATATTTATAGGATGGTAGTGCAGTGGGTACACCACTGAACTATGAAGCTGGTGGTACGCAGTTCGATACCATTAAGTGTTTGCTTAATTTTTTTTTTTTACATTTCAATGTTTCATGGTCAATATGAGTAGAATATGAAATATCATGACTAGCAAAATACGATGCACTATGAAAAAAAAAACTAAACTAAATACATATCTATTTTTATGTATTTTTCCCATTGAGTACGTAGTATACGTTAATACATATTATATATTTTAAATTTCAATAATGTATGCTCTATTACTCTTTACTTTTTCCTTTTTTTAATTATTTTAATTAAACTATATATGTACGTAAATTTATTTTTTTACAATGGGATGTTATTTTTATATATGTATGTTTTTTAAGTATGTACGTATTTTATATGAGATGAATGAATTTGCCATTGGGAGATTAGTAGCAAAATACGATGCACTATGAAAAAAAAAACTAAACTAAATACATATCTATTTTTATGTATTTTTCCCATTGAGTACGTAGTATACGTTAATACATATTATATATTTTAAATTTCAATAATGTATGCTCTATTACTCTTTACTTATATATGTACGTAAATTTATTTTTTTTTTACAATGGGATGTTATTTTTTTTATATATGTATGTTTTTTAAGTATGTACGTATTTTATATGAGATGAATGAATTTGCCATTGGGAGATTAGTAGCAAAATACGATGCACTATGAAAAAAAAAACTAAACTAAATACATATCTATTTTTATGTATTTTTCCCATTGAGTACGTAGTATACGTTAACACATATTATATATTTTAAATTTCAATAATGTATGCTCTATTACTCTTTACTTTTTCCTTTTTTTAATTATTTTAATTAAACTATATATGTACGTAAATTTATTTTTTTACAATGGGATGTTATTTTCATATATGTATGTTTTTTAAGTATGTACGTATTTTATATGAGATGAATGGTGTTACAAACTATTGTTATTGCATGACTACACCTTTACTTCTTCTTAATTTTTTTAATTAAACTTGCAAACAAGTGCAAGAAATTACATGCCGTTGGGAGATTAGCGGTTACATCAATAAACTTCAACTTCGTTGTTGTGTAAAAATTAATTTTTTTCACATAAATACCTAGATACATTCATACAAATGTCCATATAAATTACATTTATTTATTTGCATTAAAAAATATTTTTAAATGTAATACCTTATGCTAAATGTAACAACTCTTAAGGAAAATAATAGATTTTTTCAATCTTCCTCTGGTAACTCTGCTCACAATATTTTTCAATCTTCCTCTGGTAACTCTGCTCACAATATTTAAAGAAAACAAAATGTCACCGCGGCTTTCGCTGCTAGAGATAACAAAGTAACAACAGCTATAACCTTGATTCAACGTAGCATGTGTGTGCGTGTAAAAAACCTACATACGAATATTCATTCAAACATATTGCTAATACTTAAATGTATGTATGTATGTATATGATTTTTATTTTGTATGAACCTCATATAGGTTGCAAGTACTTTTGTATATTTAAGTTATATAAATATTTATAGGATGGTAGTGCAGTGGGTACACCACTGAACTATGAAGCTGGTGGTACGCAGTTCGATACCATTAAGTGTTTGCTTAATTTTTTTTTTTTACATTTCAATGTTTCATGGTCAATATGAGTAGAATATGAAATATCATGACTAGCAAAATACGATGCACTATGAAAAAAAAACATAACTAAACTAAATACATATCTATTTTTATGTATTTTTCCCATTGAGTACGTAGTATACGTTAATACATATTATATATTTTAAATTTCAATAATGTATGCTCTATTACTCTTTACTTTTTCCTTTTTTTAATTATTTTAATTAAACTATATATGTACGTAAATTTATTTTTTTACAATGGGATGTTATTTTTATATATGTATGTTTTTTAAGTATGTACGTATTTTATATGAGATGAATGAATTTGCCATTGGGAGATTAGTAGCAAAATACGATGCACTATGAAAAAAAAAACTAAACTAAATACATATCTATTTTTATGTATTTTTCCCATTGAGTACGTAGTATACGTTAATACATATTATATATTTTAAATTTCAATAATGTATGCTCTATTACTCTTTACTTTTTCCTTTTTTTAATTATTTTAATTAAACTATATATGTACGTAAATTTATTTTTATACCCTTCACACAGTGAAAAAGGGTATATATAGGTTTGTCATTCCGTGTGAAATTTTACAATTTTTATTTTCGATAAGTATAAAGTATATTTTTTCTGAAAGCTTATGAATAGGGGAGTCGATTAAGCTCTGTCAGTCTGTCCGTGTGTATGTTGAAATCATTTTTTTGAAGCCCCCCGACATCGCTTGGACCCGGGTGAGGTATTTAAATATCAGAAATATTCGGGAGTAGATCGGTATTGAAAATCAGAAACATTGGTACATAAACAACTGCGATATGAGCAAAAACCCACGACAACCTCGTTTTTTTTTTTACAAAAACAACATTACAACAACAACATACATACATACAAACGTGTATACTGGTTAGAGAAAACGTAGATCCCAGCTGAGCCAAACAATTTTTTTTTTTATTTTTTTTATATTTTTTTTTTAATTTTTTTTATAATTTTTTTATTTTTTATTTAATGTCTTATATATATTTTTATTATTATTTTTTTTTTCATTTTTTTTTTATATATTTTTTTTTAATTTTTTTTTTATTTATTTATTTTTGTTTTATATTCAAAATATATATTTTAATTATTTTTTTTTTAAATTTTTTTTAAAATTTTTTTTTTAAATTTTTTTTTAAATTTTTTTAAATTTTTTTTTTTTTATTTTTTTTTAACATACATACGTAAATTTATAATTTTACAATGGGATGTTTTTTATATGTATGTACGTATTTCATATGGGATGAATGGTGATAAAAACTACTGTTATTGCATGACTACACGTTGTGAAGGGTATATAAGATTCGGCACGGCCGAATATAGCGCTCTTACTTGTTTTTAATATTTTTAAATCTTAAACCTCATAAGACTGTGTGTACAACTATATGTAAAGTTGGGCACAAATCATTACTCTAGTTAATTTTTGTCAACAAACTTCGGTCATTTTCGTTTTCACAAACCCCTATAAAATTCCTTTGTAGTTTGTGCAAAAAAATGTTACTAGAGTCATCTAGTGTTCTACGTGATGTTTAGCAAAGACATCATCCTTAGTGTTTGCAAAATTCAACAGATGTCGCCATCTGCAATGAATAAATGCTAATGAATATGACTAATATATTTTTATAAAAATTTAAAAAAAAGTGGGCGTGGCACATTTATTTTTCGTTATAACGAAGACTTTGACCAAAAAACCATGTTTGCAAAATTTCAGAACCGTACATATAGTTTTGTCAGTTTTATTACGTTTTAAACTTCAAATATACACTGAGCGGTATAAATTTTCGTACATTTTGACCTATAACTCCTTTTCTAATGCATAGATTTAAGCAATTTTTGGGGAGAAATATTCTTTTGACTCGAGAAATATATATTCGAAGTTTCATGACTCTACGTTTATGCGTTTGGACACAATTCCTTTTTTTTCGATGTTTGAAGGACACGGTTTTTTCGACCTATTCTTGCTTTACGAGCTATAACTCTCTTTCTAATATTCCGATTTAGCCCATTTTCAATACCAAACAAACCTTGTCTATTAGAAAGATTCTGGCAAAATTTGAGCCCTTTAGCGTTTTCGGTGCGACCTCTATCGTGCTTTCAACAGACGGACAGACGGACAGACTGACAGACGGACAGACGGACGGACATGGCTAGATCGTCATCAAATCAAACCCCGATTCAGAATATATATACTTTATGGGGTCTAAAATGGATATTTCGATGTGTTACAAACGGAATGACAAAATGAATATACCCCCACCATTTTTTTGGTGGCGGGTATAAAAAAAGAAATATTTAATATATTAAAAATGTGCCATTTATTCATACAAAATATTTAAATCATCAAAAAACTAATGACATTCATATTTTAATAAAACATGACCTAAAAAACCACAAACTAACACAAAACCATAATCACAAGTGTTTCGAAAATACTTTTCTTAAAAACGTCACTGAAGCGTTTTACACTATATAAAATGTTTGGAAATTTCATTTAAATTACATTTCAACACGTTTAACAGAATTTTCAGTTATAAATGATATGACAAATTATATGCTTTGACCTTGACAAATATTAGGTTTTTTTCATTTGTTGTTGTTGTCATTGTTAAACTCTGTATTACCATAATCATACGCCAAATAGATTAATAATTATAAACCTTTTCCATAGACTTGTTTTATTTTAAAAATCTACGCAAAAGCAATAATATTAAGTGGGTGTGTAATTTTGATTGTGCACCCTGCTATTAATACATTAATGCTTTATTTATAGACAGTTTTTAATATTTTTTATTTAGAACTTTTCTATATATATTTTAATATAAAGAAAACTGTCGAACAGTTTTCAAAGCATAATTTTTATAATTTTTTCTATTAATGAAACAATTTCTTTTTAATTATTTATAAATTTATAATAAAAAATTTTTTATCTTTTATTTTTTTTTTAAGGAAAATCAGAGTATTTTTTTTATTAAATACTAGCGTGTGCTCGCTACTATTTTCCGTAATAAAGGGTAACCTATATGTAATGGCAGGTTGTTATTATTCTGTGCATAAACTACTGACTAAATTTTATGTCTTTATCTTAATCCGTTTTGTCTATCCTATGATGAATTAGTCTATCGAATTTTTTCACAACTTTATTTTTGTGATAAAAGGAAGTCTATGTGTTAATCTAGGTTGTAGTATATCTGTGTACCATATTTTAATTGGTTTCATTTATCCGTTTTTGCACGATTGATTAACAAAGATCCAAACATCTAAACATACAAACATTCATGTTCGTTATCAGCGTTGCCACAACTAAAAGAATTTTACAGCCAAATTTTCTTAAAAACGTAACTAAATGAAGAAAAAAATAACCAAAATAAAAAATTATTTTGATTTTATTAAATTTGTTTTTTTATTTTATTTTATATTTTAATATATTTTTTAAGTTCGCTTATTTAAAATTCATACTATGTTGAGAAAAATAAAATTTTAGAAGTTTTTAAAACAAAGTTTTGGCAGGCCAGACATAATGGGAATCATTTTGATTTTAGCACATTTCTTTTGATTGCATAACATTGTTAACTGTTTGGAACTCAAGCTTATTTCTGAATTTGCTTTTTATTAAAATTAGCAGTGAAAAAATTCTTTCCGCAGCAGCTGAACAAAGCAAATAGGTTCTTTCGTTCATTACATTTTAATATTGGGATACTTTATCCCAAAACTCAACAATACTTATATCACTGTCTAAAATAATTTTTGAAAATCTTAATAGTTTCCGTTGGGATAAAATTTTTTCTTCATTGCCACCTGTTAAATTTGGGAATGATAGCAACAACGGTTCCAAACTTATCTCTAAACCACTTAACACTTTATTTGGTGTAATTATCTCAAGATTTTTTAAATCTTTTCTTGAAAAATCGAAGCCTTTCAGAATTTTCTTTAAAAGTTCAATATGAAACTGTTACATATATTTATCAATAATAATAAAGAATTAACAAGTTTTATTTATTTATTTATTTTTTTATTCCAATTCGTTTGTTTTTGCTTTCCTGATAAATTGAATTAAAAATGTTTAGTCAAAATTCAAAGTCCGAGATGTGCTACGAATTTTAAGATAAATCTTACAAGCCTTTTATTATTATTTTAATTTTTTTTTGTGTTCTTTAATGTTTAAAAATTCAATATAAGTTCTTTTGACGATACTCCACAGATACATACATATATATAAAGGGTGTCTCATTTCGAATGTACTTCTGAAATTTAGACCCATTTTTTTGTGCATGTTGCAACTCTGAAATTTGGCAGCTGTATCACATATTTTTATTATGATTATCAAAAATGTAGCACTTTATGAAAGAACAACGTGTTCTTATTGTATAAACTTTTTACAAAAATTATAAAAGTTATTCTGAGACGGCTCGCAAACTAAGAAGAATATTTAGTCGAGTAAGTGATTACTAATATGCCGACCATTCAAAAAGTGGTAAAAAATATGAAGAAAATGGATCGGTTATAGACAGTAAGACTCCTCTATATCATTTGATGTCTTCAAAACATTGCTGTTGTAAACGAGTCTGTCGCCGTAAACACAAAAATTAAATTCGGAATCATTATCAACAACTTCAAAAAACACGAAGAACTACACAGCAAATTTTGCAAAAGGTACAAATAGGTATAGGTATAAGTACAAATATTAACTTATTTAGGAGCTCAAAACAGTAGTCTATAGAATACGCCGGTGATTAAATCAATAGGTAATTTCTTTGGCTTGGAGCTAAAAGGGCCAATGTTAAAGTCTTTACTTTTGAGAAAATTTGAATTTGAAAACTTTAACTCTTATATATGCTTTCATAGTGACATTGGACAGCATTTTATCTATGAAGCTGTTCTAGGTTAAGTATGACTTTAGCTGTTTTACCACAATGAAATAGAGCAAGAAAACAAATTCAAAACAAATCCTTTTAGCTCCAAGCCACAGATTTAGCAAAGTAAAATCAATGCCAATTTTTATTAAAAAAAAGTCACCTTCTCCGATGAAGCTTATTTCCCTCTGAATGGCTTCGTGAATGCAAAAAAAATTTCTAAATTTGGGTTTAGAAAATCTTCATGTAATTTACGAGAAACAAATGCACCCACAACGAGCAACTGTTTGGTGCTGAATTTTGTTAGGCGGCGTTATTCGGTCTTCCTTTCTTAGAATATGAAGGTGAATATTATTCGTTACAAGAACATAATAACGGTGTTCTTTTAGCCTCAACTGAACGGAATGAATCTGGACGATATGCGGTTTTAACAATACGGTGTCATTTGCCACACCGTGCACTTAACAATCCATTTAGTTCAGTAACGATTTCGAGAACTTATTATATAAAATAATTCTGATGTCAACCGGCCACCAAGATCTTGCAATTTAACATCGTGTGATTTCTTCTGTGGGGGTTTTGTGGAATGAAGGGTTTGTGGATATAAATCAGACAAAATTCCTAAGCTCAAATCCGAGATTTAACGCGTCATCGATGAGAGACAGCCACATCTCAATAAACAAATCATGAACAATTTTATAAAAAGAGTAGTGGCTTATCATAAGACCCTAGATAATTATTTGGCGAATAATTTATTTGATATTTAATCGCAACATGTCTTCTTTACAATCCAACAAAAAAATTACAACGATTTGCATCTCAAATAAAAATTATTTTTATTTTAAAATGAAAAAGTGCATCCTTCTGAGACACCCTTTACTTTTTGTTTACAGCTCTAATGCAGAAATTTATCCATCATAAAATAATAATTCTTGTTACCATGCGTTACTTACTTGATGTGTCACTTTTATTTTAAAAATTTTCTATTTGTTGCTAAAAATAACCCAGTTTACCATGAGATTTTTTGTAATTGGGTTTAATTTTTTTTTTTAGTATCATGCCAGGGCGAATGAATGTATGTACATGTACATACGTATGTAAGTTCGCAAAAAAAAAATACCTATGATGTTGTTGGCTTGTTTTGAAGGTTACAAAATAATCATACGTAGGTTATTTTAATAAGTATAAGTATTAATTCCAAAATAAATATAAATATTTATTAAATTACTAAGTTTACAAAATTAACTATTCATTGATGAAATATATAAATATTTTGCTATCGACATTTTGCTAATACACCTGTAAAAAGTAATTAATAGTTTTTAATACAAAACAAAATGTAACATTAGCAAATTAATACGACTTTTTTGTGTTCCATTACATTCTTTGAAAAGGGTTAGTTAAGGGTAAAAAGGGAGTAAAAAAGAAAAAAAACTTCAATTTTAGGTTTCTAATGTAAAACTATTTTATCTGATAATATAAAATAAATATGTTTTTCTAGGTTAATCGAAAATTCTTTAAAAAAAAATGAACCAATTATTTCAGTATTTGATTGCAGTGGATTTTATATGTCCTACTTAAATAAAGAGAACATTCGTTGGTATACACAATTCAAATTCTATTGCTTTAATCGTTACTATCCCTAACTTCACTTATGGAGGGCATTAATTAAAAAAAAATTTATAAAAAAATATTTCATTATTTATATTTAAAATTGAAAAATGTTTAAAGTCTTAAATTTATTAATTAATTAATTTTTTTTTTTTTGAATAGGTAACTTCAAATTGTTTAGTGCTTTGTAATTTAATTTAATTGCATTTCAATTAATTCTTAAATACAAATTTACTTTGTTCAAACAATCAAACAATGAATCATGTTTCATAAAAGATGTTATACGTACATTTTAAAATAAAAGTATTAATACTTAAGTACCAAGAAAAATTTTATTTGATATTTTTTTTTAATAAGTAGTGACTACTTATTTCTATATTTAAAGCTGAGGTAAACTCAAATAATTAAATTATAATATAAATTGATGTAGTAAGTAAAAAATTTGTAAAAAAAATGTTAATTAGTTAGAATAAAATAAATATAATAGCTTAAACTAAAGGGTCCGCCATCTAATGGTTTTTTTTTCAACTAGTTCAACTTATTTCGTGAATGGTAACACTTAGCTCATGTCTGATTTGACAGATTATTAGTTTTATCCTTTCGCTGAACGAATATGGTTGTGTTTTCGCTTCGCTAAGTGGGCCTGCGATCGACTTAGAGAAGATGCCGGTTTTGACAAAAAAAAAGCATATTTTCAAATGAAGCTCATTTTGATCTTGGCGGGTATGTAAACAAGCAAAATTCTCGCATTTGGGGCATAGAAACCCCGCACGCATATATTAAAAAGCCGATACACCCAAAACGAGTCACTGTTTGCTGCGGATTTTGGTCCAGAGGCGTAATTCGGCCATTTTTCTTCAAAAATGAGCAATGGCTATCGTTATCGGGCCATGCTGAACGAATTTTTGTTTACAAAAATTTAGGAGGAGGATATTGGCAACATTTGGTTTCAACAGGATGGCGACCTGTTTTTGAAGATCGCATTATCAGCCGCAGAGCTGATGATGGCTACTGCATGGCCAGCCGAGGCAGCCATTTGAATGAACTTATTTTCCATTATTAACCGGAAGGATTGTAATTTCAAATAAAAAAAGAAATTTGAGAAAATATTCAGTAGTTTTTTCTATAGCATTTTAAAAAAAATAGTTATTTGCAAACCCTTTATTTCAACATGTAAAAATCAAAACAACATATTGGCATATCTATTGAGTGCGATTTTTTATTTTAAGAACTTTAACGGCATATATTTTTTAAAAGGCATATATCTGTCACTAATTCTTACATAATTATAAAATTATATAGTGTAAACAACAAGTTTTTGTTTGTTTTTTGCTTCGATAATATCGAATGTTGTACCAACAAAGCACCATGTGCTTTTAATTAAACAATTTCCGAAATAGTGCTTTTAATACGGAAGACAAAGATCGCTCAGGTCAGCAAAAAAAGTTTAAAGACCTTAGATTGGTTGCACTACTCCATTAAGATTATTGTTAAACTCAATTTATTTGGAAGCTAGTCAAGCAATAATTTCAAAACGTTTGTGTTCAATAGAATTCATCCAAAAGCAGGACATTCGGTTACAGCCGAGAGATCTTAAGCGATGATTATTCAGGTCCGAAAAAGTGCTTGTTTGCTGTAAAAGAAAATAAATTTTGTATTGAATCATTACCTGCGATAAAAAAAAATATCCACGAAACCAAAGCGTAAGAGATCTTTTGTAAAATCTGGTTAACCAACTAAATCAATACAAAAGCTAAATATCCATGACGCTAAGGTAATGATCTTCCCATCTTCTACGAGCTGCTGAAATCTGGCCAGGCTATCACAAAAAATGTGTACCAAATTTAAATGATTCGTTTAAAGCAGAAAAATACCCAGAATATAGAATATAGATATATAGCCTCAATACTCCATCATAACATCGCTCGCCACATGTTGCAATAACTATTAAAAATTATCTAAAAAGAAGTGGTTGAGAAGTTTTGATACATTCGTCTTAAATCCCTGCCTGTCTACTAATTGCTTCAATCGATACAGAACGCTCTCTCTGGGATTAATTTAACTACAGGGTCAATATTCTTGTTTCATTCTTGGCTTAAAAAAATGAGCAGTTCTTTTGGCGTAAAATTTTTATGCTGCCAGAAATTTAGAAAAATGTTTATTATAGCTACTTAACAATGGCAAATACTTTGAGTAAAAATATATTTTTAAAATATTTTAAAAAAAGTTCTAAAAATGTTTTTTTAAGTTAAACAACCAATAATACTGTAGAAAATATTTTATTAAGTCATAAATAAATTCAACAGCAGAGTGAGTCTTCACATTTTTAAGAATTAAGAATAACTGGGACAGCTGTCATAATAGTGAAGTATACTTGACTTTTTTCAGTATACTTGGCAATCACTCTACAAAGACTTACACCTGAACATCAGGTAATTGCAGTTCGGAGAGAATTTTTTTGTTTATATTTTTTATGTATGAAGTTTGACATTTGAAATAAATTAGAAAAGAGAGAAAATCGTTTTTTATTTTTGGATTTTGACAGCTGAAACGTAAAATAAGTGAAGAAAAAAATAATCAGCTGACGAATCAAGAGTACCTGATGAATAAATTTGCCTTGCACCTGAACAACGATTACAAATTGTAAAAATAATTTTCAAAATTCTCAGTCTAATCGTCAAACTTATTAAGCGCTTCATTCATTTGAGCAGTTAATACGCAATATTATGGTTCGATTAATGACCACCTTTACTCTTTTGCATAATATTCAGTCAAATCTAACTCGTACTGTAGGTACAGAAGACTCCATCGACGCAGTAGATGTGAGTGTAAAAGTGGTCTCGAATTTATCGATACAACGCCGTAATCAGTGAGTCAGTCTACTTAAAAAAATTTGAGAAGCGATCTTAGCCTACATATAAGATCCAACTGGTGCAATAATTAAAGTCAACAGACCATCAATTGCATAGTATATTCAGTAAATGGGCTGAGAATCAACTTAAAGTTAAACCAGATTTTTATCTTTAAATCTGCTTTAGCGGTAAGATTTAAAACTGGCTTAACGGATATGTCAACAAGCAGAATAATTATTTTAGGGGAGAGACTTTTGAGACTCCATTACATTTTGAAAAAAATAGCAGCAAACAGGCTAAAAAACCAATAGATTTATCAGTCTTTAACTCCGAGCGCTGTAGACAAATAATTCATGATTTTTTGAAAATTATTTGAGGAAATGGTTCTGAAAAGATGTAACATCATGCCACACAACGCGTCGAATTATCACTCTGTGGGGCCAAATATTTTGTGATCGACTTATCAAGAAATGAATAATAAATAAGAAATGAATAATGAATAATAAGTTGGTCACATCTTTCATATCATTTGAAACCTTTGGATAATTTTTTTGTAAGGCTATGTCAAATCTCTAGCATATTCTGGTAAACCACAAACGTTTAATGATTTAGAAGCCAACAGTCAATGCAATATTGACGAAATAATACGGGGTATGTTCTTAAAGGTGGTGTTAAAATGAAACGGCAGGACGCAGTTCATAAAGCGCAGTCGCGGAGGTCATATTCCAAAAATTGTATGTCTTTAAAAATCACCCAATATTTATATACTTATAATGAAATTAATAATTTTCATTATCTATCTTTGTGGTATTTTAGGGTTAAAAAATTTTATGTTAATGATCTTATTTTTATACCAAACAATGCTAAAGATCACATGATATTTTAGAATTTTTCAAACCATACATTTTCTGAATTTAAAAGTAAAAATACTAACATACCACGCATAGCTGCTAAATAAACTAGTTCTTAGAAATGTGAATTTATTTTATGTCTTAAAGCATGTTTAAACATAACTTAAAACAGAGTTACCAAAACAACTGAATTAAATTTATGCATTCATTCATAAGTATGATTTCACCTCAAACTTTGCAGATAAAAATTGTATACAATATGCAAAAAATAAATAAAAAAAACTTCCCATTAATGAATTGCAAAAATAGTGAAATAGAAAAAAAAACGACAGTAGAATCTGTTGACACAAATACCAAAAAAAATATCGTGATAATTTTTTGTTGTTTGTTTTGCAAACAAAAGAACAAAAAACAAATTCGAAACGAAAACAAGTAACACAAACTCAATATTGAAAAAAAGCTGTTGAAAAATAAAATTAAAACACATTTGACGTTGAAAATAAATTGGGTTAGTGTAGAATAAAAAATTTTAAATAAAAGAAAATAAAAAATTAACAAAAAAAAAAAATGCAGTAACTAACTGCTAAAAAAATGTACGTGTATAAGGCAATAACCTACTGATTGTACTTGTATGAAGAACATGTTTGTTACTGTTGGAGTTTTCGTTTTTTAGTTTTGGCCATATCTACAAAATATTTATGTTTATAAAACGTGTATCTACATACATACATGCACAAATGAACTCGTAGTTATAATTATTTACTACGTATGTACATTAGGGTATACCCAAAATTATTACCTATGAACACAAGTTGACCACTGTGCTGTGTATCAAGAAAACAGTTTGTTTGGAATCAAACTGCAATGCTCATGATTATGATTTCCCATTACATGGTGCAGGTTATCTCCCAATTTTCATTTGTGTGTTGCTATCATTCTGGAATTTTATACATAAGTACAGTTCATGATGCCATTTGTGTAAATGCTCAGAAAATTTAAATTTTATGCGCGGGATGACATAATTTTTGTTTCCATTATTCTTTTTTATAAAAAAAAAAAAAACTATTTTATTGTACATATTGAATTGTATTGAATTGTGTTTTTACCCAGACCACCTTGCTGGCCCCCACAAAGTTTTTGCATTGTATTTATATTGAGGCAGATTTTAATATTGTCTGCTACCATTTGCTAGACATGAAATAATTATCACAAATAGTTTTTAATTCGTCTGAGGTCACATTATTCCCGCTTAGTTTAAACCAAGTAGAGATTACAGTTTTTTAGAAATAACATCAAATCTATTTTATGGTATGTGGGATGCAATGTCCCCTGCTAAGATCCTATAGATTTTGTACCTGAAATTTTTAACATGGTTTTGTCAAAGGCTGAGGTAGTTCAGTCGTGTCCAAGGTCAACTTACGGATCCACGAACCTTAAGTATAATAAAAGACCAATTATTTACCCTTATTCGGGGTTGACAATAGAATTCACTTTATTTATACGTTTCGATTTATTTATATAACAAAAAATATTAAGTACAACGAATTACTTGTAGCAATGGTGATGTGTCGGGAGTTGCTGGGGAGCTGGATCAGCAGCGGCTAGAATCGTTCGGCAGCGGGATAAGTTATGACGAAGTATCGTGAGTCGCTCGGTGAATAAGGTCGGTAAAGGCAGACAAGATCGGTAACGGCTAGAATCGTTCGGTGAATTAATCGGCAACGACGAGCAGGATCGGTAACGGTTAGAATCGTTCGGTGAATAGATCGGCAACGACGTGCAGGATCGGTAAGTTACCGATCCTGCACGGTTGCCAGATTTGACGATTTATCGTCATTTTGACGATTTTTAGTACCAAAAATAGTCTGTTGACGATTTGACGATTTTTGCCCAAAATTTGACGATTTTTCGAAATCGATGATTTGCAGCATTTGTTTATTTAAATCCATAGTACCTTTTTAACAACTTTAAATACCTACGAACACAAAAAAACTTGCATTTGTGTATTAGTAATAATAAATAGTTAAGAGTAAAAGAGTTAGTTATGTAGTATAACATTAATTCGTCTGTTTGTGTGAAGTGTTGATAATTTAAGTATTTTATGCCTATTTAACTGGTAATGACCTAAATCTAACAACACTTAAATGTCAGATACCGTTTTAAAAGAACGTGCCATGCATTTTTGTATTAATTGTTAAGTTTTTAAAACAAAAAGTGCTCTAAGAAAATGAAATAACAGCAATAATATAAAGAAATAAAATGTTAAGATACTTGCAAAAGAAAGGTAAGTTTTAAAGCCTTAATGCATCACATTTTAATTAATATAAACTTTCGTAGACAGCGGAGAAAATGGTAGCACCCAGGACGATATAGAGGAAAGTTCCAACAGTTCTTTGTCGGTAAGTCAATTAAAAATATGCAATGACTAAAATTAAAGGTTATGACCAACTAAAAAAAACTTTTTTGTACTTTGCAGATAGAAAAACGAAAAAAAAGGAAAATCAAGGAAGACTGGTTGAAACATCCTGAAATAAAACCATGGGCTGAGAAACGAAACAACTCAGTTTTTTGTAGGATTCGTAATGTAAATTTAAAGTTATCGTCCGGTAAATCTGATTTGATGTCACATTCTCAAGCGAAAAAACATCGAGAAGCTGCTACTGCAATTCATCAAACAAAAATTAATGAAATTTATACCACAGATAAATGCAGCACAAAAAAATGCGAAATAAAATTAGCATTATTTATTGCTGAACATAATTTGCCATTTGCTGTTGCGGACCATTTGAGCAAGGTATGCCAAAATTCTTTTAAGGATTCAGATACGGCTTTAAATATTACTTTTGGTCGTACAAAGGCAAATGCCATAATAAACAAGTAAGAGCACTATATTCGGCTGTGCCGAATCTTTTATACCCACCACCAATTTTGTGTACATTTAAAGCACAATATTTATTATTTTGTTAATCGCTATGGAATAATCTCTTTATAATAAAATATGTATCACTTTCTTTGTAGAGGGTGGTTAAATTTTAAGGGCCCATGTTGAAGGTGAACTACACCTAGTCTTTAAATTTGTTTTCTGCACTTCACTTGATATTGCTCAATCTCAAACTTACTCAATTTGATCCGTGGAAAGATATGCCAATGAGCAACGCTTTAAAGTTATTCAGGTTTTTTATAAAAATGGGCGTTTAAATCAAATCGCATTTTGTGCACTTCGTAATTCTTTTGATCAACATAATCGTTCAAATTCGTCCATAATCGGGAAAATTGTAAAAAATATTTAAATTTCTGCAAAACAGGTCTGTATAAAATGTTATAAAATCTGTGAATGCCTTCTTAGTTCGTTGAATGGGAACCACTGCTGGTTTTTGCGATAGTGTGGCAAAAGAGCAGTCAACCTCGCCTCATCATCATGCCCAACAATTGAGCATCAACATTGTCATTGAAAATTTGGAACATCAGATAGAAGGATGGGGGGGCCATTTGGCAGATATTTTGTTAAATATATAATTGAACCATACAAATATTATCATTATAAAAAGAAATACTAATAATATCCTAAATAATTTGTGTTTTATTTAAATTCAACATCGGTCCTTAAAATTTAGCCACCCTTTATAACTTCGATATGGTAGGAAAATGTTTTCGTAAATTTTGTCTTTTAGTGAAAGTGGGCGTTAAAGTAGGCGTGTCAATAAAGTTTCTGCTAATAAATACAACTTAGATATTTCAATATAGTCCTTTATTTTCCCAAAAACTTTGTCAATAGAGAAATTACATAAATTTAAGATAAACCGTTATATGGGAAGTAGGCGTTCAAGTGGGCGTGTCACTTAAATTTTTTGGCACAACAATTACATTGATAAGAAGGATATATGTAGCAAATTTCATCATCATACCTCTTATTTCGTTGGTTTTATGAGCTTTTAAATTTCATTAACGGTAGATAACGTGAAAAGTGGGCGTTATAGTAGGCATGTCAAAGTTGTTTTTGCTAATGAGTACAACTTAGGTGTTTCAATATAGCCCTTTATTATTCCCAAATCATTATTAATAGAGAAATTATATGAATTTTAGGTAAAACGTTATATGGGAGGTGGGCGTAAAAGTGGGCGTGGCACCTCAATTTTCTGGCACAGTAATGACATTGCCTAGGGGGATATACGTAGCAAATTTTATCATCATACCTCTAATTTTGGAGGTTTTATGAGCTTTTAAATTTCATTAACGGTAGATAACGTGAAAAGTGGGCGTTATAGTAGGCGTGTCAAAGTTGTTTTTGCTAATGAGTACAACTTAGGTGTTTAAATATAGCTCTTTGTTATTCCAAAATCTTTATTAATAGAGAAATTATATGAATTTTAAGTAAAACGTTATATGGGAGGTGGGCGTAAAAGTGGGCGTGGCACATTGGTTTTCCGTTACAAAAAAGCGTCTCACCAAAAAACAAAGTGTGCAAAATTTCAGAGTCGTACATCCAATTTTGTTGCTTTTATGACGTTTTTGTTTTTATATATACCGAAAAATACACTGTGCGGTATAAATTTTCGTACATTTTGATCGATAACTCCTCTCCTAATGCATAGATTTAAATAATTTTCGGGGAAAAATATTGTTTTTACTCAGGAAATATATATTCGAAGTTTCATGAGTCTACGTTAATGCGTTTGGACACAATTCCATTTTATTCGATGTTTGGAGGACACGGTTTTTTCGACCTACTCTTGCTTTTCGAGCTATAACTCCCTTCCTAATATTCCGATTTAGCCCATTTTCAATACCAAACAAACCTTGTCTATAAGAAAGATTCTGGCAAAATTTGAGCCCCCTAGCTTTTTCGGTGCGACCTCTATCGTGCTTTCAACAGACGGACAGACGGACAGACGGACAGACGGACGGACATAGCTAGATCGTCATCAAATCAAACCCTGATTCAGAATATATATACTTTATGGGGTCTAAAATGGATATTTCGATGTGTTACAAACGGAATGACAAAATGAATATACCCCCACCATTTTTTTGGTGGCGGGTATAAAAACATAATAGGGCAAAAACAGTTTCTGAATTTAAATGAACTTTTAAAAAACAATTATTTCTCTTTGTGCGTTGATGAATCAACCGATTTGTCAAACACAAAGTCATTATGTTTAGTTGTTCGCCTATGCATCGATTTTCAAATAAAGGACTTTTTTTACGGACTCCTAACTGTCGAACAAAGTGATGCGAAAAGTTTGTATAACCTTATTGTTAATTATTTTGAAAAAAAACGGTATAAATTATAAAGAACGTATGGTTGGTTTTGCTGCAGATGGGGCAGCGGTGATGACAGGAAAAAATAAATCTGTGGCACAGCTTTTGAAGAATGATAATAACAATTTATTTGTAATAAGATGTGTGTGCCACTCATTAGCTTTATGCTCCTCATACGCTTGCCTCAAGCTTCCCTCATCTGTTGAAACGTTAGCAAGAAATATATACAATTATTTGTCTAACAGTCCAAGACGAAGCCACCAGTTTAAAAATATTTTAACTTTATTGGAAATAAAACCAAAAAAAATTTTACATCCCTGCCAAACTCGTTGGTTATCATTAGAAATTGTCGTTGTAAGATTACTGGATCTTTTCGAACCTTTAAAAATATATTTTTCATTTGCTGTAAATGTAGATAAAATAGATACCGCAAAACAAGTATTTGACAATTTAAATTACACTAATAAAATTTATTTAAGTTTTTTAAAATATATTTTAGGCATAATAAATAATGTTAATAAAATGTTTCAAAGTGAAACTACTGAAATTCAGAACTTGTATGGTCAAATGCAAAAACTACTTAAAACAGTTATGAGTAACTTTATAAAAATAAATTTATTAAAAAGTGAAAATTTCTTTTTTATTAATTATAAAAATAAAGATAATTTTTTGGCTTACGATGAAATTTACTTAGGAATTTATGCAAAAGATGTTGATTTGATTTGATGAAATTGAAAAATGTGAAATATCTAGCAATTGTATTAATTTTTATATAGAACTATGTGACCAAATATTACAAAGATTTGATTTTAAAAATAAATTTAAAGCTTTAAGCTTAATCAATCCTTATAATATAATAAGCGATAAAAATAATTCATTCTATGAAATTGTAAAAGAATTTTCTCATTTTGTTGATGAATGTGAAAGACAAGACTTGGAATCAGAATTTAGACAGCTAAAATTGTTAAACTTTAAAGAAACATTTCCTGACAAGGATATAAAGTTATTGGATTTCTGGAAAAAGATATCAGAGCTACATAGAAGAAGCTCATGTCTTTTATTTCCTACTTTAACTAAATTTATAAAAAAAATTTTAGTCTTACCACATTCATCTGCAAATGTAGAAAGGATCTTCAGTCAGGTTAACCTCAATAAAACGAAAATAAGAAATAAGCTGGAAAAAACGTCCTTAGAAGCTATTTTATACACGAAGGATTACTTAAAAGTAAACAATTGCAATTGTTTTGATTTTCAAGTAGACCCCGACTTAATAAAAATGTTTAATTGCAATATATATTTGTAAAATATACAATTTTTATGTGTACAAAACCAACGCAATGCGCATATATAAAGTACCTTTAATTGAATTTTTATGTTTTAAACTAAAGCGTTTAATGAATAGAACTATTTGTTAAAATTGATAAAATAGTTGTATTTTATTTTATCAAATTTTTTTGTTTCTTACCTATAAAAGTGATATTTATTACTTATACGAATTGTTATGTTTTTATATTGATATACTATTTACATTTGTATCGTAAATAAACTGAATATTTTATTGAAAAAAACTTGTTTTTTCTCTTGACGATTTTTTTGACGATTTTAAAAAGCCATTTTGACGATTTTGACGATTTTTTTTTTTAAATTGACGATTTTTCACGCATTTTATCTGGCAACTATGTCGGTAACGGTGCCGATTCGTGAGTTGCCCTTTGAATAAGATCGGTAATTGTGAAGTGACGAACTCACTCGGTGAACAGGATTATGTTTAATTCTTATAATACTTATTTCTACGCTTCGTAAAATACTACAATCGCCTTATTTCTACGCTTCTTACAATACTACAATCGCCTTATCTCTACGCTTCGTAAAATACTACAATCGCCTTATTTCTACGCTTCGTAAAATACTACAATCGTCTTCTTACTACTTTAACGAAACAGTCAGCCGAAGCCGCTGTGGCAAAACAGTCAGCCGAAGCCGCTGTGGCAAAACAGTCAGCTGAAGCCGCTGTGGCGAAACAGTCAGCCGAAGCCGCTGTGGCAAAACAGTCAGCCGAAGCCGCTGTGGCAAAACAGTCAGCTGAAGCCGCTGTGGCAAAACAGTCAGCCGAAGCCGCTGTGGCAAAACAGTCAGCCGAAGCCGCTGTGGCAAAACAGTCAGCCGAAGCCGCTGTGGCAAAACAGTCAGTCGAAACCGCTGTGGCAAAACAGTCAGCCGAAGCCGCTGTGTGGAGTGGCACTCAAATATTAATTCGAGGTCCTGGGTTGGTATTACTCACGTAACACCAAGTTGGGCTAATTCTTGTCTTGCTTGAACTGCTCCTACTACATGCTAAGTTGGTATACTTATACGTATTGATGAATAAACCTAATGAGAATTCTAAGTAAAAAGTAAACAAAAGGGTATTAGGGGTATTCAATATAACCCGTAGTAGTAAGAGCATTCATACCATTTACTGTACCCCATACGTATTATCTTACTTATAAAAATGACTATTATACTATTACTATATTATACGTATATATATATTATACGTGCGTGGTTACCAAGATAACCACGTCACAAATTGTAAACAAATATCTCAACCAATTGTGAAATTTAAAGCCCAAAACAATTATAATTTTGTGAATTTTCAGTTAAATATATTTTTTTGTATGTGAAGTGCCACGCCCTAAATGATCCTATCTAATCATTTAATTGTGTTGTACAATTTTTATCAAATTATCTAATACCACTTACTCTAACACTTATTGTTTTTAAAATATACAATACAATGAGTTTTTTGTATTAGGGATATTACTTCCCCTTCTCCAAACTCATCGTTTATTGGCTGGAATAAGACTAAAAAGATAAAAATAAAGGAGACATAGTTTTAAGATTATATTTAATAGTTTTCTAGATATCTAATTTATTTTATTTATACTTAATGTGCCACGCCTACTGTTTTTTCCTAGCTCATTTAAAACTGATTTTGAAGACTTAAGGTATTAAGCACTCTGTATATGCGGCAAAAATTAATTTTGTTTAGAAACTGCCACGCCCACTTTAAATTTTAAGAAAAACAGTCTCTAAAAGCTATTCTTGAACTTCATAGATAATTGTAAGAAAAAAATATAAAATCGAAATAACCGTTCTCCGGTCATTTTACAAACATTAAAAAATTAGTCAAATCGGTTTCCGTAAAAATATAATTTGGATTACTACGAATATTTAAAAAATTATACGAATCGGTAAAGCCGTTCTTCGATTTTAAATTAATTTAAAAAAGTGGGCAAAAATTAGGGTATGGCCAATTCTCTTTCCATAAAACTTAAGTTGAGTTATAACAAAATTTAAAGAAAAGCGAAAAAAGTAGTGTAACTACCAACGAACGACATTTGATTTTTATTTATATAAAAATGGCATCAGAAAATAAATTACATTTCTCTACTTTTAAATTGGCATAAGGATATTTTTTAAACTGTATTTTCTGTGAAAAAGTGACAACAGTTTCATTATTTTAAGCTTTTTACAGTATGGATAGATGCCTTTTCACATTTTAAAAAATTGTTTAGTAGTTATGTATATCCCTAATAAACATATTTGTATAACTCTATTGATTAGTATTTATATAGTGAATGAAAGACATGCCCACATTTTTTTAATGGTTTCTGCTGCTATTTCATTGATAACAAACATTGATTGAATACATTTGTTTGCAATGCATATTAATTGACCATACATATACATATACGCACATACACATAGAAGTTGTAAATATTTTTATAGTATAATTTCTCTGATCTATAAATATTTTTCACATATTTTAGAAAACTTCAATATTAGTCAGTAATTAAGCTGCACATAAATATGTGCATAAATAAAGAATAAAATTATTTTTAAACTAAATTCGATCAGAGAAAAAACAGCTTTGGGACAAAGAATGAAACAAATAGTATACGAGTATATTTATAAGAACTGCAAAATATTTTTTGAATAAAACAACAATGAAACAGCTTTGCAACGAAAACTTAAAAAAAATTTTATAGTAAAATTAATATGTTATGCATAAATCTAAACCAGTCTTTCAAAGGCGTTACCATACATTGAGTTACAATTAACAACAAAAGAGATTTATAAAATTAAAATTTCTAACAAATTTGAGAGATCTTCTGATAGGACGGGTGCCTTTTAGTAGTGTCTCCGTGATATATCCGGGGCAAACTCCCGACTTTGTGGACGCTGGGTTTATCTCCCATTGAAAAGGCTTAGGGGTAACGTTAGGCTTTAAGCTTTTTGCGCCTTTCTAAAAACCACTCCCTTCTCTAGATAGGAAGAACCTAATTTTATTATCTTTATCTTTTCTCCAGGAAAAGGTGAATTATTAGTTTGGGGAAGAGAGGTATGACAAACACCTCTGGCTTCTTAAAGTCATACATCACAGTAAACAAATATCCTCAGATGTGTGTGTTTGTTGTTTATCAATTGCATATTGTGAGTGCAAACTTAACGACAAATGAAATTTTCATTATTACTCAAACTTTCGCTTTCTTTTTAGCTGAGACTTCCTTTCTCATCTGTCATCGACAGTCATCAATATGGATTTTATTAGTCTCATACACTTGATATGACAAATTGAAAACAACAACAAGAAGTAAATAACAAAAAAAAAAACTTGACAAAATACCAAATCATGGATAGAAGAGTGAAAGAAAAGTAATTAAATCTGTATAACAATTAAATAAACGCTAACGTTATACAAAAGCTTATCGTGATATCAAAAAAGATCTAGACGGACATTTTGACTCATACATTTTTAACTACAACTTTCACAATCTTAAAATATTTGTATTGATTTGATTTTGATCTACAGTTTTATCGAATTGATTGATTTTTTATTTCGGTTATTTGGAATATGATTTGTAAAGCTTAACTACCATGCTGGGATAATAAGTTGTGCGCAAGAAGACAAGTATTATTACAAATATATTTATCTTTTGAAATTAACATAAGATATTTAAATAAAATTTACACAAAACAACAGTTATAATAACTGAATAAAAAAAACATAAAAAAAATATCACTACACGATTTTACAAATCGTATTATATAAATACATATTTATACATATAGATACGTAAATGCGTACTTACACACATATAGTATTTTTTTAAAAAACCCAAATTTATATTGAAACAAGTTTATCCAGCGACCACAAATTGTTTTCAAAAGACTTCTGAAATGTCATATACAAATATCAAACTAATTCATTAATTCAAATAGTATAGAAAACAAATACAACTTAAACATGTTGTTATTATTTTCTTAATGCTTTTAAACCAGTTCATTAACTTCACCTACATACAAATGTATGTATGTACATACACGTTCATGTAAACAGCCATTATACATTCTGCAACGAATTCAGCTGCACCAGTTTACAACAATGTTTTTAAGTTGATGCAACAATATATTTTATTGAATGCAGCCCGCACTTATTAAATGCATTCACACATTCATTCACTCACTCACAAGATTTTTTATAATTTAAATTTCATAGAAGAAGAAACGATATAAATAAAAAAGCAAAAAAAAGAGTGAAAAACAATAATTTAAATATATTTTGTACAATTTAACGTCAAGCACGAGTGCATTAATTTGCATCCAATTCAGCATGCAGAAAAAATTTTCAATTTTATTTAGCTCTCTTCCACAGAAAAATTTACTAAGCATCTCATTATTGAATTATACAAGGATTAGAAATACGCCTATTAGAAAATAATGGTCAAAAGAAAAATTATTTAAAGTAAAAGTCGTAAACAAAGTGAAGAAAAAATAGTTAACAAATTGTAAATGCAAATTTTCAATAAATTTGACTTTCCGATACCTGTGAAAATGAGTCGTTTTGATTCATTAATATAAAATTTGTTAAAAAGATTTTTTCGATGTTTAATTTTTTCTAAGACTTTGCGTAGCAGTAAGAAAAACCTTAAAAGGGAGTATTCAATTCGAACGTTTGATTTCGAGTTTTAGGTATCCGAACAAACCACGATCCAAGGGTATACATAGCTCTGTCATTTCGTTCATTTTACTTTCGCTAAGGATATATTTTCTGAAAGCTTATAAAGAGTGTAGTCTATTAACAATATTCGTCAGTCCATCTGCCCATAAACAAAAAGGTGAATAATTTTTTTCTCAACCTCATTAATATGGGTATTAAATGAAAGAGCTTAACTATTTGAATATAGCTAACAATGTAAAAATTAAAATTTAATATGCCATCAGAAATATTAAGGCATAATGTTGTTTAACTTAAAACCAAAATCTAGTTTAAGCTAAGATGTAGATATTTTACTCATGTTAATGATGGTAAAGGGTATTATCAGATTTGGCACGGCCGAATACAGCATACTTACGTGTTATACATGCATAGGTATATACTTTTTATATGTTTTTAATATATGTTTCATTTAAAGAATATTGTTGTTCTTTGTAAAAAGATTTTTTTTATTTAAATAATTACATATTTTATTTACGAAAGTTTAATGCATTTTTTATATAATTTTTTTTTTATTTTAATTATTATTTTATTTAAAAGAGTTTAATACATTTTTTATTTAAACAAATTTTTTAAGGTTTTTTCATTACATTTCAAGCAATTGAAACCAAATGTTGCTGTCTTAAGTCTTTTGTTTTGCATGGCATAACTTAAGATAAAAGCAAGAACAAATTGTACCTGAACCAAAATATGTCTTAAAATAACTCATGAGTTTATGCTGAAATTTTTATTGGTCCCATATTCAAGTTTGTAAAAATCGATTAGCTACGAATTATTTGCTTAATCGAATAAATTATGTCCGTCTGTCTGTCTGTCTGACTGCAAACGAAAAGCGTGCAATCAAAGTTCAGATCGCCATTTAAAATTTATTTTAATGAAATTTAATACCAAAACATCTTTGCAGCCAGTAGAAAACTCTATTGATTTTTGTTTTATTCGATTTATGATTTTAAATATCTTCAATTTAAATGTCATTCAGGATTTTGACTTTAACGTTTAAAATCTTATAACTTTTGCATTTTGGTATAATACTCTTTATACAAGTTTTATATTAAAGCGATTGACAGTGCACTAATGGTTTTTGCTTCCCTATAATAACTTCTGAATACGACTTTAACATTCATACAATTTCAGCATATATCCCGTAGCCTTATCCAAACTTAGAATCCATTTTCACACTTTAACATTTTGCAAGTGTATGTATTACTAAAGTTTCTTTAGCAGATAAAAAAAATACATAAAAAATCTTTGGTTGTGAAATTTCACTTTCTGAGGAGGCATTTAATAAACTAAAGAAAAAAGCATATAATTACTTCAATAATAAACAGTGACAGAAAAGCCAAATTGAAAAATTAAGTACAAAATAAATGAACTCACTTACACTTGCTATATTGATGTATCGTTTAACTCTCTCATGCATTTGACAACTGTAATTTAATAAGCATTTACAACAACAAAAATATACTTTTAAATCTCAGTTTTTGGTATTGGAATGCGGTTTAACTGCCAAGATTTTTAATTTCTTATTACCAGTTAAATTTTTTTTATGTTGATATTTTATGCTTTTCCTTTAGTGCATTTTTGTATGTCTGCATGTATTTTTTTGTATATTTATTTATTGCTGCAGCCGCAGCTGAAAGATAAAAACAAGTGCAACTTGTACTACTAACTTACTGGGTTAAAATCTTACAGTATTTGGGAAATTTTTAAGTTGTTGATGAACAAGATTTTTGTACTCACCATTTTATTTATTGTAAATAAACAAATTTGTGTTTTTATGCCAAAATGAGAGTTAGTGATAAAGCAAAAAAAAAGTACTTTGGAAAAAGGCAAAAGGAAATATTTTATTTAAATACTTGTTGCATATAATATCTGTTTATTTAACATAAAAAATTACTCATTATTTTAGATATTCTCCCAATATATTTCTAAAATTATGTTTCATTGCTTGTTGGGTTTTAGCTGGTGTTTATGCGTTTCACCGGTGCTAATGCCAGATCATCAGTAGACATTAAAACCACAAAATTTATGAAAAAGTTTAAAAACGTTACAAGCTTTATGTAGAATTTTTCTAACAATATGAGAATTATAATTAAAACAACCAACTATTTCATTGTTTTTTTATTGCATTTTTTTCCAATCTCTTTTTGGTTTCCCTTAATATATATTTAGTGTAAAGCAATGTGTTAGCGATTGGAAAAATGAAATAAGTAAAAAATAATAAAATTATTGGTTGAGTTTATGAGGAAGTTTTTATTTTTGTTTCTTGTTTTATTTAAAATTCTCATATTGTTTATGAAAATTTTAAATGAAGCTTGTAACATTTTTAAATTTTTTCATAAATTTTGAGGTTTAAAGATCTACAGATGATCTGGTGTAGTCAAAAGTGAAACCTAACCTAACTTCAACTCAAAAACCAACAAAACAAAAATTTTTTAATAAATAATATTAATTTCGTAATTGAAATTCATATTTAGTTTTTTCTGTAATTAACTTATAAAAAGTTTAGATTTTTAACATAAATCTTTAAAAACGATTAACCATAATAAAATAAAAAAAACTCTGAATTAAGAGAGCTAAGTTTTGTGGATTTTTTAAGAAATTTGTTAAGGAGGTGAAGAAATTTTGCAAACTTTTTGGAAAAAAAAATTAGATTTAAAACGTGGGGATTTAAGAAGTGCATCTTCAATGCTGTAAATGTTTGCACAACAAGATATAGTCCTTCCTTATTCTTCGGCATATGTGTAAACAATTTTTATCAAATCAACCTAAAAAATCAATTTCGATGTTCCGTGGTAAATTAATCTATTTACAAACCATTATTTTTTCTAAAGTTTTTCTAAATTAAAATTTTTAAATTCGAACTTTCTTTTATATATTATACTAGCTGACCCAGTCCTTGTTGCTGGCCCTAAGCAAACATTAGTGTTGTATTACCACACGATTTAAATTGACCTTCTAAAGAAATTTACGGCCTTCAAATAAAAATTAATGGAATACCTATCATAAATTTTTTTACAGAATAACTTACATTGGAGCCGCTTGAATTGGAATGGTAAATCGTTGGAAATTATCGGAATTCGTGGAATAAGTACGTCTTCGCCTTCGAATCTGCCACCGATGATTGTTGCCTCGATTAAATTTGGTGAACAGTTTTTGATGGTCAATCTGGTTCCGTTGCATAACTTTGGTGCGTTTAAGTTGCGAACCGGGTGGTTGCAATGAATTCAAAAATTCTGTGGGACAATTGACGGCTTGTTCTGCATCCATTACTGTGTCGATCAATTTGTATTTGATTAATTTGCCGGGCAGTTTCAATTGAACTTGCTCATTGAGCTATAAATATTTTTTGTAAATAAACCGTAAACTCAGATTTTTGAATGCAACATTTTGAAACTTTTAAAATTTTGATATTGGATCATTATTAACAAAGGTTTTTTGTAAATATCTTCGGAACTACATAACCGATTTAAGAGTTTGAAAAACATGACAACGGCTTCCAAAAAAATAAAACAAACAAACAAAATAAATATATGTATGTATATGTCATTAGTGGTGCAATATGAAAATTAGATTTTGCCACGCCCCTCCGCCCGCAGACCGAAATCCAAAATTCAGACTTCACAGTGTCACTCGCCAAAAAATTTTTAAAAAATTTCATCAAAATCGGTCCAGCCGTTTTGAAGTCCATACGTTACATACATACATACATCCTGTTTTATATATATAGAAGATAGAAGAAGAAGATTTAATTTTAATTTAATTTTCAATTGCAAAGAGAATACAGGAATAGCAGATGTTGATAAATTTCATACTAACTCAATGATATTTGAAAGACATAAAATCAATTAGGACAAATAATTCTATGTTTAAATTTTTAATATGATACTAAGTTAAATAGTTGATATTTACGCACAACACTTATAGTTCTGATCAAAAGAATGCTGATGATGAAACAGTAGCTTTTTTGAAAATGCATTCCCCTTAGCTAGAGCGGATAACTAAATTTTCCTTGATACTCTGTCATTATCACATTGAACTGAAAATTAAATTAAAATCAAATATATGTTTTATTGCCTATTTTTATACCCTTCACCTGTGGTGCACAAGGGTATATATAGCTTTGTCATTCCGTTTGTAATTTCTACAATTTTCATTTCCGACCCCATAAAGTATATATTTTCTGAAAGCTTGTGAATAGAGGAGTCGATTAAGCTCTGACCGTCTGTCCGTCTGCCCGTCTGTCCGTGTGTTGGTTGAAATCAACTTTTAGAAGCAACTATATGTTCCTCAGATCTGTATATGATATCAATCTCTTGGAAATATCCAGGAATGAATCGCTATTGAAATTCAGCACAATAGCCCCATAACTTTCTGAGATATGAGCAAAAAACCACGACCACCTCGTTTTTTTCACAATTACAACAACAACATGCATACATACATACATGTAAAAAACATACCAAACAAAAAAAATTACAAAAAAAAAAAATATTAAAAATAAGAAAAAAATAATAAAAAAAACTGCAAAAAAAAATTTTAAAAAAATTTTAAAAAAAATTTTTCTAAAAAAATTTTTTAAAAAAATTTTAAAAAATATAAAAAAATAATAAAATATAAATAATATATTAAATAAAATAAAATACAATTTTTTTGGCTCAGCTGGGATTCGATGCCACATTTATTCTAACGTGTACGTATGCACGTATTTTATATGGGATGAATGGTGATACAAACAATTGTTATTGCATGACTACACGTTGTGAAGGGTATATAAGATTCGGCACGGCCGAATATAGCACTGTTACTTGTTTGAATTAAAGTGCCGATAATGCTGATTATACCTTTCACCTGCGGTGCACAAGGGTATATATAGCTTTGTCATTCCGTTTGTAATTTCTAAAATTTTTATTTCCGACCCCATAAAGTATATATTTTCTGAAAGCTTATGAATAGAGGAGTCGATTAAGCCTTGATAGTCTGTCCGTCTACCCGTCTGTTCGTGTGTTGGTTGAAATCAACTTTTAGCAGCAACTATATGTTCCTCAGATCTCTATATGGTATCAATCTCTTGGAAATATCCAGGAATGAATCGCTATTGAAATTTAGCACATTCGCCCTATAACTTTCTGAGATGTGAGCAAAAAACTACGACCACCTCGTTTTTTTCACAATTACAACAACATACATATATGTGACAGCACATAGAGAAAGGGACCTAGAGGTAAAAAAAATAATTTTAATTTTTTTTTGTTGATGTGGAGAACATCTGAGCATCGAATCAGACCGATCCCATGCCCCAAAAGTGTTCCCTCCCAGAGATATGCGCATTTTATAAAAATGAAGTCGACGATTCTAAGCGCAAATAGAAATTTATTTATTTTAATTTTTTCCCCTACTAAATTAACAAGATAACTTGATTTTACGAAACTACAAAAAATTTATTTTGTTCCTTATGAACAATTTAAAAAAAATAGAAAAATCATTTAATCTTTAAAATGGCTCTCCTGAACAAAACCTATTTTTACCCTTAAGTCCCTTTCTCTATGCGCTGTCACATATACTGGTGAGAGTAAACGTGGCATCGAATCCCAGCTGAGCCAAACAATTTTTTTTTTATTTTATATATTATTTATATTTTTCTTATTTTTTTTTATTGTTTTTTTTTTGTTTTTAATATATTTTTTTTATTTTTTTTTTAATTTTTTTTTTAGAAACATAGGTAAACTCAATTTATAAGTTTACAATAGTATGTTTTCTATATGTATGTTTTTTACATGTATGTACGTATTTTATATGAGATAAAACAATTGCTATTGAATGACTACACGTTGTAAAGGGTATATAAGATTCGGCATGGCCGAATATAGCGCTCTTACTTGTTTTTTATTAAAATCATTTGGTACCTCTGCTCGAACCTGTTTATTTCAGTTTCAAAACTTAAATTTATCTATTGCACAAATTTTGTATAAATAAATATATAAATTTTCAACATACTTAAGTTTAATTTCCTTTTAATTTTTATAAATAAAAGTAATAAAAATTATAATATTTTTCTTTCGATATTAAATTTCGACAATGTAATATCTATATCTATATTGATTTTGTTTACTGTTGTTTCACGTAAGATTATTTAAATTATTTTGTTTTTTTATTTATTTTTTAACGTTTTGTTTTTGCATTTTTAAGGAAAAATTATGTGTTTAATTACAAAAGCCACTATGATTCTTTTATCTAAGCAAACAAGATACAATGGACTAATACAAACTGCATAGTACGTATTGAAGTAGACACCTGAATGGGGAGAAGTTACAACACACATTCCAAGAGATTGTTGGTTAAGTGTGGAATTATGTCATTGTATACAAGCAAGTATGAGGTGGCAAAGACCATGATTGTTGATGACGCTGGAAACTTGTCTATTGTGAGTTGGCTAACTGTGCCAGTTTAAAGTCAATAATTAATTGATTAAATGTCTGCAAAAGAGTTTGTTTGCTGCACAGACTGTCTTTATGAATGTCAGTCGTTTATGGTGTCAGAGTCCGACCATTTGAATGTAAGAAGTTTGAAGTCATGATTTGTTAAATAACGGAAACAAAGACCGCGTATTTTAAATTAAAGTAAACCAGTTAAATTAGTATTTTTTTTCATAGACATAAAAAATTTGAAATTAACTTAAAAAGAAATATCTACTAATGGAGTTAGGAAAAGTGGGTAATGTTTGATCGTGTTTTAAATGAACAACTGTTACCAGTTCGATGATTTAATGTCATACATTTAAACTGTTTTTCTTATAAACAGTTAGTAGCTTTGTCTTAACTTCATGGTCATATGATTTCAATAGTCTTAGTGTTTTGTTGTCTGTAAAAATTTAACAAATTAATACATATTGTAACATGCATAACATGTTGCACCCTGTATACGCAGTAAACTACGCATGAAATATATGTTTTAAAGCTTGTACAATAACGATTTGTTGTTGTTTTTTTTCAACTATTTACTACAACAAACATTCATTTATTTTACAAATTTTATTTATTATTGTTTTTGTATTGTTTTTATAGCATTCATGCATAACAATTAATGCCGTTTTTTATTAAGTGTATTTCAATACCTTGTAAGTTCGTATTAAATTAATCAATAGTTTTTTACTGCATTTTTATAATTGCTGTTACATTTGGTATTACAATGGAAAAAAAGTTAATAGACCGCAATTGTTGTCAATTGTTATATTTTATGCTTAAGATTTGTTTTAAATAAGTACTGTAAATAGGAAATCTTTAATTTAATCATGCCTAACTTTAGTTGCTCCAACAGTAGCTAACAATTTTTTAAAACAATAGTTTTAACAGTTCAGCGATTACTAACCTGTTTTCTGATCGAAATAATTGATTATATGCTTCATATAGCATATGTGGACTTAAATTTAAAAAAAAAAATTTTTTTTGATTGTTGGTGCACTTGATTAAGGAAATATAAAGAACTGTTTTAAAAATTATTTTAGTGTTCTTTTTTTTAACTATCCTATAAAACTTAGAATTTATTGAAAAAATCAAAAACTTTCAACTGATTATATTTTATATGTTTTAAAAATTATTTTAGTGTTCTTTTTTTTAACTATCCTATAAAACTTAGAATTTATTGAAAAAATCAAAAACTTTCAACTGATTATATTTTATATAGCACGGTGTTTATGACATTCAAAAAATCATTCTTCAATGTCTAACACCTAGATAGACTTAAAAATGAAAAATAAAAATACTACTTTGCTTTCAATAATTCCAGCCAAAGGATGAATATGGCGTAAATTGCAAGTATAACATACTTACATTTTATATCTATTAAAAACTCTTTTATTACACTGTATTTTACTTAGTGATAGCAAAATGCTATCATTACTTTGTTTTTGTTCCGCTGTCATCACATTATTGATGCAACTAGTACAACAGCTATTACCACAATTGAAACACTTTACAAACTTCATCATCCTCTTAGTTTTTTCCTAAAGTCATTATTATTTTACACACATTTTATCCAACATAATAATTGTGTTGGTCATAATTTATTTTCTATTTTATTTTTTCCCCATTTAAAAAAAAGTGACATACTTTTTTACAAACATTTTTAGACGACGTCTGAAAAAAAAACACCTAAGCGCAGCAATGCTGTAAAAACACAAGCCGAATAAATTAACATGTGTTAATATTTGTTTTAACATTTCAAAGTAAGGTTAGATATTTTTAATACAATTTGCTAGTGAAATAATAAAAAAATATGTTTAAGATGAACTTTCTTTTGCAACAATTTTAATATGATGCTTTAATATATTTTGTATGTAGTAGTAAATTTTGTTTTCTTTTTTACATTCAAAACATTTAATATTAATTGTGATATAATACATATACATTTGTATATTAGAGCGTACCCTCTTTTTTGGTTCGAACCAAAATAACTTTTGGAAGTCAAATTTAAAAGAAAAACTATTTAACGAAGATGGTAAACCTTTATATTCGGATCTTAAGTTATTATATGTAACCTTCTCTAAGAAAAGGGACCTAGTGTGTGAAAATGAAGTTTTGAGAAAAACGTATTTAAAGTTTCAAAACGCATTATCACTGTGAACACATGGGTGCCTATGTGGTGACGTATATTTTTCGCTTTTAGTGTGACAATTCCTTTGCTATTGTTGCTGCTCTGTTTGTTATGATCTCGATACTTGATTCTTAAGAAGCAACCAGTGACGGTTTTGTACGTTTTTATGGGGTAAATAAATTTTTATCAGAAATCTAACTCATTTCATCTTATTCTACACCCTTTTAGGTACCAGAATCCACTCTTAAGTTTTAACCCGTTTTTTGACTCACTAGGCCCTTTTCTCGGAGAAAGTCATATACATATATCAATAATTTTACCTCAAATTGTTTCTTTAAAGTGCCCCCTTTTATAATTCCACTAGATGTTAGTTTTAACCGCCCTAAAATTAAAAAAGAAAGTCAGTAAATTTTTGCTAAGAAAGAACCATGGTAAAATTGTTTTTTTTTTTTCTTATTGGATGCCAATGATCAATGTCCCTTAAAGCAAAACTTTAGTCATCACGAAATCACACATAAATACCCGACTGTAAATGCCGAAAGTATAACGAAAAACATCAAAAGCCGAACCCTACGTTTGCTTAAAAAATTCGAATTTTTGCTAAACTAAAAACTATTTTTAATTCGTTGATGTACGAAATTTTTTTTTGGGTACGGTCTAACGTTCATTTATACAGTAAAAAACAACAATTTAACAAAACAAACTAAAATATGTTTTTTTATGTTATTTGTTTTAAGCAATTTTAATAGACTTTGAAAAATGTATAATTAACCGAAATTATTATTAAAAATTAGTTTTTTAGTGTTAAACTAATTATAATTGACAAAAATGCTTGTCTGTGCAGAATTTTATTTACCCTACAATATGCATATACTTATATACGTTCATACAAGGTTATTTTTTTAATGATTTCAAAATATGTTTGCATGAAAAATTTTATGAAAAGGGAAAATCTTAAAAATCCATGTTAATAAAAATTAATGTCAAAATTGTTTTTTTTTTTTAATTTATTTAAAATCGGAGAACGGCTGGACCAATTTGTCATATTTTTTTTAAATATACATACGCTATTAATGTTAGGCATTATAATAATACCTTACATAGTTAAAATAAAAATTAGATGAAAATAATACTAGGTGTGACAGCTTCTATTTATAGAAAATAAATTCATTGAAACATTTAAACCTCGAGCCGTTTTTCAGGATCTATGAATATTAAAGTTTTTAAACTTGGAACTGATTGAATGAGGTTGCTTCACCTTTCATACAAAGAAGAAAAATTTAAGGTCATATCTGCAGAACTAAAATAGTTATAGGCTGCGAGCATAGGACGTGGTATCTCCATACCAAAAAATGTATTTGATATCCTTTTTGAAAAACTATTGGTTTTAATTTAGTACAAGCTACTTTTGACAACATTTTTATTTTTATATACAAAAATGATAAGGATCGGAGCAGAAGGAGTGATACCCTCATATCTTCTAATTAATATTTTGCAAAAACTAATACATATGTACATATATATTTTTGTTTAAACGAAACTTAGCTTCTACAAAATTCAAACCGTTAAATTTAAATTTTGTCCTAAAACTGAAATATATTTGATGTATTCAAAAAAAGTTTTAAGTGTCATCTTGTCATCATTTTCTAAAAATTTCGAAACTAATGAAAAGCATTGCATTGTTATTGTGAAACTTTTAGAAATTTTTAAAACTATTAAAATGTATAACATTATAACAATGCGATACTCTGTACATCTTGTGAATTTACCAACTGTAAAATGTATGTATGTATGTCCTTTAAGTATTGTTAAAAGTTTTCCATGATACTTTAAAAAAAGTATTAAAATCTTGAACTCTTTGTAACCATTGAGAAATTCTAAATTAAGTTAAATATGTTAGAAATAAAATATTTGTTTGACTTTGGGAAATTTTTTATTTTCTATTTTATTAATTTTTCAAAGATGTTTGGGATTCGAACATAGACGTTTCTAAGAAAATTAAAAATACTAATCTTTTGCACACTTTTAAAATAATGTTTAAATTCATTTAAATTTTTTCTAATCTTTATCAAACATTAGTATCAAGGCATATTTATTCATCATGTAATTGCAGTTCGGAAATAATTTTTTTGTTTATATCAAGGTTGGCAACCGATACCGTTATTGATACCGATACCGATTAAATACCGTTTAAAATTGATTACCGGTATCGATAGCGATACCGAAATAATTTTTTGCGTAAAATACCGGTATTCAAATACCGTTTCCCTTAATACCGGTATTATACCGGTATCATCATTTCAGTGTTTCGGTATTTAAAATGCATACCAATTTAGCAAATAGCATCAAATTTCTATATGTTCAACACTATGGTGTTAGTTGAAATAGCTTTTTTACCTTCATACACCACGATGACATCACTGCCATTGTTTTGCTACTGGCCAAGGAGAATTTGCAGTGGTTGCAGTGTGTCAGCTGTTCTTTGTTTCTTGCAAACAAATTTGCACCAAAAAAATGAAACATAAGATTTGTTGTATAACTAAGGTCACCTGTATAAATTTGTATTGGTACAACTGAAAAAAGCTTTTCTTTGAAGCGCACAACTTAAGTGATCAAACTAAATTTAAAAGCATTTAAAAAATATATATGATAACAAGAACAAAATGCCTCGACCAAAGGAAAATATTTGCAGAAAATTTTTTTAATTTGATTTTTAAAAAAATATTAACAACTGCATTGTCAAGGAAAAAGAACATGTGTGTGTTCCTAATATTACTTACTAAATATAATATTTAGAAAAGAAGTTAATGTTTAGTTAATATTTTTGTTAATTAAATCTATATATATAAAAGTGAAACTCTGTGTGTGTGTTAGCTATAGACTCCGAAACTGTAAAACCGATCGGACTCAAGCTTTGGCAAGTTGTTTTACACATACCAGGGAGTGTTTATGGGTGGAAAAAAGTGGGCGGGGCCATGCCCATAAAAATGAGTTATCAGTTTTAGCTACTTGCACTTGACCGATTTTTCTGAAACTTTGCACACATATCGAGCTGTCATGACTAAATAATTTCGTGATAAAAAAAAGTGGGCGGGGCTACGCCCCTAAAAAAAGGTTATAATTTTGAGGTACTTGCACCAGACCGATTATTCTGAAACTTTGCACACATATCGAGCTGTCATGACTTAATATTTTCGTGATTAGAAAAGTGAGCAGTACCACGCCCATAAAAAAAAGGTATCATTTTGAGGTACTTTCACTGGACCGATTATTCTGAAACTTTGCACACATATTGAGCTGTTATGACTTTACAATTTCGTGATTAGAAAAATGGGCAGGGCCACGCCCATAAAAACAATTATAATTTTGAGGTACTTGCACTGGTCCGATTCTTCTGAAACTTTGCACACATATTGAGCTGTTATGACTTTACAATTTCGTGATTAGAAAAGTGGGAAATGCCACTCCCATAAAAAAAATTATAGTTTTTAAGTTTTTGCACTTGATATTCAATTAAAATTCAGAATGCATTTCGATTCATTAAGGGGCGTAGCAACGCGCGCCGGGATTGGCTAGTAAATAAATAAAAATTAAGGGCCGTATTCATAAAAAATATTTTAGATTTATTGAAAGCTTATTTGACAAATTTCTCTACAATATCTGTCAAATAAGCCTTTAATAAACCTAAAATATTTTTTTGAATACGCCCCTAAACATGTATATGTTCAAAATCTTTTATTTTTAGCCAATACCGGTTTGAAGCACTGATACCGGTATACCGATACCGTTATAATTAAAATACCGATACCGATACCGTTACCGAAATAATAAAAAACTTCACACCGATACCGATACCGTTATTCGTTTCGGTTGCCAACCTTGGTTTATATTTATTATATATGAAGTTTGACGTTTGAAATAAATTTGAAAAGAGAGAAATTTGTTTTTTATTTATGCAATTTGACAGCTGCAATTTAGAATAAGTGTTGAAAAAAATAATCAGCTGATGAATCAAGAATACCTGATGAATAAATATGCCTTGTATAAATAATTTCAAAATCAAAAAAAAATATTTTTTGAACCTGGGAACTAACTGCCGTATGCAGTCAAATTTTCATACAAAATCAGTTAAATTAACCCTCTATTAATCTTTGATAGTTTATTGGCATACGGGAGTAAGAGTGTATATTTTTTTCTTATTTTAAAAACATTTTGTCATTAAATCATTACCACATTAGCTAGAGAAATATTGAAACAAAATTAAATCTTAAACAATTTATTTCAAGCTTAGAAAATAGGAAAACATGTTCGCCTATGTTCTGTATTCTAAGTGAATAAAATCACTCGGAATTGCCATTGTAGTATTAGTCTCTTGCGTAAGAGACTTGCGCAAATCTTTTGTTTATGGATAAAAGAGGTAAGGTTGGGTTAAGAAGAAGAAAATTGCTCTTTGCTAACTTGCCTGTACTCGGCAAGTACTGGCAAGTTTTTGATTGAAAAATCAAAAACAAATAAGAAATGTCAAAACTTAAAAAAAATATATGCAAAATAAAACGAAACTTTGGCAAGTTAATTGGTCTGTCTGGACGTGAAAGCAACTTTAAAAGAAAATAAAAAACTTGCGAAAGAGACTTGCCTATTCAGAAAGGGGACTTATTGTTTATAACAACAATTTCATAGCAATTTCGAGTGATTTAATTTCTCTTGAAATGCAGAACACAAGCGATTGTGTTTTAAAGACTCATAGCGTTATAAAAAATTATTACTATAAAAGTTTTTTGCAGAAATAGTTTAATAAATATTTTGTAAATTCAAAAATTATATTATTATACACATAAGCAAAAAAAAATTTGAATATTTAAAGCCTATATTGGTTTTATCTGTTTGTATTACGACTTTTGCTCATAATACTAGTTATCTGACCAGCGAGTGAAATAACTTTTATTTAGATTTTCAATAGCATAGTTCTTTAAAAGAACAACACCGTAATGACAATTTCGAACGAATTGATTTTATTCAAAATACAGAACAGGAGAGAGTATTTAAAAATTAGTCAAATTTTAGTCTAACTTTTTATTCAAAATATTACTTTTGATCCACTTTTGCTATACTACAAACAAACACAATTTCTTAATTTAACGATGCTTAAATATCATTTGATTAACTCAGTATATCTTCTCTCCACTACACACTACAATGTAGATTATTTCAAAAATATTTTACTTTCGCTATTAAAATTAGAAAGAAAAACACTATTTTTAATATTTGTATGCGATTTTTTTTTTTTTTTAGTTTTTTATGATTGTTATTAATGTTAATGCTCAAGCCTAAACTATAATTAAATATATTTTGCACGTAAATGACCGAAGTCAAAGTAATTTGCTTTAATAGAAAATTTGTTATGGACAAAGAGAAAAAAATTTATATGGATACACAAATATAGTGTAAATAAGAAATAAGATAAATAAACAATAAAGATTTAAGAAGAAATTTGTATTTGTGAATATTGAATACATACATATTGAATACATAAACATAAATAAAAGAATCATATATGAAATCACTTTCATTAACATTTCTTTAAAAAAAATCTCTTTGTATATTACACAGGACAACAAAAACATATTTGTTTTTCTTTTTTAAAATGCCTGACATTAACAGTAGTATATGATGTTTTTAAGCAATCTGTTTTGGAGTTGAGTATGAAAAAAACATTTAACGTAATATCATTTATATAATAAGAGAAGAAATATGTTCATCATAATTTAATGACCTGTGTAGACTTTGAGTAAAGGCTGGATTAGCCGACCGGAATGTAATGTTTCCTTAACGGAACGCAACGGCAGATTGTTTTTGTTATGTGTAAAACAGTTCGAGCAGTTATAGTAATGTAATGTGAAGTTGCTGTAACGTCCGAACCTGTTAAAAATAGAAAATCATTACGTTTCTACGTGACATTTATTAAGAGTGATGTCAACTTAAAGTAACTTAAATAGAAAATACTTTGTAAAAAAACAAATAAGTAATTAATTTTAAAAATTTTCTAAAAATTTCGAATTATATATATATGTATGTACATAAATATATATACATATATAAATAAAGTGTGTACATAATATTCTGTAGAAAGTTTTTTGAAAATTTTATAATTCATGAAAAATTATTTTATGCCGGAACTTCTTTGATTATGACGTAGATAAACAAAGTTCCCCAATTTCTTTTGGTTTAAAGCACAACCATTTAACATTTTATCCTGAGCTTTGCGAGATTTTTTAATCACGACCACGCGTGACATAAAAAATTATGACATGCATACACATCCACTTAAACCTTACAATTGATTTCAAAACTGGTATTAATCGTACAACAAATCGCAACACTTCCATAAAAATAAAATTTATAAAACAAGTTTTGCATGCTATGTTTTTCAAAATATTTAAAGCAAGATTTTATATAATATACGTTTTATATATAAAATAATATTCATTATTTAAACTGTTTTTAAAAAATCGCTGTAAGACGTTTCCATAAATTCTAAGGCACCGTATTGTCAACACCTTTCGTTTTGGTTGTTTATGTAGTAATCATATGGCACGTTTTTAAAGTTTCTATAACTACACTAAAGTTGTACGTTAAGTAAACCGTGCGGCTACATTCCATCAACAGTCGGCTAACCAAGCCTTAAATTAATTCTTAGATCTACGAGGTGACTATAGTACGTAATCTCACGTCTTTTTTTTACATTTTAAACCACTTTAACTTTTTAAAAGCTGAGCTAATATAAATCATAATAAACTACATTCGTAGTCAAAAATAATATACATTTACCTCACCAAGGGCTGATCCAAGGGGAGAGGGTACAGGATATTTTCCCGACAAAACAATAAGTTGTAGTTTGACAGCCATTGAACAAACAACTCGTATTTATTTCTAAAAAACAAGCCCCCAAACACTTAAGTCGGATCCGAACTTGGCCTTTCTCAGAAGCTAAGTCTTAATCCATAATATGTACTTTGAGGGCTTTCTATTTAAATACATGCTAATATTTTTTTTTTTTTTTAGTTAAGTTCTCAAAAAAGATGTGAAGATTTTTCCTCTTCTCTTTTTTTTTTTGTTTAATATCAAGGTTGCCACTTGCTTAAAATTTTACACTTTTTGTATAAAATCATTTGGTATATTTGGCGTATTGCTTATTTAAGGCTAGTTTAACTTAAAGATGATTTTAATGTCTATTATAAAAAGATTTATAACAAGTCAGAGAGCTATAATCCGTCTATAACCGTGCCGAATCAGATAATACCCTTCACCATCAGGTATATAGGTATGATATTATATAAAATGTTGCTTTATTATTTTCGAAGCCATCTTTGATTTGGAATTTTTACATAATCAAATGTTTTTTACTAGTTAAGCCATTTTTTTGACTTAATATGTTGATTTAGTTAAGAAAAAAAATGTTGACGCCATCTTGGATTTTACACTTTTTCATAGTTTAATGTATTTTACAGGTCGAGCCCTTTCGTTTTATGTCAATATTGGCGGTATTGAAGGATACAAAGCCCTAATTATTATATTTGATCCATATATCCGCCATTTTACTTAGGACGCCATCTTGGATTTAAACTTTTTCATAGTCTTCTGTATTCTACTTCTCTTCATTTGATACCAATATTGGGGTGGTTGAAGGGGTTGAGGAAATGCATTTTAATATTAGAATTGTTCTATATGGAAATTTAATGTACTTCATTTTGTAGTAGAGGCCATTATGGACTTTAAATTTGTTAATAACGTATTATATATTGCTAAGCTCCTTTATTTGATACTCATGTTGACTCTATCTTTAGTTTAGATGCTAAAACAAATTATTTTCGTTTGTAAATATTAATAAAAACACCGAAGCAGTTGTATTTTGGTGCTTATAGCTTAGTAAGGCTCAAATCGAGCTGTCAGGTTTTCTTATGAATATTTTTGAGGCTATAACTTGCAATTAGGATTCTTATGTGTATCAAAAAATAATTCAGAAGCTTTACTTTCTGCAACTTTAAGAAGAAATACTTTCAAAGAAAGCATGGCACATTATTAAAGCAGTAACTTTAATTCTTGTAATTTTATTGTTTCGTTGCAAGAATGAGTGAAAAAAATTTATAAAACTACGGTAACCCTGTATCTCAAGATAAAAATCAGATATTATCACACGTCTAATAATAATGACCCAGTTTTATTTTAGCATTAACACCCCAACTTAAACCCAGAAGCCTATTTTTTATCACAGTCATAGAATAAAATTACAGACAAGATGACCCATCATAAACCTAATTCTTTTACAAAGAATTCTGTATTCTTTAAAATACAAAAACAACATTTTTTAAAACATTCCATCTATTGATTTTTAAATATAATTTATATTGAAATTTTAAATTGAATCTCTTTTTCGGCATGTTTTGTTTTTTGTTTACCTCTTATAGTTACTATAACGCAAATGCTGTAATTAATTGTGAAAATAAAAAAAAATTTCTTAACAACAATTACATGAAATCAGTAATATTTAAAGGAAAAGTTAAAAATTGAAAAACACGCACATGAATTCATATAAAGATACAAAAACTACCAGCAATTATTATTTAAGAAAATAGTAAAACAAGAGCAACTACACAACAACAGAAGTATTTATGAAAATAAAAGAAAACCAATTTTTATTAAAGTGAACAGATCTAGATAATAAAAAAACGCTCAAATTAGGAAAATTATAGGGTTAAATATGAGAACTATAAGAAATGACAGCTTAAGTGAAATTTGTTTCAAACTGACAGGTATTTAGAGTGTAGTATTTTTCAAAAATAATATTTGGTGAATTCAAAAGGTGTCGTATTGCCATAATGTTATGATTATTGACAATTTTAAAAAGCTTTAAAAATTTTGCAATAGATAATACAATATTTTTCATTAATTTAAAAAAAAAATTAGACATTATGACAATACAACACTTAGAACTTCTTGTGAATACATCGGTTGTTTATGTTGGTAAAAATATTAAAAGAAAAAAATGTGAGGATAGAAATTTCAAAAAAAAAAATATACATATACATATAAATTTTTTAAGAATTTTTCTTTAATCTACTTAAATAATTAGATTTTCTTAATTTATCCAAAACTACTATTAATTCAGAGTTTTTTGGCTTAAGATACATATAGGCTAAAGTTATTAAATTTTTTATTGTTAGCAAATTGTTTGATAAAAAAAATTTGTGTTTAACATTCCCAAGAAAAAATTTAATAATTCTTAGTTTTGAATAAAGACTCATCTAAAGAAATCTTATTTAATATAAAAAAAAACAAGTTATGCAATTTTATTTAATTATTTTAAAAACAAAAGTTAATTATTTCATTTGCCATATGAAATGGCCCCTTAAGTCTTGTAAGACAAAAGTTCTTGTTTTTTTTTTAACACTGCAAAATTTTGAAATTTAAAACGGAAGTAATATTACGTATGTACGTAACGTTGCTCTGTTACTCTTAATCTATTTTATACGTTAACATATTAACAGGGGTATGCACTAAAAAATATTACATAATTAGTTGACCTTTGTAGTGCAATTCACTAAGTTGTTTTAATGATAGTCGTGTCGTTGAAAAAAATTAAACGAACATTTTACCGATTTCGATATTTAATAATATATTTTTGTTGTTATTTTTATCTAAACGAAAATAATTTTGTTGTTGTTTATTTTATCAACAAAAAGTTAAACCTTATACCTGACTCAAAATACAATTGTTTAAGTTTCGGCTATGGCGCTACTACCTTTTGGAATTTTGTTGGTGGTGAAATTATTTTGTTACTTTTTTTTGATAAAAATGCAATTGATTGTAACAATTGTTGAGTTTTGTTTAAAAGTATTTAGTTAATCGCAAACTCGGTAGTGCAAACACCAAAAACTATTGTCGGATCGTTAAAAGTTAGTGAATCGCAATCCTGATTGCAAAGACTTCATGACAGCAGAAGATACTTAACTGCTACAAAGTATATATATAAGTAGTAACATAGAACCGCTACACGGCTTATTATAACATACTGTCTGTGTAAGGTGTAGGACTAAAATGTAAGCCCATACACTAATAAGTGGTTCTTGATGACCTACACATGTATGTAGTTGGAAAGCAAAAATAACTTAAAGAACACTTTGTTATTCTTTTTTCAATTTTTTTCGAATATTAGTCTAACCACAGCATTTTGCCTTAGAAGGCCTCAGTTAATGGCAGACCAGAGTCACTGGACTAAGTAGTTTTACTAGAATGACCTATTCGGAAGTGGCTAATACTCGTCGTAGTTACGGTTTGCTTGCTGTTTGTTCGCAATTTTCAAGAGAGATATGCTTGGGGTTTATCTGTATCTCTATTAATGATATCCGGTCTTATTCTGTCCTATTGCAGATTAGCTACATACCTTGAAACAAGAGATGGAAAAGTCTGAGCGATGTTCGTGTGCATGATAATGTATGAAAATTTGCAAACTGTAATCTTCGAAGGCATTAAATTCATCTAGTGATAAGACCACTGTCAAGTACTGCTATCACAGTAGATACTGATGACAATCTTTACACATAGTCAGATCAATAATAAGTTTTATAAGTTTTTTCGTAAAAAAAAAATTGTATATGGATCACTTACACTAAACAGATTTTTTTTGTCATAAATTTTCCTTAATAAGTTTATTTGTTTTAAAATAAATATTAAGTTTTTTATAAAGTAAAAAAAATTATAAATTTGTATAAAAAAAAAAAATTTAATTTTTTTGTATAAAAAGAATCTATTAAAATTGAAAATTAGAAAATCCCTTCACTAAAAATTTTTCAATTAAAAATTAAAAAAATAAAATTTTTAAGACCATACTTTAATGTAGCGAATATGTTTTATTTGTATAAATCACATAATCGTTGCAGATATACTATTAAATGCCTTAGTTTACATGAATTGAATACCCTTAATAAAAAAAGTTTTAATTTATTTGAACAATGTTTTGTATTGTTGTTAAATGTTGTTAAACATTGTATGCATTTAAATTATAAGCAATAAAAAAATAAGAATTAACACAATAAAGTTAATTTAAGACGTGTTTTTGTTGTTGTTTTTTTTTCATCTTTTTGCTACTGCTTTTAACAATTCAAACTTACGTCTGTTTAAAGATTTATATATCAGATTTAAATTTTAGAATAATCAGTGTTTTTCATTGTTGTCAGCTTCTAATCTTTGTAGAATAGGAAATTAAGTAAGACTAGCAAAAATTAAATTTAATTATACATGTTAAATAAAACAATGATAAATATTGTCTAAATTTATCATATATGTACGTATGATTTTACCAAACTAGTCATAAAAATAATATTAAAAACTGCACAATTATAAACGATAAGAATTATGATTATTAAAATCTAAAAACAAGAATAAATAATTGTAATCTTGTGTTCGCAAAATTTTTTTTAAATTCTATTACATATGTATGTACGTATGTAAGTCATTTATTTTAAAAATATAACTGTTATAATAAGCTAATAAAGATCATGCAAATTATAGTGTTTTATACATTAACATCATTAGAGCACATGTTTTATGTTTTATAATTTAAGCCCTTCTTGCATCGATTACCTGATTGACTACCTTATAACTGAACGTAACAGTAATAACTAATCGAACTTAAGTTTAATGTTTAAACTAGTTGTTGTATAAAGAAGTATATATTTATAGCTTTTTCAAATATTAGATTACATTCACTCAACACCGTTATCCATCACTTTATCTAGACTTTATTCTTGGCATACAGTTGAAACCAGTCAAACTGTCTCAAATGCCACAAACTACTACCACTACTACTTTTTCTACAACTGGCTGAAGTAGCTAAATATGTATAACTGACATAATTTGTAGTTTGGTCTCTTAACATTTCTTATAATAATTGCCTATGTTAACAAGTTTTATTTCTCTTTAAAACAAACTGGGTCAAGAATTAAATAAAAGGAAACAGCAACAAGTAAAACAAAACTGGCCAAGAAACAAATTCAACAAAACACAATGGATTGCAAAATGTTAATTGTTTAAAATTCACATGCATTTTTAAAAGTACTTATAGATGAAAAAAAAAAATCCGAAGTTTGGGAAACCTGTGCTGCTAAAACAGCTACAAGCCTTGGATGGATTTTCGCTAAATTTCTAATGTGAAAAATTCTCAAGAGATTTTACTTCTGCGGAATTTTGTATTTGAGATTAAATATATTTTCATATCTAAATTTAGGTAATTTTTTATTTTTAAGAGGTTTAATAAAATTTTTTAATATAACAAGTAAGAGCACTATATTCGGCTGTGCCGAATCTTTTATATCCACCACCAATTTTGTGTACATTTAAAGCCAATATTTATTATTTTGTTAATCGCTATGAAATAATCTCTTTATAATAAAGTATGTATCACTTTCTTTGTAGAGGGTGGTTAAATCTTAAGGGCCCATGTTGAAGGTGAACTACACCTAGTCTTTAAATTTTTTTTTTAGCATTTCACTTGACATTTCTCAATCTCAAACTTACTCAATTTGATCCGTGGAAAGATACGCAAATGAGCAACGCTTTAAAGTTATTCAGGTTTTTTATGAAAATGGGCGTTCAAATCAAAATGCATTTTATGCACTTCGTGATTGTTTTTGTCATCATAATCGTTCAAATTCGTCCACAATCGGGAGAATTGTAAAAAATATTTAAATTTCTGCAAAACAGGTCTGTATAAAATGTTAAAAAATCTGTGAATGCCTTCTTAGTTCGTTGAATGGGAACCATTGCTGGTTTTTGCGATAGTGTGGCAAAAGAGCAGTCAACCTCGACTCATCATCATGCCCAACAATTGGGCATCAACATTGTCATTGAAAATTTGGACCATCAGAAAGAGGAGTGGCGCCAAGAATGGGGGGGGTCTTTTGGCCGATGTTTTGTTAAATACGTAATTGAACCATACAAATATTATAATTACAAAAAGAAATAATAATAATTTCCTAAATAATTTGTGTTTTATTTAAATTCAACATCGGTCCTTAAAATTTAACCACCCTTTATAACTTCGATATGCTACTAAAATGCTTTTGTATATGTAGTCTTTCAATGAAATTGGGCGTTAAAGTAGGCGTGTCAATAAAGTTTCTGCTAATAAATACAACTTAGATATTTCAATATAGTCCTTTATTTTCCCAAAAACTTTGTCAATAGAGAAATTTCATGAATTTAAGATAAACCGTTATATGGGAGGTAGGCGTTAAAGTGGGCGTGTCATTTAAACTTTTTGGCACAACAATTACATTGATTAGAAGGATATACGTAGCAAATTTCATCATAATACCTCTAATTTTGTCGGTTTTATAAGCTTTTAAATTTAATTAACGGTAGATAACGTGAAAAGTGGGCGTTATAGTAGGCGTGTCAAAGTTGTTTTTGCGAATGAGCACAACTTAGATGTTTCCATATAGCCCTTTATTATTCCAAAATCTTTATTAATAGAGAAATTATATGAATTTTAGGTAAAACGTTATATGGGAGGTGGGCGTAAAAGTAGGCGTGGCACCTTAATTTTCTGGCACAGTAATGACATTGTCTAGAACGATATACGTAGCAAATTTGATCATCATTCCTCTAATTTTGGAGATTTTGAGCTTTTTAATTTCAATAACGGTAGATAACGTGAAAAGTGGGCTTTATAGTAGGCGTGTCAAAGTTGTTTGTGCTAATGAGTACAACTTAGATGTTTCAATATAGTCCATTATTATTCCAAAATCTATATTAATAGAGAAATTATATGAATTTTGGGTAAAACGTTATATGGGAGGTGGGCGTAAAAGTGAGCGTGGCACATTTGTTTTCCGTTACAAAAAAGCGTCTTACCAAAAAGCAAAGTGCGCAAAATTTCAGAGTCGTACATCCAATTTTGTTGCTTTTATGACGTTTTTGTTTTTAAATATACCCAAAAATACACTGTGCGGTATACATTTTCGTACATTTTGATCGATAACTCCTCTCCTAATGCATAGATTTAGACAATTTTCGGGAAAAATTAGTGTCTTTACCCAGGAAATATATATTCGAAGTTTCATGAGTCTACGTTAAGGCGTTTGGACACAATTCCATTTTATTCGATGTTCGAAGGACACGGTTTTTTCGACCTACTCTTGCTTTTCGAGCTATAACTCTCTTCCTAATATTCCGATTTAGCCCATTTTCAATACCAAACAAACCTTGTCTATAAGAAAGATTCTGGCAAATCATGAGCCCCCTAGCTTTTTCGGTGCGACCTCTATCGTGCTTTCAACAGACGGACAGACATAGCTAGATCGTCATCAAATCAAACCCTGATTCAGAATATATATACTTTATGGGGTCTAAAATGGATATTTCGATGTGTTACAAACGGAATGACAAAATGAATATACCCCCACCATTTTTTTGGTGGCGGGTATAAAAAAAGTTCGACATAAAAAATATATATAAAAATAAGTTGCATTGTGTTCAATTCAATTAATATGAACATGTTATTTAAATAGTAAATTTTTTTTTCAAATTCTATGGTGGGTGGGGTGGTTTGTTTTACCTAATGATTGTAGAATAAAGAGATTCACAACTGAACAATGAACAAGAATAACAAAATTGTATGATTTAAAGCAGCGATTAATTATTTTAACGCAAAAAGCATAACGTCTAAAACAATGATTCGTTTCTTAGTTCATCCTCACCATCAACATGGCACCGTTAAAGATTTGCCTCGAACCGGTAGACCACATTTAATTCGCACTGGGAAAAATATTAAACGTGTAAAGCACACTGTTAATAAAAACAAGTAACAGTGCTATATTCGGCCGTGCCGAATCTTATATACCCTTCACAACGTGTAGTCATGCAATAACAGTTGTTTGTATCACCATTCATCCCATATAAAATACGTGCATACGTACACGTTAGAATAAATGTGGCATTGAATCCCAGCTGAGCCAAAAAAATTTTATTTTATTTTATTTAATATATTATTTATATTTTATTATTTTTTTTATATTTTTTTTAAATTTTTTTAAAAAATTTTTTTAGAAAAATTTTTAAAAAATTTTTTTAATTTTTTTTTAAATTTTTTTTTGTAGTTTTTTTTATTATTTTTTTCTTATTTTTAATATTTTTTTTTTGTAATTTTTTTTGTTTGGTATGTTTTTTACATGTATCTATGTATGTATGTTGTTGTTGTAATTCTGAAAAAAAACGAGGTGGTCGTGGTTTTTTGCTCATATCTCAGAAATTTATGGGGAGATTGTGCTGAATTTCAATAGCGATTCATTCCTGGATATTTCCAAGAGATTGATACCATATACAGATCTGAGGAACATATAGTTGCTTCTAAAAGTTGATTTCAACCAACACACGGACAGACGGGCAGACGGACAGACGGATAGACGGTCAGGGCTTAATCGACTCCTCTATTCATAAGCTTTCAGAAAATATATACTTTATGGGGTCGGAAATGAAAATTGTAGAAATTAAAAACGGAATGACAAAGCTATATATACCCTTGTGCACCACAGGTGAAGGGTATAAAAACATCAGAAATATCTACCAAAAGACGTTCTGCTCAGATAGGAACAGCTCGTACATCACTATGGCACATTTGAATAATATTATTGTTATTGCCACATAAGGTGCAGGAATAAAAATTCGCAGATCATCGGCACCATCAAAACTTTGCAGTTAGTTGGTCAGAAATTAAATCAACTTTATTGAAAATGTGATTATGAATGAAACTAATTTCTATTTAATAAACAGAACTGTAGGTTCTGAAAAGCATTACATCTTTAAATATTATTAGGACTTATTTCTTCGAAAATGTAGATGGAAGTTATAGCAGATGAAGATGCGGTTATAGCCGCATATAGAGAGCAATATTGGATTATGATAGAAACTTTTTTCTAATCACTAACAGAAAATATTCGATAATTTCTATATTTATGGAAATATTTTGATAAAATCTTAACATACAGGAAACTTATGTACCGTACTATTTTGTCGTACTATTTATCAATGGGCTCAATAGTCATCACTTGTCATTGTTATGTGGTATAATATTAAATAGTAATTAAGCGCCGATCCAAGGGAGAAAGGATCTTTACTGCAACTAAACGGTTTTCATACTTTGTTTAATATCCTAATAACTTGAAATATCATACAAGGACAACGTCTGTCGGTTCCGGTAGTATTAATTTAAAAATTAAACTTTTTTTATGAAGTTTTTTAGAAATTCTGCATAGACATACCCCTAAAAAAGTAATAAGTAATAAACTTATAAAGATTTAAAATATTTTAGAGAATTTGACTGCTATTGATATTGTCATCGATTACTGATTTGTTAAAAAATCGAAATCCCTTAAAATTGTTTTCATCTAACAGACACACTATCTATATGCACAATATTTTAATTTCCCAAACAAACTGTTAATAACTAGAAAAATAAATATAATAATTTATTGAAAACAAAAATGCCGTTATAAAGAAGTTATACAAAATAAAGAAATTCGGTAAATTGAAGATTTTACCCACGGTCTTAAACAACAAAAAAATACAACCACACAAAAAGTTAAAAATATGTTTATTATAATGACAAAGAAAATGATAATGACGATGATGCTAATAATTATGTTCATATGTAATCATAATTACAACGTAATACCAATAAATAAATACTGCTATAATACTTAATCATATTTATTTTAGTACATTTAGTCATTATCTATAATAATAGTAAAAAAACTGTCAGTTCCACGTAGCCACAACTTAAATAATATTCACACATACTTCATACATACATATGTGCTTATATTTATAATTCGCTACTTGCTATTGTAATTGTGGTTAATGTGGTGTCTGTTATTATTTATTTCCCATAACAGACTTCTTTAAAAATGTATTTATATTTTTGTACTTCTCAATAACAATAACTTTGGTTTAATAACAGCATGTAGTTTGTAAAAAAGGAAACATAAAACAATACGTACCTATAATTATTTGTTTTATTTTTTTGACTTTGCAGAAATATGGAACTGAGTAATTTTGGTGCAACGAAAAAAATGTCACGCGAAGAGAGACGATATTCCGTGCCACATGGTCCAAATTCACCCCTACCACCAGCAGCCTCGGAAGATTTGCATGCTTGGTCTATATACAGGTAATGCTAATTTTCTAAATAAAAATTATTTTAATTCAAAAATATTATAATAAGACAAATAAAAGACTTTTGTATAAAATATATTTTTATTTAACACATTTCATATAATAAAATAATTTTTGAAAAAAATAATATAAAAAGAAATAAAATTGCAATTTTTAACATATAAATTTTTGTCTCATAATTCCTTTTATTAACTCTTTTTTAGTTTATTAATGTGCTATACAGGGTGGTCCAATCAAAACGCACGTTGTTTATTGTAAATAGAACAAAAAGTATTCAGAGAATTATCTTAATCTCGTGTGTTCTGTATTCCGAGTGAAATTTAATCATTCGGAATTGCCATGAAATTGCTGTTATAAACAATTACACTACAATGGCAATTCTGAGTGATTCAATTTCACTTGGAATGCAAAACGCAGGCGAATATTTTTTTATTATTATAGAAGGATTTATGACAATTATGTGTGACACAAAATATCTGCCAAATGCTCGCCATGGCTTCAGTGTCATACTTCAATCCGATTGTCAATACTTTCATGACACTGGGACATAATTAAGGTTTAATGTCATAAATATGCCGAATTATATCATCCTTTAGCTCTTGAATTATTCTTATTGACATACACTTTCTTTTATAATCCCTAAAGAAAGAAGTCTAACGGTTTCAAATCACGTGATCGTGGCCATTAAATTTGCGAAAAAAAACCAATTTGCTCTGTGGCAAGGTCCATATCTTTAATCTCTGGCCACAAGAAGTCCGTTATCATTGTCAATTGAACTTTGAAAGCATGTTAATTCAAATTTTTATTCAAATATCGTATCAGTGATGTTCGTGAGATGTTCAATTGTTAAGCACGACAACAAGTCGAGGTTAACACTATCGCTAACAAAAATTGTTCCGCAGAACTAACTGCACGAACATGCACAGGTGTCTTCACATTTTCTACAGACCCAGTTTGATGAAACTTGAGCACAATTTTTTCGATTGTGGGCACATTTGGTCGATTATGCTGACGACTTAAACGCCCATTTTTATGGTTGAATATATCAAACAGTGAAACAACTTTTTCATGTAAAATTCTTTTAAATAAATTTTTTATTGGCAAAATATTTTAACTTTGTGTTTTAGAACTAAAAGTAATAATCTACCAACGGTTCAAGGCATACTAATTCATCAGGTAATTGCAGTTCGGAGAGAATTTTTTGTTTATGTTTTTTATATATGAAGTTTGACATTTAAAAAAATTAGAAGAGAGAGAAAATTGTTTTTTATTTATGTATCTTGACAGCTGAAATTTAAAATAAGTGAAGAAAAAAATAATCAGCTGACGAAACAAGACAACCTGATGAATATATGTATGTGCCTTTCAACAGTTCATGAAAAATTTTTTTTTATTAAAATGGCATGCTATGAAATTAAATGTTAAAAATAATAAAATAAATAAAAAGAATGACAATGTATAAAAAATATTCGATTGACATGATAAAGAAAACTAGCAGTCAATGCGTGTGAGAACACAGTTAGGCGATCGCATTAAGGATAATGTCATCATATTGATTAAAGAAAAACTCCTTTAGAAGACAATATTACGTCAGTGAGAAATTTGAAAATATTTAAACGGACATAATTAAAGGCAGAATATTCTACAACAATTTGGCCAATTGGGACATTTGAAAATATATGTATGTGAAACTGAAAATGATTTAAAATCAAATACTTTCTGAAATGTCAAACATTATCCTGCATTTCAGACACGAATTCTTTTATTTATCCCTACACGGAAAGAAATCGTTTTCAAAATTTTGTTTGTATTCAATAACGATTGAATTTGCCCCACCTTGCGACTATTATTAAATAATTATTGAATAAAAAAACAGGTGGCGGTACCTACATATAATAATTATCAAAAAAAAATGTCTAACACTTTTTACGACAAAATGTCTCATATGACAATAAATATTTCTTTGTCTGATCAGTCATCTCTTAAAACAACACAGCCTTAAAAAAGGTGCAGTTGTGAATTCTAAATTGTTAAAACTTCCCCATTTTGATTAACCATCAATGCACCTGAAATATTTGTGTAGGTATTTTAACTGGTCAAATTATGACTGAACACAAGCACAATAGTTTTTTTTTAATTTTTGTGTAGCACATACTTTATGATATTAATTTGTTTGTTACCGAAAAACCACCACGGTTGATTAGATTCTAATGAACGGAAATAATCATAAAATTGCATTGATTGATAGATGGATGTTTTTTCTCTCTCTTGAGTAGAACCTTTAATTCTAAATCCATAGAACAAAAGAAACAAACAAAAATTAAATAACTTACACACACACCCAGCATTTAAGCCAATTTCTGTTTGAGTTTGTAATCAAACCAACCAAACCGCTTCCGTTTATTAACTTAATTAACAATAACAAAAAATTTTATTCACTTGTATGTACATGTATGTGTTTTTTTATTATTCTTTGTTGCAGACAAAATTTAAATTCTGATTTTACTGACTCAGCTCTGGGGTCTTCTGACAAATCTCCGTTGCCATATGGAAATTTTCAATTACGCGATACAACAGTACAATCAATACTCAATCATCCGCGTTATGGTCCCAAGTAAGTTGTGTGTGTGTGTGTTGTTGCATGCAGCTGCAATATTTTTGTTTTTTATGAGGATTTTTTTATTTGCTTATACAATCATTTCATTTTAAGATCTCCATTGGGCTCTAACATGTATACGTATTTGAAGTTTGGTTTACCTCGCGTTTTTCCACCGAATGCCGGTTCACAGCGTTCACATCGTCCCGGACCAGGTCCAGGCCATATGCGCGGTAATATAGCCAGCGGTGTTAATGGTCGTATTAATCGAGGTTTTCGTGATAGTTCGGCGGGTCCAGCAGCTGGTTCGTCTGGTTATGACAGCAGTGACAACGAAACTACACGCAGTCGTGGTCCACCCAATTTAAGGTTAGTTTAAATAAATCACTTGTATTCGCAATATATGCGTTAGAAATATAATTTTCTTTTTGATCTACTTTCTGTAGAAAATATCGTAGTGAATCGGATTTTCGTGCCATAGGTGGTATACCAACAACACGACCCGATTCCAGAGCTCAAGGCATCCCTATGTCAACATTACGACAGGCCAATAGTCGAGCTAGTATAGCAGGTATGTTTAGAAGCAATATTTCGCTTGGTTTAGAAATAAAATAATTTGTGTTGTCTTTTAACTATTTAGTTGGCGCCCATGTCAATACTCATCAACAGTACATACCCAATGGCAAACACTATGGTCATCGTTCACACAGTGAGGCTGATTTGCTGGCGAGCGGCATTGATGTTTACGATTATGGTGGCGGCGGTGGTAGAGAATCACGCCTATATGCCTCATCAAGACATCGTCGCAATCAAATGGAACAAGCAAATGGTCATATCATCAATTATGGCATGACACATCGTAAACGTTCTGAAATCGGTTTGGTTTATCCCAACATACAAGTACATTGTTTAGATGTAAATCCTTGTTTAAGAGGTGTATCCTTGCAAGCTAAAGCTGGAGATTTATTTGCCATAATGGCAACATCACAAAAAGAGGGTACCGCCTTGACAGAATGTTTGGCCGGCTTAAGAGAACGCATGGGTGGTGAAATTTTAGTAAATGGACAACAAATAAATCGTCGTGGTTTGAGAGGGTTGTGTAGTTATGTGCCTGCTTTGAATGTATCATCGTTGGATCCCAGAATGAGTGTACAGTGTACTTTAAATTTTCATGCCACTTTAAGAGGACCAATGGATCGCAGTGATTTAAAGGAAAGGGTAAGTAGCAGAAATATAATTCTAAAATTAAAAAAATATATTTATTTGGTTGTTGGGCTTAAGCTGGTTTATATGCATTTCACTGGTGCTTATGCCAGATCATCATATCCCGAATAATTTAGTAAATTATATTAAAAAAAAATGTTAAACAATTTTATTTTTATTTTCAAAGATGGATGTTCTTATTGAAGATCTGGGTTTAACGACAGTGCGTGCTTCAAATGTTTCTTCTCTAACTCACTCCGAAAAACAGCGTCTTAGTGTAGCCTGTCAATTATTGGCTCAATCTTCAATATTGATTTTGGATCAGGTTACTTCAAATATGGACATATTTGACACTTTCTTCTTGGTCGAATATTTACGACAATGGTGCAGTGGTGGTCGTATTGTCATAATGACTCTACAACCACCCACATTCGAAATTTTGTCCATGTGTTCGGGTGTTCTTTTGCTGTCAGGTGGTAGAACTGTGTTCTCGGGTAGTCGTTCGGACTTACCCCGTCATATGGGTGAATTGGGTTATCCGTGTCCGCCCTTTAAAAATCCGGCAGATTACTATTGTGAGTGCATTTATTATCCATATAGAGTATAGATAAGTTTTTTTTAACAGATTCGCTTTGAAAAATTGTATATAAAGTTAAATTTATTTAAATTTTAATCAACTTGAATCTAATTTCTGGTTTAATTTTAGTGGACCTGGTTACCCTAGACGACTTATCAACAGCCGCTTTACTAGAATCATCTGCACGCATAGAATCTTTAGCAAATTCATGGGATCAAATAAATTCCGAACCGCCACTAGCTGCACCGCCAGCCTCAATGCCCAATTTTATACGTAAAGCTGGATTTTTCGGACAATTGAAGGCGTTAATAAAACGTTTTGCAGCCTACAAACAACCTGGTTCGCTTCTCACATGGATCAGTAAACTAATATCGGCTGCTGTGCTATCGTTGAGTATTGGTTGTATATTCTGGGATGTACCAGCTTCAGATCCACAACTCACCTATAACGACCGCTTGGGTTATCATCATTGTGTCATGGCCCTTATGTATTGGCCATTACTTATGTTAACCATAAGGGATACCCAAGAGGATCGTAAGCATGCCGAACGAGATATACGTTTAGGTTTATACTCACGTTCGCTGTATATAATTGTACAGGTAAGTTAAGGTGATATTCAGAAAAAATATTCCAAATAATATGTAATTAATTTTGGTTATAGAGCTTATTGGGTTTGTTTCCCAGTCTGTGCATATGGTTGGCTTATTTATTACCCGCTCATAGTATGGCCGGTTTGTACACCTATACCACAAGTAGTGATACTGGTATTTACCTTTATATGGGTAAGTTTTACTGTGGTTTCGTTTTTTCAAATCACATTTTGCTGAATTAATATTTTTCTTCGCAGGTTACATGTTGCTCTATTTAACGGTCATTCAAAGTTTGGCCTTATTCTGTGCACATCTAATGCCCTGCAAAATTTCTGCAACGATTGTCATCACTTTGATTACTTTGGGTTTGACAGCAGTGGGAGGTTATTCAGTTCATCCCAAAAATTTATCGAAAATATGGTCTTGGTCGGAATTGATATCGCCCGAAAAATGGCTTCTACCAGTTTTAGTACAAGATGAATATAGTATAGAAACCTTAGCGAACTCCGCGGGACTACAGTTATGTCGCAATAAACAGGTGTGTTAAACGAAAAAAATAATCCAAAACCCTATATATCGATAATTTGGGCAAAGCCAATAAAATATTTGCTTTAAATTCATAATTTCAGGTGCAACATCAAGAGATTATTGTGCAGCAACCCTGCCCACCGCCTAACGGTACACAAGTGCTAGTCGATTTTCAATTATTGTCAAAAGATCATAAATTAGATCCAACGGCGACCTATGATCAAACCACAACGATTGCTTTAATATTTGCGTCGGTTATTATATTCTTTATTACCTTTTTCGTATTCGTTTGTAATTGTCGCAATATCTTTTGTAAAAAACAAAAAAAGACCTTCAAGGATCGTGTTTAGAGTTAACGGCATCAAAATGCAGAATAGACAATATTAAAGCTAAAATATGAAAGAAGTGACTTCTTTTAAAGTTTATCGTAACATTAAATATTCTTATGTATACTTAATTAGTGCTGCAATATTTTAATATAATGTTTAATCCATAAGTTTAACGACTTCCATAGTTTATAAATAAGTTAAATTTTTTATTTTATTTTTTTAGTAAATTAAGCATGTACAGGTGTATTTAATTATACTGCACATTTTGATTTTGCATTTATTTTGTAACAAAACAATTTTAAAATTAAATTTTAAAAGAAATCTATTGAAAAAATTAAACAAATATAAAATTATTACTATTAAATCTTTGCAAAAGTACTAAGAAAAAACATCTAAAAATTTTTATATTTTATATTTTTTTTTATATTTAAGTTTTAATTTAATTGATAATAATCTTTGTCTAACTAATATTGTTTTCAAGAAAATTTATTGTAAAATATTAATAAAAATATTTTAATATAATTTATAAATATTTTTGTTTAATATTCATAAATATTTTTGTTTAATAAAAAAGAAAGCGTACGGCAAGTGTTCTGACATAATGAGTACACATTTTGATTTGTTTTTATGTATATTTTTAAATGATTTTTAAATGATCTTTTGAATGCTCACATATTTTTTGCAATTAAGAAGAATAAAATAAAGATAACGCCACCATATAATTAAAATTTTTTGCGCATATTGGAACTGTAACGTAACACAACTTGTATATCTATTGGCTGATAAACTTCAAAGAGCTAGTGATTTTAATGCCATGGGTTTGAGCTTTTATTAACCCTCTTTTTCAACCTAAACTAACCTAACCTAAGCAAGAATGCTATATTCGGCCGGGCCGAATCTATCATATCAAAGTCTAGATTTTGTATTTAATGTAATACGCCATTTTGTCTTTAATTTTATTCTAACAATAATGGGGCTGAAAAAAATATAATACATTTTGTTTTCGACGTCATCTTGGATCTTACACTTCTTCATAGTTTTTGTATTCTACTAGTATGATATCTACATAAGGGGGTTGAAGGGAGTAAATTTTTAATTACTAGATTTGACGCATATATAAATTTCGTGTACGTCATTTTGTGGCAACTCTCCAGAAGCTGGAAAAATCATTTTTCGTTTGTAAATTTTAGGAAAAACACTGAAGCAATTGTATTTTGATGTTTATATCTCAGTTAGTTTGAGGCCGATTTGTTAGTCTTTATCTCGAATAATTTTCAAGACAAGAACTTGCAAACGAGTGTAACTGAAGTATCAAAATATTAATAAGGAGCTTTAGCAAATTGATATATATTTTTCCAAATTATTTTTTCTATAACTTTGCCGATTACTGAACGATTTGTATGAAATTTTGTATAATAGCCCTAGAGACATATCGTATTTAAAAATGAGTAACAAACCGAGAGGGTAAATATTGGTATTAGATAAAAGATCTTGACCAGTAGGGTACAGTTAATTATGAAAAGTTATATATCCAAGATGGCGTCATAAATAAAATTGGGGATATGCAGGCTAAATACTGTCCCACTCAACAATCACAATATTGGTATCAATCGAAATGGCGTCGTAAAAATAAAGCAAAATGGCGTATAACATTAAATCTTAATTTTATATCACGCTACAATGTGGTCTCATACTTATTACTGTATATGATTGTCAATGATACTATCAGATACGGCGGCGTGGTGTAGTACTTAAAATATATATAAAACCAAGCACCCCAGGTAGGATCCCTCGTACAGGAAGGAAAAATTTTCGCCATTGGTTTTCGATTTTTTAATCGATCCATCAGAACATTAAATCCCGGAATCCCCATGACTAATTTATTTTTAATTTTTATATGCGGTGCATAGTATTAACCTTGTATTGAAATTGCCACTCCCACCAATCCGATTCCGATAACTTATAATACTTGTATATTCTCAGGAATATATAATAAATCATATTTTAAAAAGCGTTCACGTGATTTACAGCCTAGACAAGATACTTGTCTTAGCTTATAAAAAACATAAAAAATCATTTTATTTAAATTAAATTTTAAAGTCTTTTCGATTACTTTTTATTTCAGTTGCTTTATAATTATAGATGATAATTACATCCAACACTAAAACATTTCGATCAAAGACTGCTGATGATGAAATCGTAACTGGTTTCGAATTCCACTCGGCTAATGTCGGGATAAAAACTTGTTTTTTTGGTTATACTTTCATTAGTACAAATAAAAAATTTAAATTCTTCATATTTAAAGAATTTAAAATAAAAAAAACTCAAGCCAGAAATAAATTAATATTGTCTTTAAAACATAAAGTTCGTGGATTAGTTTAAACAAATAAGATATTTTTTGAACTTTTGACAAATGATTTTAAACAAATTTCTTTATTTTTTGGAAAGCACAAAAACAAACAGGATATCAAAAAATAATTTTTCTAGTTACGTGATTTCTCTTACATTTTACACATAGAAAGTTGCCAAACAAAGCGCCTTAAAAAATGCTAAATTGAACTTAATTGGTACCCTCATATAAACATTGAAATATGACAGAATCCATTTCATCTGTGCATTCACATATGGTCTAAAAATACTAAAATTTTTTGAGGAATTGCAAAAAAGGTTTAACCTAGAACTAAAAAACATCAAATAATTTTATGCAAGATTGGATTTATCATACTGGATTTTATTTGTCGATTATTATTTAAGTAAAAAAAAAAACTGGTTCTAAATATAATTAATCTTGGACAAAAAGGAAATGAAATATTTTACTGCCTTATTTTATTTTCAATATCAATTTACTTAAAACTACTCCAAAAAAAACAGTTAATGATGGAAGAGACGTAAATTAGTATGTGCCATAATAATGCCATGCTCATTACAAGCAGCAATAACACCAGCATCATTGGTTGAACCAGCCGGACTGGCAATATAAGAAACACCACTCTAAAAATAAGCAAAAAAAAAATTGAAAAATTCAGTTGAGGAACACACAAATATTTCTTCGAATAAACCTACCAAACGTGCACGATCAATGTTGTCTCTGAAAGGGAAAAAAGCATCAGAAGCTAATGCAACACCACTTAATTCCTTAAGCCAGGCCGATTTTTCTTCAGCGGTCAATAGAGCAGGCACTTTTTCATACATAGCCTCGAATTGAGCGAAAGGCATGTCCTTGCCCACTGTGCCATTTACAAAGTTGTCGATGGCATTTGAGATTTCAGCGCGTTTAACACCAGTTTTGAATTTCATACCAGCAACACGGGGATGTTGTCTTAACCACCAGTTATCAGCCTTTTCACCAGCCAAACGTGTACAATGGATGCGTGACTGTTGTCCAGCACCTATACCAATCACCTGGCCGTCACGGGCATAACAAACCGAATTACTTTGGGTAAATTTCAAAGCAATAGTGGCTACAATCAAATCTCGTACAGCAAATTCGGGCAATTGATTGTTTTTCGTAACAATATTTAAAAATAGAGCAGGATTAATGATGGCATCATTACGTTTTTGTTCCAAAGTCAAACCAAAAATTGTTTTGCGTTCCAAAGATGAGGGTTCATACGTCGGATCCATCTATATACATACATGTATAATAAAATACAAAAATTATTAAACAATCCTTTTATTAATTAAGTATATTACACACCTCTAAAATGCAGTAGGCACCATTCTTCTTTTTCTTTAAAATTTCCAAAGCAGCTGGTTCATAACCAGGAGCAATTATACCATCTGACACTTCACGTGAGATAATTTTAGCAGTGACAACATCACATACATCGGAAAGAGCAACAAAATCACCAAACGAAGACATACGATCAGCCCCTCGTGCTCTAGCATAAGCGGTGGCTAGTGGTGTTAAAGAGTCGAACAAATCATCAACCATGCACAATTTAGCTTGTTCTTTGCTCAAAGGATTACCCACAGCAGCGCCAGCGGGAGAAACATGTTTGAAGCTAGTGGCAGCTGGCAAATTTAAGGCCTTTTTCAACTCTCTTACCAATTGCCAACCGTTTAAGGCATCACAGAGATTGATGAAACCAGGGGAAGCATTTACAACTCGCAAAGGCAGCTTTTCCAATTGTGTAAAAATCTGAGCAGGTTTTTGATGGGGATTCATGCCATATCTCAAATTAAGTTGCGAAACACCATTTGAGTACTGCTTGCGAAAATAGTCCGAAATGGCATCATCATAAGTGGCAGTATGAGTAAAAGCTTTTAAAGCCAAAAATTTACGCGTCTCTATAGAAGTATCACCATTTTGCTGAATTTCAGCTAAAACTTTAACATAATCGTCATTCTCACAGATAACAGTGACACGATCATGATTCTTAGCGGCTGCTCTTAAGAGAGTAACACCACCAATATCTATATTTTCGACCGCATCCGCAACAGTTACATCGGGCTTGGAAACTGTATTTACAAAGGGATACAAATTACACACTACCATACTGATGTAGTCAAAATTTTGCTTTTGCATATCAGCCTGATCAGAGGATGAAAGACGGGCCAATATTCCACCATGTACAGCAGGATGTAGAGTTTTAACACGACCACCCAACATTTCAGGAGCACCGGTTATGTCAGAGACATCCTTGACTAAAAGTCCAGCATTACGTAGAGCAGTAGCAGTGCCACCACTAGCCACCAATTGATAACCTAAACCACTTAAGGCTTTACCAAAATCAACTAAACCGGTTTTATCCGAAACACTAAGAAGAGCTACAAACAAATTTCATTTATAAAAATACGTTAATATACATACATAAGTACATACAAAAGAAACCATAACTGATATAACCTACCAATGCGTTTTGCAGCCATTTAATATATTTTTATTTTAACAAATAATAAAAAATAAGTATGTTTTTCCTTTAGTGTGTTTAAATTGAATGTTTTTGCCGTTGCTGTAAGTTCAAGAATATTAAAAATTTTAATTTGTTTTTTTTTAAAAAGTCTATTTAATCATAATATTTTATTGCCCTTTTTGAACTTATGGTCAAGCGATAAGCCTTAATAATTTACAGATGTATACGAAATTTATTTGTATTAAATTTAATCTCTCCCCAGCCAAGAATTATCAGTATCTACCTATTATTTAAAAAAAATATAACAAAAACATAAGTAATGTTTTTGAAAACATATATTATTAGCAAAATTTAAAAACAGCTAAACAGTTATTTTTACTATAAATGTTGCACTTAATCTTGTCTTGTCAGTGAGGCTATTAAAAAATGAAGTAGTACTTCTATTGCATCTAAATCCAAATTTATAATCATGAATAGTTTATGTACCTACAAATTACTTTAATTTCTTTTTAAATTGAGAGTTCGTAAAAATTTTATATTTCAAAGATCATTTTAAAATAATACGCAAGTGCATATAACTTTTGAAATTATATGTGCATATATCGTTACTCAGATCTAAAAATAACGTATCTTACATTTAAAACAAAATTACAGGAACAGATACAAAAATTTATACCAGACTTATAAGTCTTCTTTATAGTTTAAAAACTGTAACAAAAATTATAAAAAAGTCTAGCGTACTTTTTTAAAATAGTACGTATGTATGTATACACGCCTGTTTTTCACACAAGTCTGTTATTTATTTATTTTTTTATATTCTGTACTTCGGACCTAAATAGGGTATGTCTGAAAGCCATTGTTGGGGTTATTACGGGATATTGTACATTAAGAGCTGGGATCAGTAGATGGGATGGCAATACACCGGACTACTGTAGGATGTGTGAGAATGAGTCTACAAACACATAGAGTTAGGCGTTTAGAGAATATCATTGAGATCGGTGGTTATATAAACTGTGTTATCATATTGTGACACTTTTTCTGAAATTTATTGTAAATTAAACAGTTGTATTAATAATATTGGTTTAAATTTTTAAATATAGGTATTGGAGTCAAAAAAAAAAACATTTTTCATTTATCACTTGCGAAAAGTGTTCAAAATTAAAATTCTCATATATGTATGTATGTATGTTTGTAATGCTAGGCGCAAAACTTGTCTTATGAACCGCAATAACAACGAAAACAAGTAAGATTGCTATATTCGGCCATGCCGAATCTGATAATACCATTCACCATCTTGTACATTGGTACAGTGACCACAGTGTAACTTAGCCTAGATTTCAGATTTAATGTTATACGTCATTTGGCTTTATTATTTCCGATACCATATCTGATTTTGAGCTTTTAAATTTTTTTTCTTATATGTCAGTGACATAACTACCAGACCACCAACATTTTTTAATAGTTTGTATTTGTTTGCAGATATAACTTAAGACAATTTAAGGAATGCATATTTATATACAGATACAGAGCTGTAAATGATTGCAATCGATTTAATTGCAATCACATGATTTCGCTTTAATGATTGCAAATTTTTTGATTGCATTCAAAATTGTAAATTGATTTCATGATTTCAATTTGAAATCATGAAATCAATATGATAAAAACGATTGAATCAATTTTTTGAAATCAATTTATATATAAATTGATTGCAATTACTTTAATTGCAATCAAATCCAGTAATTGCAATCAAAGTTAAATCAGAATCGTTCTTTTCAAATGAAAAATGGCAATTTTTATTTACAAAGTTTTGTAAAATTGGTAAACATTATTTCTAATTGCAATCAGTTCTTCCGTAGAAAAAAAAATGCAAGAAATGACTAACAAACCTACGTTTTTCATGTCATTTTGGAGCCGATAAGTTTTAGTTGTTATTATCTAATATCCTCTACTTTGCAAAATTGCAAAGAATTCTCTTTTCAACGCATTCAAACAATTTGTTGCTTTTGTTGTTTTTTTTTTATAAATACAGTAATTTTTTTTATTATTTTTTAAGAAGTCGAAGTAAGATGAAATAAAATAATTTGTTGCTTTTGTTGTTTTTTTTTTTAAATAGTTGTTGTTTTTTTATTATTTACTTGGATTATTTACTTGGAAATTTGGAGGTTTCCACCAGATTCTAGTAGAAACCGCTAGATTCCAAATGTAAATTATTTCATTGGACTTTTACTATAGTTGTGATTTCAAGGGAATTTATTGAAATCACATGATTTCAAGGGAACTTGTTAAAATCACATGATTTCAACAAAAATTTGATTGCAATCGAATTGATTGCAATTAAATTAATTGCATTCAATGATTTCTAAAAAAAAATGATTTCAAAATGATTGCAATCAAAAAATATTGCAATTTTGACAATATTTCATTTTGAAATCTGAAATCATTTAGAAATCAAAGAATGAAATCAGTTTGGTTGAAATCACTTTGATTTCAATGTCAATTGATTGCAGCTTTTTACAGCTCTGTACAGATATCTATATATATAAAAGTGAAACTCTGTGTGTGTGTGTGTGTGTTAGCTATAGACTCCGAAACTGTAAAACCGATCGGGCTCAAACTTTGGTAAGTTGTTGTACACATTCCAGGGAGTGTTTATGGGTGAAAAAAGTGGGCGTAGCCACGCCCATAAAAAATTAGTTATCAGTTTTAGCTACTTGCACTTGACCGATTTTTCTAAAACTTTGCACACATATCGAGCTGTCATGACTAAATAATTTCGTGATAAGAAAAGTGGGCGGGGCCACGCCCCTAAAAAAGTTTTAATTTTGAGGTACTTGCACTAGACCGATTTTTCTGAAACTTTGCACACATATTGAGCTGTCATGGCTTTATAATTTCGTGATTGAAAAAGTGGGCGGGGCCACGCCCATAAAAAATTAGTTATCAGTTTTAGCTACTTGCACTGGACCGAATTTTCTGAAACTTTGCAAACATACTGAGCTGTCATGACTTTACACTTTCATCATTAGAAAAGTGGGCAGTGCCACGCCCATTAAAAAAAAGGTATCATTTTGAGGTACTTGCACTGGACCGATTTTTCTGAAACTTTGCACACATATTGAGTTGTCATGACTATACAGTTTCGTATTTAGAGAAGTGGGAAGTGCCACGCCCATAAAAAAGGTATCATTTTGAGGTACTTACACTGGACCGATTTTTCTGAAACTTTGCACACTTATTGAGCTGTCATGACTATACAGTTTTGTAATTAGAAAAGTGGGCAGTGCCACGCTCATAAAGAAAAAGTTATAGTTTTTAGCCTTGCACTTGATATTCGATTAAAATTTAGAATGCGATTAAAATTCATGAAGGGGCGTAGCAACGCGCGCCGGGATTGGCTAGTAACTTAATAAAAACAAAATATAATAAAATATGTAGATGTATTGTTTTTATTTATTCGAGCTAAAGATCACTTTTTTTATAAAAATTATTTTTATTTTTTTATTCCGATATTTCGCTACCACATTGGGTAGCTTCTTCAGGGAAAGTTTTTACAATTTATAACAAAAAAAAAATAAAATAAATAAAAAAAAAAAATTTGTTTTTTGAACAATTTTAATATTTTAATTGTTAATTGTTATAAATTGTAAAAACTTTCCCTGAAGAAGCTACTCAATGTGGTAGCGAAATATCGGAATAAAAAAAAAATTAAAAAAAAAAAAAATTTGTTTTTTGAACAATTTTAATATTTTAATTGTTATAAATTGTAAAAACTTTCCCTGAAGAAGCTACCCAATGTGGTAGCGAAATATCGGAATAAAAAAAAAATAAAAAAAATAAAAATAATTTTTATAAAAAAAGTGATCTTTAGCTCGAATAAATAAAAACAATATATTAATATAAAAAGATCGAATAAGTTTACATAATATATGTAGATATGTATATTTCAGATTTAGATCTTGTTTATAGTGCATTGTATCATCTCATTAAAATGAAATATGTACGTACATACATATATGTATGTATGTGTACATCCATACGAGCTTCATTCATTATCTTTATATTGATTTTGTCCGCATAAAAACATCCCATTGTTAAATTATAAATTGGGTTTATGTACGTATCAAAAAAACATAAATAATATCTGTTGTTTATGTACCGATTATTCTGATTTTCAATACCGATCTACTCCCTAGGGGCTTCAAAAAGTTGATTTCAACATACACACGGACAGACGGACAATGCTTAATCTAATATTCATAAGCTTTTAGAAAATATATACTTTATGGGATCGGTAATGAAAATTGTAGAAATTTCACACGAAATGACAAAGATTTTTTTCTTAACAAAATAAATTAACATTTGTAGTCACATTACAAGAAACTGGTTGAATCTCAATCTTCAAAAACGAAACAATTTTTTTAAGTCAAACCTTTTAAAAAATCTATCACTCTAGTATGTACATAGGTACGAATGGGATTTCTGAATTGTCGTTATCGAATGTTTTTACTTGATAAAGTTTAAAGGCGTCAAGGGCTTTGGTTAAGTGGGTACGCATGTTTATTAATTTGTGAACATATGCACATACATATCTTTTTATGTTTGTATGTATATGCGCAAAACAAGCAATACTAGTAAACCCACGTGCAATGTTTTCTGCTAGAAAGGTTATTTTTTTTTAGAAGTAGATATTTAACTAGCTTTTATTGTTAATTTCTTACTTACCAATTAAAAATTTATTAGAATTTTATTGACAATTATTAAATTAGCATGAAAAATAGACAAGTAGAGCCCTTATTTAGACGATCTGACCACAGATAAATTTATTCTACTATAGTTTTCTGTGGATCTGACTACTAAAGATACTTTAAGCCAGTGTACACTTAACCAGGTATACGCATCGTGAAATAAACTAATTTCACTGTCTCTTATTAATGTCAACACACATCATATAATATTTCAAAGCGAAATCAATTATCAGGTGATGGTAATCATGGTACAATCTTCAGGTAGCCTCACTAAAACAGCTGATTTTTTTTTTTTTCTTTACTTTAAGGTTCAACTAAAATGTCAAACAAGGCCCATTAATTAGGTCATTGCAATTGATCAGCTGATTTTTATTGCATGGTTGTATTGCTATTTTTTTTTTTTATTTCTGCCTCGCATCCAGACAATTCATCTTCAATGTTTTTTTGACTTTTTTTTCCTGTTTACTAAAATAATTCCCATTAATTAGTAAAAAAAAAAGAAAATATTACAAACAATTTTGACGTTGATGTAGTCAGCTGTTTTTAACATCTTCACGATAGCACACACTAACAAAATACATGTAGTTTTTTATATAATTTTGTTGTTGCCGAGTTGCAATGACCTTATTAATGGGCCTTGATGTCAAATTTTCTTTATGTATGTGTATATATCATATACGTATTGGTATATAATGATGTTATACTGGTGATCGAATTCTTTTAATTCGCTTTAATAATCTATAAATTCCTCTTCCATATATTTTCTAAAAATTATCTTTATGATTCGTATTCTATATAAAGGATTTATTATTCATCTGAGATGATTAAATATATGATATCATAACAATGTTTTATAACTTGACCAATGTGTACAAGAAATTTCAGTATGTAGCTCAAGCTTTGATGTGCAAAACTTAAACTAACTGAACACGGACCGATTACTTGGTCCCACAAAGTTTTATGTTATTCTTAAAACTGGCAAGGCCAGAAAATCAATCTTTAGTTTAGTACTTCCAATAAAACCAAATAAAGAAAAAAACAATGATATATCAATGCTTTACTTCCTCAACCTCGTATCTTAAAAAATAAAATTTTTCAGGAGAGAAAAAAAACGGTTCATTTTCTTATACTTCGGTGTTTGGTTAAAAGTTTAAATGCAATTATAAAGGAATTGATTGTATTTATATATATTACTAGTAATAATATACTAATCTTTTTTAGTTAAAGCATAAAACAATCGTTTGATATGAAAAAGTCAAAACCGTATATATTAAATTATGAGGTTGAGGAAGTAAGGCATCGATATTTTAAAAAAAGTTGCTTATTTTTTTAAAGCTGTTACCTAATATGTGCGTTAACTGTGTTGCCATTATTCGAGTTGTGCAATTTCGTCTATAAATTTCTTAAAGTGTTATAATAATTTGTCAATTAATGCAAACGTCATACAACAGCTGTAGCAGTAATGCAGTCTTGTTAATATTAGTATTAATTGTACTATCACAAACAGAAAACTGTATTAAAAATACTTAAAAGAACAACCGATTCTTAACAGCGGCTATTGGTGATGTGGTTGTTATAACTAAAAAGAATTTTTACATTGTTAAAAATAAAAACTAATTTTTGTTATTTTTTCAATATAAAAAAAAATATTTAATCTATTATAAGCGTAAAAACAAGCAAATCGATATGTATAATCCAAATGCCGGAATAAGGAGTCGTAAGTGGGAAAGTTTAAGGGAACAAAGTAAGGAAATATACGCAAGTACAATTAAAACTAGAAATTGTTTAAACTAAAAAATACCTCAAAAGGAAATAAATGACCATATGTACATTTACATACATATATATTTTAAGATCTTGTTATTTTATCTTGTTTGTTAAATACCCCTTTTATAAAAATTGTGTTGATTTTTCTGTTCAGAAAGGTGATGAGAAAATACTAACACAAAGAAGCAATGCGAAGTGTCCCACCTTTGCCTACATGTTTTCCTGTTTATGCTGTCTTTAGTCTATTTTAAACTATAATTAGTTTGTTTAATGTTTGTAGCTTGCAATATTAATTCCTTTCTTTGCCTGGAATTTCTGTTAATTAAATAAAAAAATTTCTAATAATTTTGAATGTTTTTTTTTAAAAAGCTTCCGGTCCTGGTCGCAAAATCAATCGTGTAAGTGATGTAAATGCTATGGGCCCTGCTGCACCTATGCCTAACGCTTCTCCCTATATGCAGCCTACTTCTGGACCTACTGTTCTAGATCCCATAATGCAATCAGGCGTTAACATGGTCAGTACTTCTTATTCCAGCCCTTTACAACCAATGCATCCTCCACAAGCTAACACATTTAATAATATTGGCATGCCAATGCCAAATCAAAACTATGGTTATGCATCGCCCACTTCTCAACCCCAACAACCACCACAATATAATACTGTACCAGCTGTAGCGCCGGCTGGAGGTGCTCCATTTGGTTCTCTGCCTCAGCAACCTGGAGTTGCTGGACAATATCCACAATTTGCCATGTTCCAACAACCCATTGTCCAGGATATGGCCATGCAGTATGGTCAACATTTGGCCGATCAGGGCAAACAATTAGTTGAGAATCAATTAACGAAGTGGGTTCCCGTATCAAAATTGAAATACTATTTTGCTGTCGATAATAAATATGTAATTAACAAATTACGTTTACTTTTCTTCCCATTTACCCACAAGGTAAGTTATAGAGAACATTTAGTTTTTATCATGCTTTTCAAGGCATATATATATATGCTTTTTTAAATCGGGTTTTCCAAAATATTTATTTAACAAAAGTTTTATTTTTGTTAATACATTTTCTTTTTAATATGAAAAAAAAACAATATTTATTAAAATATTGTTTTTATTTCGATTCTTAAACTAAACTTTTTTTTCACACATTCTATTTTTTAAAATGTTCGTTGTCAAATAAATAGCACTAACAACTTGATTTTCTGCATTTTTAGGATTGGTCTCTGAAATACGATCAAGAACAACCCGTACAGCCCCGATATGACATAAATGCTCCTGATTTATACATACCAACAATGGCTTTTATCACCTACGTCGTTGTGGCCGGCCTAATGTTAGGTCTACAGAACCGTTTTTCTCCCGAAAAGCTAAGCATTGAGGCGTCGAGTGCATTAGCTTCATGTATCTTTGAATTGGTTGTTTACTCGATTACACTGTATGTGGTAAATATTAAAACGAATTTAAAAACTCTGGATCTGTTGGCATTTTCTGGTTATAAATTTGTAACGATTGTGGCATGTTTACTAGTAAGCACACTATTTCATGGTTTTGGTTACTACATAGCGCTAATATATTGCAGTTTATCATTGGGCTTCTTTTTGGTAGGTTAATTAAAAGAGCATTATTTTTTTTTGACATTTATGTATATTTATACATTTTTTTACTTTTAGCTACGCACCTTGAAAACAAAAGTTTTACATGAATCTTCACCCACTAATACCAGCGGTGCAATTAACTACGATCCCTATGGCAATCCCCAGCAATTGGATTACACTGGTGGTCGCAAACGTAAACTTTATTTTCTTTTCTTAGTTGTGGGTGGACAAGCATTCTTATCTTTCCTGTTATCCAAACATTTATATTTTCCCGATGCCGCCACTTCAGAAGCTAAAAACCTTGATTTCTAATTTTAATACTCATTTATGTTTACATTTTTTAAAACATGTTTTTAGTTGAAACACTTCTTGTTTTTCTTTTTTTTTTTTGCAATTTCTTAAAACGTTTTATAGTTTATATTTTTTATACAATTCCTTAAAGAAATTGTAGAAATTCTTAAAAAGAAAACAAGACACCACAAAAGCATCTTTCCAATTTGATGTACGTGTGTGAGCTGAAGAAAACATTTTTATACGACAGAAAGTGTTTGTACTCCTCGGAAATGTTAGTGTGCTGGAAGTAAAAGATTTTAACCCAAAAATAATTTCCTGTTGCATTTAACCACTTTCATTTATTTATATTGGTTTGTGTTATATACTTACGTGTACATTTCTAACATAATTTAGTTACATATATTCGAAATAAAAAGTATATATTTTCATAAAAAGATAAAAAAAATTTTTTTTTTTTTAATTTTCACAGTTTATTGTTTGGGTTGCATTGATACAGTAAGAGGTATTGTCCGTCACTTGGTGGTGATCTCTGTCTCATAAGCGTTATTCAGCGAAAGTTGGTTTTAAGGTTTGGTTTGATTCCTGTAAGGGGTTTTTTTTGTTAACTTTAGACAGAATTATCTAAATTGAGTGTGGCACTATGTGTCTTATTTTTTTTAACGAGATTTTTCACTTTACCAAGAAATATGACGACACTCATAGTCAGACAGAATATTTAGTTACAGTAAGATGAAGGTTTTAAAAATATTTTGAGCTAACATTTACAGATTAGTTTCGGTTAAAAAACTTCTGAGATTTGAGCAGTGGTACTGTATAAGTATAACTGGGATCGTGGGTAACCTTCTAATCACCATCTTGCTTGAATCAGAGTATGTGCGAACATTCCTTAAATATCAAAAACAAAACTACAATTTAATTTCTATTTGATTTATATATTTTTTAATAATTTTTATTTAAATTTTCTTTAGTCTCTTCAGTTGTTTTTGCTCTTTTTCCTTTTGTTTGTATGTATTTTGCAAATTTATTCCTGTGATAATTTTTGTATTTACTATTGGTATTTTTTTTAGTTTTATTTACACAGAGTTGTTATTTTTTATATAATTATTATTTTTATTTAAACTATATTTATAAATTGATTTTTTTAAAACTAGATGCCTGTTTAATAAATTGTTTTTAACACTGTTCTTTTATTTAAATAATTTTTCATTTAATTTTACTTACTTTGCTTAAGGTTTTTATTATAAAATATACTTTATTTCAAATAGATGATCAACATATTAGTTTAATATTTGTTTTACATACTTTATACTTTTTATATATTTATATTAAATTGAGAAAGTTAAAGATAAATAGTTTAAAGAAATAGAGAGAGATTTCTATGAAATACATTTATGATAAATCAACCAATTTTTGTTTGTTGTTATTTTTTCTATTTTTTTTTTAATTTAATTTTACATATTTTCAATGTTGTTTTCTTTCTTGTGGTTGTTTTATTTCTATTTAATAGTAAAACATTTATTTTACATTAAATGTAGATAAGTAATTTTTTAAAAAAATTACTTATTTTTTTTTTGTAATAATATGATTTATTATAATTCTTAAATACGAATTTTTTTATTTAATTTTATTTCTATTTAAATAGAACTCTGTATGTGTTTTATGATTTAATTTTTCTTTTGTTTTAATTTAATTATTTAACTTAAGTGTTTAAAAAAAAAATAATAATAAAAGCTTTAATTATAATAGATTCGTAAATTTTGTTTCTTTAAAGAAATAACTTTTTTACACATAATTACTACAGCGAGGGGTTTGGGAGGAGCCAAATTTAATTATTAAACTTACAAAATAAAAAAAAAACTAAACTAAAAAAATTTAACTACCACAAAACAATTATGTATATATTTACAAAACTATTTACTAAACACTAATTAAATTATATGGGTTTATACTAGTGAATGTAAAATCGAAAGACGATTACTACTGCCACTGAAATCATTGAATCGAAATCGACTTTTAGCACTGATTAACCAAAACAAAATTTCGAGTTTTTTCAATACTACATGTTGAGTTTCTCTTACTTAAAAATTATTTATTTTATAATTATAATTACAATGTTGTTAAATTAGGAAAGTGGCTACTTGTTAAGATAATTTACTGTTTTATTTCGACCAAATTTTTTTTTTTCTTTTTACAATTTTTAATTGAAAGGTTTTTTGCAGCACGATCCACTCATTTTAAAATATATGTTTAAAAAATCATAGCTCCCATAAAATACAGATATTTTTGATATTTTACAATATAAAAAAATTTTTTTCTGGAACGATTTTTTTCGAAAAAACTTGGGTTAATCACCTTAACTAAATTAATTCACCCCTATCATGAAATCTTTTATTACTGTGATTTTTTTATTCACCTAAAAATGTAAACTGGTATCATTAACTTCAAGTGAAATTTTTATTCTCCTTGAGAAAATTGTGAAAAAACAAAAATTTGTCGTGAACAGAATCAAGATTTTCCACATAAAATCGGTTAAGGGATATTATTCAATTATTTCAATTATATCAGGAATTACAGAAAATATTTTCGAATAAATATGCACTTTAGGAATCATTAATAAAAGAAATTTCATGTTAAACTATTATGTAGTAATAAAAATCACATTTTGAATTTATTTATTTATTTTTTTTAAGAAAAAATATCATAAAAAGTGGTTATCGAAAAAAATTTGATTTAAGCTTAAGTTAATCGGTTTAGTCGAAAAATCGAAAAAAAAATTTTGGTTTGTCATATCATTCACTAGTTTTACGTTTTTTTAAGTTTTTTTTTTAACATAAAAATAAGAAATTTTTTTAATGCGTGTTATATTTGCTTTATCATGGTTTTATAGTGAATTATTTTCCGAGAGTATTGCTTTTCTTTTACTTTAATGTAGGTATTAATTAACAAGTTTTATTTATTTATTTATTTCTTTTTCAAGTTATTTATATTTTTATATTATAATTTTAACTTTTAGTTTTCATTTACTATGGGCAATATTTTTTGGAACTTTTTCTTTATTTTTGATTATTTATTTTTTATGTTTTTTTTATGGTTTATTAATTTCTAGGTTTAAATTAACTATAAGGCAAAATTATTTAGGAAGTGAAGAAGATATACATATACATAGATATTTAAATTTAAATAAATAACATATAATTTTTAAAAATTTATTTATAGAAATTAGTAAATAAAAGGGAGTTTTTATTTAATTATTTTTTTATTATTTTTTATCTTTGGTATTTTCCAAAACATATTTTTTTTTGTAGATATACAAATTTCGAAAGTAGATTTTAAAAGTATTTAAAGAGATTCATTTGAGTTTGTTTAAATTGATGAGACACTAAAAATTTGTAAATCTTTTAATTTTAGTTTCCAAACAGTTTCCATTATAAAATATCAAGAAGTGGTGATGTTACCTGTTAAGGAAAATTTGACTTTAAAACATTATTATAAGTCAAGTAAAAAAATTTAAAACATTTTAAGCCAAGGTTTACAACATTTATTTAACTAACAAGATCAAACATCGAGAAATCGAAATAAAATTCACAAGATTACAAAATTATTCAACCAAATACTAGAAACAAGATATATGAGGAGCGCTTGATTTGCACAAATTTTCAATAAATTAATGATTGGTGGGTCCAATTACAAAATGCATTTAAATATGTAAAAAATTTAAATTGAAATAATTTTAATTTCGTTCTTGCAATTCCGGTCATTTTTGTTTTACCTTCTTGTATTCTGTTAATTCTGTATGTTTGTTTTTAAGCACAATATTTGTATTTTTTTTTTATTTTATGGTGCCACTTATGCTTTGTATGTAAAATATTTATTTAACATCCCTTAAAGTATGCACAATGAAAGATATTCTTTATAAACATAAAACATTTCTATAAAAACTCGAATGAAAACATTTAAAATTATTTAAATTTTCATTTTACTTTCTCTTAAGAAATAAACTGTGAGCTGAATTTAATTTCCGAACAGAATTTATCCCCTGTTACAAGCCGGTATAAAGACTTTTTTTGGAAACAAAAAACAGATATTTTTCACTTTTTTGTTATAGGTTTTCAAATCACGTAAACACTTGCAACAATTTTTTAAAATTTTTAATAATTTTGAGTTAATAAATATACCTATTATTATTCTCTTTAAACATTCTTAATGAAATTTTATCGCTCAACGAAATAGTTAGAGATGAACTCATATTTAAAGCATTGGTATTCCTTACTCAATATTTTACCAGCACTATAACAAAATGATTTACACGCCTCTCACACGTTCAAATTGAAGTCTGGAAACTATTGATCTTGAGACAAAATAAGGGGGAGTACAGAGAAGGCAGTACTCGTAAATTCGTTTGTTTTTCTCATTCGCACATCTATATATATAAAGGGAAACTCTGTGTGTGTGTGTGTGTGTTAGTTATAGACCCCTAAACTGTAAAACCGATCGGACTCAAACGTTGGCAAGTTGTTGTACACATTCCAGGGAGTGTTTATGGGTGGCAAAAAGTGGGCGGGGCCACATCCATACCAAATTAGTTATCAGTTTCAGCTACTTGCACTTGACTGATTTTTCTGAAACTTTGCACACATATCGAGCTGTCATGACTAAATAATTTCGTGATAAAAAAAGTGGTCAGGGCCATTCCCATAAAAAAAAGTTATAATTTTGAGATAATTGAACTTCACCGATTTTTCTGAAACTTTGCACACACATATTGAGCTTTTATTATAATACAATATCGTGATTAGAAAAGTGGGAAGTGCCACGCCCATAAAAAAAGTTATAATTTTGAGGGACTTGCTCTGGACCGATTTTTGTGAAACTTTGCACACATATTGAGTTGTCATGACTTTACAATTTCTTGATTAGAAAAGTCGGCAGTGCCACGCCCATTAAAAAAAAAATTTAAATGTTTTGCTTTTTGCACTTGATATTAAATTCGAATTCAGAATGCATTTTTATTCATTAAGGGGCGTAGCAACGCGCGCCGGGATTTTCTAGTCTACTATATTCACAAAAACACACCTGATAATATGGGCACACAAGTTCAAATTTGCCAAATTAAAATTTCTGTGTTTAAGCATAAAAAAAGTTTAAAATAGATTTCAAGTTAATTTGTCAAACTTATATTTGAACGTGTATAAGGTGTGTTACATTAAAATCTTTGAAATAGTAAGAGCATGGGGGAGCAGTAACGTTAGGCACTTTGTTTTATTTTTTTAATTTAATATTGTTCTTAGTTTCAGTTGTTTCTAATATGTTTTGCATATTAATTTGTTAACGAAATGTTTGAGGATTTAGAAAAAATATATAAAAACATTGTTGAGAAAGTGTGCTTTTGAAAATGGCAGCATAAGATAAAACGCTTCCAAAATAAACTATATTCCATTTTACGACTGCATTCTACGACGTATTTTAAATGTCAGTTTGTATGGTAGATAACGTTATGCTGAAATTCTGTTTTATCACAAAGTCATGCGTTTCTAAACGCGACTGCATTAAGTTTGATGTAACAGAAGGCCTTTAAGTTGACTACACATCAAGTTGTTAGTTTATAATATATTGTATCTGCTTTCTTTTTTTTTTTGAGGAAAGTGTAAATATGAAAAGAAAAAAATAATATTGTTTATATGTATGTTTAGAAGTTACCATTTAAATTTTTTAAAACAATGTTGTGTGCTTTTTTTTAATACGTTAGTTAAACGAAACTACTACAAAGTGTTTAGGTGCTTGGCCCATTATTGTATATATATTTGAACCAGTTTGTGAATGTTATTTTCAATAGAATAGAAAATGTATATGTATGTAATAATAGTAAAGGTGTTCACACTTTACCTATTTTAGTCTTGCGAAATTGTAAAAATGCAAAGCTTTTTTCAGACATTACAACAGCTATGTATAAAATTATTTTGCTCTAAACTTTACTTTGGCATTTTTCCTCTAAAATATTGAGTCAAAAACAACAGCTTTATTTTTTTGCAAGAGGTAAGCGCTCGGTCTGTCGGTGATTGAAGTACCCGAAAGAAGTTGACTTTTTCTTAATGCTTAACAACGTTTCGTTACAAATGGTAGCAAACACATCGACGGTAGTAAATTAACGCAATTTTGCTTTTTCGCAAAAGTAAATTTGGTGAAGTGAATACCTTTAGTATGTTTTCCAATTGTTATACTACAATGGCTTAACTGCATTAGATCTTCGAAAAAACTATTAATTTAATTCGTTACTTGACTAGAATCAATACTTATTACTTCATATCGTCGGTCTTATGTAAAAAGGCCCTAACTCGTAGTTTTTACGAAATTGAGTTTTTCAGTGTTTTAAATACATTTCACACAAATACACCTCGACACAAAAATTTAACGCAATAGTATTAAAAATAACAGTTTTACAAGCAATTTTACAAAATTATTTATTTTTACAAATTATTACGATAAAACAGTTTTAGTTACGTGTTTACCTCCTCCTGTAAAATAATAATTATTTGAATTAGGGCCTTTCTACATGAGACCGACGATATACAAATAAATAACCGAAATTAAAAAAAAAACCTTCGAATGAGAAAATTGTTTGGAATTGCTAAAACTTTTAGAAATATGGAAAAAATATTGAATATCTTTAAAATTCGTAACACATCTTAAGCTCATAGAAAAATCACAATTTGAAAATCAATCAATTAATTAACAAAACTTATTCGAAATAAATTTAAACATAATCTTAACATTTTTTTACTTAAATTAAATAAAGACATCATTATTATTATTTTTTTTTACAAATTAAATCAGGTTTAGTATGTATTATTATATGTATTATCTTTTATAAATCAGTTTATTAAAGAGAAATATGTATAAATGTGTATAATTTTTTATTTTTTTTTTTAATAATTACTTTTACATCTAAAATACAACAAAATAATATGTGGAAAAAAATTAAAGGAATGGGAGTTGTAATGAAATCTTTTTAATGTTCGAATCGAAAACAACAAAAACATTAAATTTGTGGCATAAATTTTAAAACTTGCTTTTCAAAATGCTATTTCGAATTTTAATATCAAATAAAAATACCGAAATGCATGTCACAATTGTATTTTAGTTGTTGTTTATAAATCCAATTCGGTTATCAATTAAATTTCATAACATCTTTAGTTAACTGTAAATAATAGCGGTTTTCACACTTGGCAGTACTTGTATATTTACATTGCTGTAATATTTAATAAGATTTTTAAGTAAAAACTTGATTATAGCCAATGTTCGGCATCAGTCGGAGCTTTTATAGTATTGTTGTTGTAAACAATAACATTGCAATGACAAAACCGAATAATTAAATCTTACTCGGAATGCAAAACTTGGGCTTAATTTATTATTTTGTATACGAATTTTGTAATTTATGCAATGCTTAATAGTTCTTTTTGAAGACCTTGTATAAGTAAATAACAAACTTATTTATAATCGAATTTTTATGTATTTCCCGGTTTGATAAAACAAATCCATCCATCAATTATTCTTGAAAGCAGACTTTTGGCCAGACGCCGAAACTTTGTTCTTTAAATTTATTTCGCAGCCCTGCATAAATTGCAACTAAAAGTAAAGTAGAAATGAGTTGAATTCAATACATAAATTCGCTTTAAGCTTTAATCGAGGGCAATAAACAAATTATTATAATAAAGCAGAAGGCGAATAATATTATAGCTTGTTTTCGCTTGCAAGGTGTGAACAGAATTCATACAAAATTCTGCGATTTTATCCGTGCTTAAGTCGAACTAATAACCGTTTTGTTTAGATTACTTTCTTGTTAAACTTCTTATTTATATATGCACACATGCAGTGTAATCGATTATTATGAATACATTGCGAATTTAAGAGAAATTATATTCAAAACAATATTTACCTCGTGTTTAGAATTTGAACAAATTACTATTGCAATTAAGTGTCATTTAAGTTTATTGCTGGTATATATTACAAGAGCTCTTTCTTTACATTTTTAACAGAACAAATTTTAAAAAAGATGCATAATTAAAGAACAAAAGTAAAAGATAAACTGTTAATGAGCTGTTTTGCAAAAAGTTAAGTTTCCTTAAGGTTGGTGTTAAGACATTTCAAAAAGTTTTAACATCAGAAAAACAGAGCCCGCCCAAGTGTTTCATTAGCGTTAATATAAATATTAACATAAAATGTCTGTATTCTTGAGCTCTGTGCAAAACAATTTTGAATTATAAAAAAATGTTTAAGCATCAGCGTGTAAGATTGATATTATAAATATTTACAACGTAGATATTTAACAATTACTTCTTCTCATCTATATTTTAATAACTTATTTTATTACAAAAGCGATGCCATTGATATCGTGTGGCTATGGAAGCTTTTCCTGTGTTTGTAATAAGTTTAAGTTTCAAACATTATGCAATGTAGGCATTGGTTTCATTTTTTATAGTTCAAAGTATCATCAGTAATGCCCTTAAGAAAATTAACGTTTTTAAACTTTTTTAAAATTTTTAATTTTTTTCTAAAAAGAATGGGCAAATTATTATATTTTATTTTCGTAGCTTTGATAAATAGTAGTAAAATAACTAAATTTAAAATAAAAGGATTTACAAGGACTACCAAGTCTGAAATACGCTTATGTTTTTCTTGTTGTTTGAATTTAATATAATAATGATTATTCTTTCTTATTATCTTTTGTTATAAATATCAAAAATAAGAAAAATATATGTTTGTATGTATTTTATATAAAAAAAAATTGTTTTTATAAAAACTGTAATTTTCATGCATTACTTCCATTTTACACTCTTTTCTCACCTGTGCCTAAAAAAGGTTTAGTTGGCGTTAAAGGTGTTGTAGTAGTTGTTGAGGAACAGGAGGGAGAAGTATTTGGAGTAGTTGCAGTTGTTGTGTTGGTAGCATAATTATTAATTTTTTCTAAATTCTTATGATATTGTTGTATATTTATTTTATCGAACTATATTACCGTACCGCCAGGTGGCGCTGTTTGGGTTGGCGATAAATGTTGTGGGACATTCTATAACAAACAAAAATAAATAGTAATTTTTTTATTCACATTTTCTGAAAGTCGTATTCTGAAAAACTAAACTTTATTGTTTAAATACACATCTGTTGATTTTTACAAAAACAACTTAAGTCGAGATAAAACAATTTTTAAATTTTTTTAAAAATAAAAGTAAAGTCTTAAGGACGTTTTGCTTGCATTGTTATTTTAAATTAAAGTTGCATAAAAAGACAAGACTTTCAAATATTTCTTTTAACAAAACTTAAACAAAAAATTTCTTACAAAATTGGTTTTATAAACCCTTAAAAAAAAATTATATTAACTTTTAATGTGAATCATTTTTATTTTGGCATACGTTTATTTATTCTATTATTTAATTTTATAATTCAAATTCAATTAAATTGCAATCATTTTTAGAAGTATTATTTTTTTTAAATTATTTTCGATAAAATAATATTCCTAAAATTGATTGCAATTTTATTTAATTTGAATTATAAAATTAAATAATAGAATAACTGAACTTAAGTCAAAATAAAAATGATTCACATAAAATAAAATAAAATAAATAAAAATGATTCATAAAAAATATTTTAGGTTTATTGAAGGCTTATTTGACAAATTTCTCTACAACATCTGTCAAATAAGACTTTAATAAACCTATAATATTTTTTATGAATACGGCCTTTAATATATAGAAAAGTTCGAATAAAATATTAATATATAAAAAATATATTATATATTATTAAAATTGCTGTAAGAATTTGTAAAGTATGTTCGAAAAACAAAATATAAAATTTTTGTTAATTGTAATTTAAATAAAAAGAAAATAGTAAATTTATTAAAATATACAAAATTATTAAAAATAAACAACTACTCACCGTGGCATAACCGGGTCTGGCCCATGTGTAGATAAAACCATCCTGACATGCTGTTAAAAAACAATCCTCACGAAATATTAAAGCACTTAAACGTTCATGGGCGATTTTTTTACACACCAATGGCTCGAGCAGTGGACATTCATCGAAACGGGGACACGCGGAAGTGCCAATTAGTTTAAGAGGATCATACGATGGTATGATAGAATTCGTAGTTGATGACGGTGAACAATTTGATAGATTATTAATTAAGGATTGATGCTGTGATGACTTGCCCAACTTAAGGGAGCCAAAGCCGTGCGACGATGTCGAAGAGTTGGCATTCGTTTCGATTTGTGTTGAATTAGCCATGTGTTGATGGTTCATTGTGGAGTTGTGGTGATTATAAGATTTTAGTAGACTCAAAGTACGACGATTTTGACGTGTGCTACCACCATCAAGATTAAGCGATTTCTTGTCAGACGAATTAAGGAATGAAAAGTTGCTCAATCTTTGCGTCAAAGAATTAAACGCTGATATACCGGAATCAGAGGATTTGCTACTGCTGGTTGTTTTACCGTTGTAGCCCGACGAAGTAGGAAATGTATTTATATGATTGGCGGTAATAGTGTTTCCATCAACCGAATCTGTTTTAGAAGCGGCAATGCAGTTGGGAAATTTTATAGTTCCTCCACCAGACGAGGTATTAGTGTGGGATTTTGAGTTCAGCTTATTGGCTGTGGTGTTTGCAGTGGATGTTAGTAAATCGTCTGGCGGTGTATTGGCATTTGATGATTGTGAGGATATTGTACAATTGGCTGTGGAAAACTTACTAGAACTACTATTACTATTTTGTTCTCCTGATGTTTGTGGTGTTGTTGTTGCGGTTGTCATTTCTTTGGTTGAACTGCTAAAGTGCTGTGGAAAACTATTAGCATTAGTATGGCCTATGGCCACCGGTCGTATAACTTTAACACCATCCGAATCGGTGCCACCGTTCATGAAACTAGTGTCGTTCATATTGCAACTATTTACTCGCTGCCTCAGCGTCAAAGGATGCCTTAGTATGTCCTCGGTTATGTCCCACAAACAAATTTGCGTATCCTGGCTTACCGAGCCCAAGCGATAGCTAATAGCTAATTTGTCGGGAGCCAACGAGGAAGCTTCCGATCTAAACGAGGCTGATTGTGGTCGCTGTCTTGAATGTACAGGCGTGGAGTTTTTATCATGACCTCCCACTGCATACGAATCAAAACCATTCGCTGTTGTACCACTATCGCCAACATAATGCGATGTACCATATTCCATTATTTGATTTTCATCATCTGAAAAATCACCGCCATCCCACGATGTATACGATGTGGTATAGGGATCAAAAGCTACAACTGAAACCCACGATCTATGACCCTGACCCCGGGCCACTACCCGCCGCTCATGCAGAGACCACACTGTGACCAAATCATCCTCACCACCTACCACTATGTACTTGCCATCCGGAGACCAGCACACACACAGAAAACCACCGAAATAGGAACGCGCCATACCCAACAATTCCATGGTATCGTAATGGAATACTCTTAAGAAGCCATCCTGTGATACTATCGCTAAATTTGAACCACATGGTGAGAAACAAAATTCGTTTATACAACAATTTTCGGTATTAAAAACCCATTTATACAAAGGATTTCGACCTGATTTCGACTTGCAGGTTAGTATTGAATAGCCGTCGCCCATTTTGAAGGGCTGATAGTTGGGTGCTGTTGGTGGACATTGTAGGTTCTCGTTGTACAGATAAAGGTGTCCCGAAGCATGAGAGGCCAAGAAAAGATTCGGTGAATTTGGCAGCCATTTTAAGCAGGTCACTTTGGTTTTATCAATAAGTCGCTGTATTATAAAAATAAAATAGCGAATAATAAATAATTTATTTTTAAGTCTTTAAAACACTTACATCTTCATTGTATAGTTTACGATATTCTCGGGGTCCTGGTTGGGGCGAAACCAGTTGAATTTGTCCCGTTGTAAAGCCCACTAAAAGAGGAGCTCCCGTGGGCGTTGCTGTTGCGGCATTGAAATCATGACAACTAGGATTTGTTCCTTTATAGAATTTCTTATCAATAGGTTTACTCAATTCCGCACCCTGTTAAAAAAAAAAAACAAAACACCATAAGTAAATTATTAAAAAAACTGCTTAAAATGAATACATTATTAATACACTACAATAGGAATAAAGTTTATTACGAAACGTAGTTGAAAATAAGTTGTATTTTCATGGCATATTTTTCACTGCTTTAAAACGAGATTAAGTACCATTAAAAACTCATATTAAATTGATCATAAGAAAATTTATTTAAGTTAAAATACAAATGGTTTAGAAATTAATTTAATACCATGTCAGCGTTAATGTTTGTGTACTAAAAAGGCTTAAAAATTAAACTTAAGGCTCATATAAAGGTACATTTTATCGACGTTTTTCATAACAAGAAACTTTAAGCAAATGAAAAAACTATTTTAATTTTGAACTATCTCTTCAATCTTAAACTTTTACGAATGACTGGAAAATATTTAAGAAATACAGGTTTCTTAGGTCAGGTTGAAAAATAGGGGCATTAAAAAGCCAAACCCATGACAAGTATACACGTATGCCCAATTGGCGTGTTGTGCGCTCGAAGTGGAAACGATATTTTACCTAATAGAAACCATAATCCTATTTTTTCCATAAAATCGAATAGTTCAGTTCTCACAATGTAATTTCTTATGGATCTCCAGTTCGAGTTCCTTCGGAATAGCATCCATGTCAAAATTTTTGCGTCTTATACGCCCAAACGCAGGACAAAGGTAGTGTTCCGAGGTCTCGGCCTCGTTTCCTCCGACAATCTCATGCGAGCTAAACGAGTTCTCAACTCCGTGTGACCTGTTATTACACTAGTTAGGTTTCTAGGTTCTTAACATAAAGGTAAATAAATTTATTCAAACTACTTAGCTGAGGTTTTTGAAATTTTAATAAAAACACAGAAATATTGCAAAAGTAAATACATTTTTTTGAGGCGATAAATGAATGTCTGTCATTTACTTTTTGAAAATTATTTTGTGAAGGTTTTTCCGTGAGCTATAATTTTGGCTTATTTTTTTAAGCATTTTGCCCAGAGTCCTAAAAATGACATCTGTATCATTGTCTTCCAGGGCTGGAACTGTGACTGGCTTGTCTTTGTACACAAGAGATTTAATGTATCCACACAAAAATAGACAAGTGGGTCAAATCTCAAGATCTTGGCGATCAATAGGCTGCTCCAAAATGTAGTATTAGTTACTCACCAAACTCTTCACTGAATAGGTTTATGGTATAGTATTTCGTGTGGCACCGTCTTGTTAAAACCACATGTCAACCAAGTAAATTCCTATATTCTAAACAAAAAAAAGTCGGTAATCATCGCACGGTACCATGCTCCATTGACTGAAACATTGCGATTTTCATCGTTTTTGAAGAAATACGGTCCAATGATGTTGCTAGCTATCAAACTATACCAAACGGTGCATTAGCAGTTCTTGAACTGCATTTGACTGCTCTTCACATCAAATTCGGCAATTCTGCTTGTTGATGTACCTTGAATAGCGAGTTCAGTGTGTCGATATCTCACACAGCACGAATTTTGATAATATCAATGATTTCTAAGCGTTGTTCGTTGTTAGTCTATTATTGGCAAGCCTGACCGAGGAATTCTTTTATTTTTTTTACACTGAACAAATTTGCTCTGTTAACTCAAATAGCGAAAAAATCATCCTTTATTTAGTTTAAACGTCAAAAATATTATTATTTTGAGCATGGAACATCTTTTATTTTTTTTTTTAATTTCTTCGACTTTTTATTTATGAACGACTTTTCAATTATAATTTAATTGAGCAGCTTATTTAATTATTTAAATAACTTATAAGGAGTCAGTCAGAAAAAAACTACACACACTATTACAGCTAAAACTTATTCTTGGTCCAACAAAATATTTTTTATTGACTTTAGATTTTGATAACATGTCAGATATTATCTTTTCTAAATCATTCAATTCCAAAAATTATTACGGTTAAAATGGACAGCAAAAAATAGCAGAGGATCTGGGAGCTAATTACGGCATTCGAACGTGATTGAATTTTTAAAATTTTTATTAGATTATCTATACCTAGGGTTGCCATTTAAATTTTTAAGAAAAGGGGACGCCAGCATAAAAAATGTAGGACATTTGCCGAAAAAAAGAGGACGCATTTAAAAAAAATTAAATTTGATTGAATTCACGACGCCATTTAAAATACAAAAACAAAATTTGTTTTAACGAAAAAACTTTATTTACAAAAATAAAAACTTAACATATCATTCTGATATAATGGTTGAAAATAAAAAAAAACAACAAAAATTCATTGCATTCATTATCGGGAATGTACACTTTTAAAAATTTTACATATATTTTTCAACACTTCCACTTTAAGCCAATATATTACCATCGCATCTCTTCAAACATTTGTAAAACTCTAGGCAAACCATATCAAAATTATATACCCTTACTATATTATACCCTTCACACAGTGAAAAAGGGTATATATAGGTTTGTCATTCCGTGTGAAATTTCTACAATTTTCATTTCCGACCCCATAAAGTATATATTTTCTGAAAGCTTATGAATAGGGAAGTCGATTAAGCTCTGTCAGTCTGTCAGTCTGACCGTCTGTCCGTGTGTATGTTGAAATCAACTTTTTGAAGCCCCCCGACATCGCTTGGACCCGGGTGAGGTATTAAAATATCAGAAATATTCGGGAGTAGATCGCTATTGAAAATCAGAAACATGGGTACATAAACAACTGATATATGAGCAAAAACCTACGACCACCTCGATTTTTTTTTCACAAAAACAACATTACAACAACAACATACATACATACAAACGTGTATACTGGTTAGAGAAAACGTGGCATCGAATCCCAGCTGAGCCAAAAAAAAATTTTTTTTATATTTTAAAAATTTTTATTTTTAATTTTTTTTTTTATTTTTTATTTAATATATTATTTATATTTTTATTATTTTTTTTTTTAATTTTTTTTTTAAATTTTTTTAAAAATTTTTTTTTTTATTTTTTTTTTAACATACATACGTAAATTTATAATTTTACAATGGGATGTTTTTTATATATGTATATTTTTTATATGTATGTACGTATTTCATATGAGATGAATGGTGATACAAACTACTGTTATTGCATGACTACACGTTGTGAAGGGTATATAAGATTCGGCACGGCCGAATATAGCGCTCTTACTTGTTTTTGTTCAAGACTTTCTTCTAAGTATATTTGGAAAACGAACTTTATGAAAAACACACAACTGACAAGCAGACGATCTTTTTAAAAATAAAAGACAAGTTAAAATAGGCCACTTCGCTAAATAGCGACAATTAGGGATAATAAAACTAATTTTGTACAAAGAGAAGTTTATCGTTACACTGTTTCAAAAGCCAATTAAAAACCTGGATATATATATGGAATAAATACTCGAAACAGTAAGACAAAAAAAGTCGAACAGCTTTTCCGAAGAGCACCGAACACTTTTATCCGAAAAGAAGCTCGTTAAGTTAAATGCTCTGATTTTTATTGAAGTCGTTGAGAAAGTTCCAGGTCGTAATGCGTTAAAAAATTTGAAGCAAAAGAACGAGCGAAAAAAATTTTATAAAAAATTTACCTGTTGTGTTGTGGATGACGAAAATTTTTACAACTTCCGGATCAAGATTTATTTATTTATGTGGCTGAGGGACAAGGTAATGTTCAAGAACAATATCGGAAAAAGAAACAAAAAAATTCCATAGGAAGTTTCTTGTGTGGCAAGTCATTTACAGTTGTGACACGATAAACACAGAAATATATATTGCGGAGGAACAGAGTTCCTTCATATTTTTAGACCAATTTGGCATCATACCAATTTTAAAGAAAAATACCCTTAAGTGGTATTCAAACAATAATGTAAATTTTTGTATCACTCGAAGCAGATCCACCCAACTATCCCCAACTTCGGGCTTTGAAAAGATATTGGACACTTGTAATAAAAAAATAATTAAAAAACTCAGAAAAGGAAAGGAAATACTCATCCAAAAAGGTAACGGAAGCAACTGTAAAATCGTAAATGGGAGCATTTCCGGAAAAAGTGATTTTTAAGACAAGTATAAGTTTTTTCTGACTCACTCTTAAATAATCATGCGGATTTTATTTTATCAATTCCCACAATTTATATTTTATGCAATTAATTTTTATTGCCAATTTTCATTCGCACAATTCAATTTAATAATTAAAATATCTAAACGAAATTCTATGTGTCAAAACATTTAAAACCGAATAATAGAAACGTGTCGCATTAACTGGGTTATTTTCTGTTTTTTTTTTCTTTAATTTTTAATGATAAGAAGCAAATAAAATATAAAAATGGGCCACAATAACAACAACAAAAAATAAGAACAGCTAAAACTGTGACCTTAACGTGAGATAATGTCTAGCCAAGGTTACCTAATTTATGAACAAAAAAAGTGTTCAATTCAGTCCGAAAATTCGTGTAGTTTGGCAAATAAGATCAATAGGACAATTAAAATTCGATAATTATTATAACGATATCAACAAACGGTGAATAACTAAGAAGCCAATTAATTTCATTGTATTAATATTTTAAATCATACAGTTTATATTTGGATGATTGTTTGGATGTATGGTAATTAATTGCGCAAAAACTGCTTAACGGATTGAAATGAAATTTGGCACATGGGTAGGTAATGCTGGTGCAAAGTTACCCTCACATCCTCACCCGGAGACCATTACGGTCCATTGTGGTGCCTTAATATAGAAATAATGAGAAGAATAGAAGACCTGTCCAGAGTCTCTGGCGGGAATCGAAAATTTTGGCACATAGTTAGTTAACAACCTGCATTAACACATTTCTGTTCTTCTTATAATTTCGACAACAATTTTTTTTAATTTTTCCAGCAGTACGTAAGATTAAGCTGCTTCTAGTAGAGATGAAATAAGCAAAATACAACGTGGGACATCACATTTTATAATCATGCCTTCTTGGAATATAGCATTAAGTAAGCTGTTCAAAAAGCGCTTTTTGATAATAAACAATTTTAATTAAATTTTAGTGAAATACTCAAAAAACCCTTTTTTATTTGCCACAATTTTTTTTTGTTGACCAAAACCTTTTAATTATACTGAGTTCCGGACAGTTTAGTGGATTTCCTACTCGTGGTACCAAAAGCACATGGCACCACTTTAATGTCGCTTGACTGTAATGGTAAGATGAAGGCTCAAATCAAAAGAAAAAAAAGAAACTTCATGCTGTCTAACAAAAGACTTTAGTCACTTTTCCAAGCTCTTGTTGATATACATTTATGAGTTTATTATACGTCGTCACGAAACCCCTGCTCCTCTCACCACAAATAGCTTGCCACATCATGATTTTTTTTTAATTTTGATTTCTGCCTTTTAAACGTTCTTGTACGTTAGTAAGTTTGCAATGTTTTCAGATCAGCTTAACTTGTGTAAAAGAAACTCCAGACAATCAACTTTTTAACCGATTTTTTTCCTTATTCTATCACAAATCAAATTTTATCTGTGAGTACCAGCCTATATAGTGATTTCCAAATTTATAGAAACCGTTTTCGGCCCTAAAATTTTTTCATACACAAAGTACACAACAGAAATCAAAAATAAAAATTTTTGTGTTATTAACACTTATTGTTCTTTGAACAAAATCAGTTAGACAACAGCCAATTAATGCAAACACTTCTGATTGGCAATAATTATGAAAATATAAATGAATGTTAGGTGAGAACTAAATACTCTGGCGTAGCTACAACTTCTTTTGGTTCTAGAAAAAGCATAACAAAATATCTTAAACTGAGTTAATTTTATATGTAAAGCTTATTTTTTCAATTTGAAAAAACGATTCAGGGGGAATGCACCCTCTAGAATGGTATAGATTCTGGGGGAATGCAGAATTATATTACGTGATCCATTTTGAGTTTCCCTACTTTAAAAAAAAAAAACACAGAAAATTCAAATTTAATGGGGAATGTTTATTATCATTTGAAAGAACATTCTTTGGCAGATTATGTCTATCAAATGTTGGCCGTTGCTACGTCGCAGATGGTCCATCCGTTGAGTCCAATTTTCGAAGACTCGTTCGAGCATTTCGACTGGTAACTGGCGAATGACACGCGTGATGTTTTTTCTTCACGACCTGAATCGAAGCGAGTTTGTCCGCATAAACTTTAGACTTTACATATCCCCGCAGCAAAAAGTGTAATGGTGTGATACGGCCAGTCGACCGGCCCAAAACGTGAAAAAATGCGCTCACCAAAGTGTTACCTCAATAAATCCATTGATTGATGCGATGTGTCGCCGAGATCACGAGTCGGTTATAACGGTCGCCATTGACGGTTACGTTCGCACCGGCATAATTTTTAAAGAAATATGGGCCGATGATTCCACCGGCTCCAGCGTGCTGGACGTGGTCTATTCGGTCGAATATTATACAATAATGAATGCTGGGTCTCAAAATGGGTGATGGTGTTGCGAATAGTACGCTCAGTATGCCGATTATGTTGACCATAAGTTAAGAGAAGTGCACGAAACACATTTCTCACAGAACGTGAATTTTCGTAATAAAGTTGAACGATTTGTAAACGTTGTTCAGGCATAAGTCTTTCCATTATGAAATGCCAAACAATTCTAAACAAAAATACCATGACAGCATGACACGACTCACACGTGATCTGTCAAAAAATGGCCATTGAAAAAGTATTTCTACTTGAATCACCCACTATAAACACATTAGGCCGTTCAAGAAGAAAAAAAAAATTAGCCGTACATCTTCAAATACAAAATATTTTTGTGAGGCAACAATTTCCGATTTGTTTTTTTTTCGTTAACATTTATGCCTTTATACATTTCTCTCTATATATTTATCAATTCATGCTTTTTTATCAATTAACAACTGATTTGTTAAAAAGAAGAAGAGAGTTCAATGTGACACACTCAAATTTAGTCGTATTGTTCTTACAGTTTACATTGTTACTCGTATTACTGTTTTTGTTGTTGTTTGGCTGCTTAAATATGAATGCTTGCAATATGCAATGAATGTGTATAATTGTGCTTTTTATACCCCCACCAAAAAAATGGTGGGGTATATTCATTTTGTCATTCCGTTTGTAACACATCGAAATATCCATTTTAGACCCCATAAAGTATATATATTCTGAATCGGGGTTTGATTTTTTGACGATCTAGCTATGTCCGTCCGTCTGTCCGCCTGCCCGTCTGTTGAAAGCACGATAGAGGTCGCACCAAAAAAGCTAGTGGGCTCAAATTTCGCCAGAATCTTTCTTATAGACAAGGTTTGTTTGGTATTGAAAATGGGCTAAATCGGAATATTAATAAGAGAGTTATAGCTCGAAAAGCAAGAGTATGTCGAAAAAACTGTGTCCTTCGAACATCGAATAAAATGGAATTGTGTCCAAACGCATTAACGTAGACTCATGAAACTTCGAATATATATTTCGTAAGTAAAAACAATATTTTTCCCCGAAAATTATCTAAATCTATGCATTAGGAAAGGAGTTATCGATCAAAATGTCCGAAAATTTATACCGCACAGTGTATTTTTCGGTATATTTAAAAATGAAAACGTCATAAAAGCTACAAAATCGGATGTGCGACTCTGAAATTTTGCACACATGGCTTTTTGGTCAAATGCTTTGTTCTAACGGAAAATAAATGTGACACGCCCACTTTTACGCCCACATCCCATATAACGTCTTACCTCAAAATCATATAATTTCTCTACGAATAAAGATTTTAGAATAATAAAGGACTATAATGAAACATCTTAGTTGCATTCATTATTAAAAATAATTTCGACACGCCTACTATTACGCCTACTTTTCACGTTACCCACTGTTAATGAAATTTAAAAGCTCATAAAACCGACAAATCATGAGCTACGATGATGAAATTTGCTATAGATATCCTTCTAGTCAATGTCATTGTTATGTTAGGTGACACGCCCACTTTAACGGTCTATCTTAAATTCATATAATATCTCTATGAATAAAGATTTTGAAATAAATAAGAATTATATTGAAACATCTAAGTTGCATTCATTAGTAGAAACAACTTCAACACGCCTACTTTAACGCTCACTTTCATTGAAATACTAAATTTACGAAAAAATTTTACTAGCATATCGAAGTTATACAAAGAAAGTGATACATATTTTAGTATAAAGAGATTATTGCATAGCGATTACTGTTAATAACAAACAAATACATTTTGTGCTATAAATTGGGTTATTTCCCGGCAATTTGAGTTATTTAATCTTCCCGATTTCCCGGGATTATTTTTCGGGATCCCGGGAAATAAAAAGGTAGCTACGATTCGAACGCAGATGTTTATATTGTTTATATTGAAATTGAATTCTAATGATTTTATTTTTGATCTCATAGCTGAAGTACCTGTATTTTTATTTTTGTGCTCATATTTGATTACGTATCTAGAGAATAGTATTTTTTTCAATAAAAATATTTTTACTCAATTTATATTTTAAATTCAAGTTTCTTTAATAATTATTATAGTTTTGAAGTGTTTCATTTACATTATAAACTATTTTATGCTTTTTAATAAAAAGTTTCTTTTTTATTAAAAACAAATTTAATTTTATTTGTTTTGCTGCGGGATCCCGGGATATTAAAAAATAAATCTCGCATTTCCGGGAAACAAAAATTTTCGGGAAAAAAACCCTAGCTACAAAAGAACGGAAAACTTGTGGTGGGTATAAAAGATTCGGCACAGCCGAATATTGTGCTCTTACTTGTTTATTAATATTTTTTCTTTTAAATTAAATTGTTGTTGACAAGAATATACAATGAAAACCAAAACCTAAAAAAAAATTAATAATAAATGAAAAGTTAATTAAAAGCGACAGTAAAAGGCCCCGGTAATATGAGTTTTTGTGTGACATTCAAAATGTCTAAACTTGAGAATGATGATGGCACTATGTTTAAACAAAAGTTTATTTGTGAATATGTTTTTATAGTACGGAACATTGTGCTAAATACTTTAAATTTTTTTGTAACAAAGGATGGTATTTAAAAAAGATTGAACAAATGTTTAAATGTAATATGCATCTAAAACATATTTGATAGTATTTATTTTATTTAATACAATACAAATAACTTGATATTAAAATTTAAACTAAAGCACACTGACATATTTAAAACTAGTGTTAAATTTGTTAAAGAAAAGTCATTAACAAAATACATCGTTTTTTTTTATTTCTCAGTTGGAATGAGTAAAATATTAAAAAAAAAAATAAATTAATAAAAGAACATTTAGAGCATCAAACTCTAAATAGCAGTCACTTTAAATTATTTGTTTTAATTTAATTGTATTTTAGAATGTGCACGTATATGTCACCTGCCAAAGGTTCTTTTTAATTTGTTGTTATAGGGTGTTTTTTAGGCGTATAGAACGTAACTAAAAACTAGCTGTCATACTCATGAAGTGTACTTCAGATTCTTTTTCAGTATACTTTGGCAAATCACCATGCAAAGACTTACACCAGGACAACGTCTACAAATCGTGGACATTTATTTCCATAATTCTCTTTCTGTTCACTTAACTTATAGGGCACATTGTCAAATTTAGGGTGCGCATAATCAATCAATATGAGCAGATAATACGCAATACTTGACAATTCATGACCACATTTACTCTTTTGAATAATATTTATCGAAATCGAACCTGTATTGTGCGCATAAAACAAGCCATTGCCGCTGTAGACGCGAGTATGACAGAGGACTTGAATTTATCTGACGCCTGTTCAGCAATTTGGTCTCTGCCCGTCTACGAATTTTGAGGAAAGATATTGGCCCACTTTATGGTGCAACAATTAAGGCCAGTGGGCCATCAATAGTGTCGTGTGTTCAGCAAATGGGCTAAGAATCAAATGGAAGTAGAACTAGATTTTGATCGTTAAATCTTCAACGATGAGGCTCATTTCTGGTATATCCAAACCAACTATTACATCGATACTCCAATACATCCAGAAAAAATCACTGTTTGGTGCGATTAACATGTTAAAGGAGTCTACAGCGTGTTTATCTTTAAAACCGATACCGGAGCCAACATTACCATGAATGACAAATGATTCATGATTTTTTTTATATTTCTCATCCAATTCTAAGTCATTTGGATAAAAAATGGTTTCAACAAGACGGCGTAACATGCCATACTGTGCATAAAACTATCAATTTGTTCAACCAAACTTTTGAAGACCAACTTATCTCAAGAAATTTGGATCGACATGATGACGTAGTCGTGTTCGCCATGAAATTTGTGGGCTAATAAAGCCAAAATGTTGGGCATTACATTGAATTTGTTAAGTTTTATTTAAAAAAATATATATGCCTCTAAAAAAAACACCCATTTTGTTCACCAGCACCTAGAAATAAATATGTATACCTTTTGCCAATGTAGAGTACATATATACAGATGTAACTACAGTACCGTGTAATTTAATAGCTATTTTTGATTGGAGTTGAATTTTCATTTGTAAATTTCAGCCGGTTTAAAACAGATTTTGCAGCTTGTTTCTGACAATGGCTGGAAATCTGATTACAAATAAGAAAGAAAAGAGATAGACATCTGCTTATTTTAGAAAGATTAAGACCGCATATAGGTATATGCAGCTTTTGAAAGCTGATTTAAACCAACACCGAAGGGTACAAAAATTCAATTAAAAAAATACTTTTTTTATATAAAAATATTTATACAAAATGTAATATTTGAATATAAGAGTTGACTAGTTTGATAAATTCTTATAAGCCGCCAAATAGGTTTCATTATGTTTAATAATTTTTGTTTATCTATTGGGTTTGTATTTATTGGAGTGTTGGGATTTGAAGAACCAACTTTGGCCACATATTCCAATCTATAGTTTTCAATATATTGCCAAAAGGTTGAGATTCCCTTTTTCCTGTGCCATAATTTAAAAATATCAGACAAGGAAACATCACATCTGCATGATTTACGAATATTAAAACGTAAAGTGGATTATAAGCTAAAAACCATTACAAAAACGTATCCGTAGCGGTAAGCTTATGCGTTTTGCCTATCATAAGTCCATAAATACATACATACATATGTACTTTTTATACTCTTTTGTGTTTTTAAATGAGATGTTAATGCGGTTTACGTGAAAGCTGAACAGTAAAGATTCATTTGTTAAAAAAAACGTCGTTGCGATGGCTTATTAAACTCGAAGTCATTGAAATCATGTTAGCTTCTTGTAAAATTTACGACTGCGACAATAACATTTAAACGAAATTAAAAATAAAGCCATAAAGTTATTAAATATTTAACAATTGCTTTTACTAAATATTAAAATGTAAAATTATTACAATAATCAATAAACTAGTAAAAAATTTAAAGAGCACCGCGATTGTATTTTTTTAACTTTTCTAGCGACCTGAAACCAGCCTTTTTTCAGCGATTGCCAAATTATGTTGGATCCAACGCGAACAAATATTTGTTGCAGCCAAATGTTCATGTAACATTGAATATATGCTCAATCTATGTATGTACATATATAAAAATGATAAAAAAAAATGTATAGTAATTCATGAAATGAGAACGGCTGGGCCGATTTCTGTAAAATTTTTTGTCAGTTGCTCGTATTTTCGAGGAGAAGGTTTTGTCTTGGAAAATCCCTTCGGAAAATTGGAAAATCGAGTTTTTGTGTCAGCTGTACGTTGCATGTTCGCGTGCTGGGAAACCGTCTTCGTTATTTATTTTTGCGCCGGAAAACAAATCGAAAAACATTGTTCATCAAAAGGCTCTCCACTTATTCCATTGAAATAAATCACATTGAAAATTAAAATATTTGTGTTGTATTATAACTCTAAAGTTTGTCTGACGGCTTAAAATTGTGGGCGAGGCGAAGTTCGCCGGGTCCGTTAGTTAAATATATATAAGGTTACCTAATTATCACGATAAGTTACATGACGATCTTGCGGAACAACAACCGATTATGGACGATCTTTAGTAGACTCGTCGTTGAGCGAATTAGATCCACGATTAAATTTAGTTCAACGATGCACTGTTGTTGATTTAATCAACGTCGAAAGTTGTAAAAAATAATCGCAACTGATAACGAGGCCCCGATTAGTGTCTTTACGGACAGTCAGTCAGTAATCAGGACACTAATAAACGAAAAGGTTGAATTTTGAAACGTCCTGCAATGCATAAAACGAAATAAACTCGCATGTAAATTGTGAACGTCTAGAGGTAATATGGATACCAGGCCATGAAGGCTTAATTGAAAACGAGAAGGCCGATAAATTATCCAAAATTGGAACATTTTTTAATGCTGTAACTTTGGAAAATGCAAAACCCTTTCAACGAATCAAATATGAACTTAAAGTTTGGACGGAGGAACATGTCAGAAAATGGCAAAACACTGAGGTCCGGAAAGTGACAAACATACTATGGGATAACCCAAATCCTGGGAAATCGAAGGAAATTCGAAAACTTACTAGACCAACACTTAGGAGACTTACAAGTGTAATAACAAGCCACACGGAGTTGAGAACTCATCTAGCTCGAATGCCGGAGAAAACGACATGTAGAGCATTCGAGGAAGAGGTCTAGAACTTCTAACATTACCTTTGTCATTGTCCTGTGTGTGGGCGTATAAGACGTGGAAATTTTGACATGGATACTATTCCGAACTTAGAATACCTAAGGAACTCAAACTGGAGATCCATAATGAATTACATTGGCACTCAACTTGTCGATTTTATGGAGAAAATAGAATTATGGTTTTTATTAGGAAAAATTTCGTTTCCACATAGAGCGCATAACATGCGAATTGGGCATACGTGTATACTTATCATGAGATTGGGTTTTTAGGGCCCCTTTTTTTCAACCTAACCCAACCCAATTGCAAGAAAATTTTCACGATCTAATTCCATTTCTTTGGCCGACATTAATTTTTCAACTTACTGTTAACGACACATATAGCGTTCGTTCTTCAAAAAGCTCTGATTAAGTATTTTGTAAACAATTTTAAACTTAACTAAAGGGACATCAGTTGCGAATTTTTAGCACTGGGCTTCCGCAATTCCAAAATAAAGGGTGTTTTTTTAAGCCCGATAGAACTTGAAATTGTAAAAAATAACACAAAAAATTAAATTGTAATCAAAATTTTTTTTTTATTCGAAAGATCAATACGTGACATTAACATTTGAAAATGATTTCGGGCATATGGGCACCGCGGCTGTTCTTGACGAAGCGCATTCTGGACGTCCAATTTTATCGCAAAATTGTGTTCAGCGATGAGGCGCATTTTTGGCTTAACGGGTTTGTTAATAAGCAAAATTGCCGCATATGGAGCGAGACCAATCCACAAGAAACCCTACAGACTCCATTACATCCAGAAAAATGCACCGTTTGGTGCGGTTTTCACGCTGGTGGCATCATCGGACCTTATTTCTTCAAAAATGAGGCCGGAGCTCGCGTTACGGTCAATGGAGATCGTTACCGCACCATGATCAATGATTTTTTGTTTGAAAATATGGATGACATTGATCCGGAGGAGATGTGGTTTCAACAGGATGGCGCTACGTGCCATACGGCGAACGCAACCATCGACTTATTGAAATCAAAATTTGGCGATAAGTTGATTTCGAGAAATGGACCTGTCAATAGGCTCCAAGGTCGTGCGATTTGACACCTCTCGATTATTTCCTGTGGGGCTACGTGAAGTCACTGGTTTATGCTGATAAACCAGCAACAATTGACGCCTTGGAGGCCAGCATTGTTCGTGTTATTCGTGACATACGGCCAGCAGTGCTCGAAAAAGTGGCCCAAAATTGGACGTCCAGAATGCGCTTCGTCAAGAACAACCGCGGTGCCCATATGCCCGAAATCATTTTCAAATGTTAATGTCACGTATTGATCTTTCGAATAAAAAAAAAATTTTGATTACAATTTAATTTTTTGTGTTATTTTTTACAGTTTCAAGTTCTATCGGGCTTAAAAAAACACCCTTTATTAAAGGTAACTCTCGTAAGACATTACATTTTCCTTATTTTTTTACCTTAAAAATACTATCATTTTATTCAATTAATACAGAAGTTTCGATTTTAATTTGATTTTTTGCGATAATATGTTAAGTAACTTAAACTTGTATTTAAAAAAAAAAAAATTTTGACACATTTTTTACACTCATCTTTCGTTGATGTAAAATTTTTCATCTCGTTGACGCTGGGTGAATTTTTTTAAACTTATAAAAAACCATTTGTAAAACACTGTTATTAATTTGCACGTTACTGTACATTTCAACATTAATTCGCTTGCATCACAATGACTACGTACTGCATAAGTACATAGAATAACAACAACGACAATAAAGATACTTTTTGCTCTAACAGTCGTTGTCTGTTAAAATAGAATTGAAATGTGTTCAAAAGGTAAAAAAGGAAATGTGTGTGATGTTAATTTTTCATTTTGCTCTCTTTTTATTATTATTATTTTTTGGGTTATTGGTTGGCATACTGACATTTTCCGGTATACACTTTTAACAGCTTTATTAATTTTAAGTGTTTCACTTCATTGATACTTTTAAGTAACTTTATTATCATTTGCGTTAAAATTCATCAGTTTTTTTTTTAAGTTAAAACCATGCATTAATTAAAAGTAAAAAAATGCAATTTGTAAAACAATGCTGGTAGTAGAGGGTCCACCAAATAACTTTTTTTTTGAAAATGCTATAAAAAAAAGTGTAGCTTCGGCTGTGTGGCACGTAGCGCCGTCCTGTTGAAACCAAATGTTGCCAATATCTTCCTCTTCAATTTTTGTGAACAAAAATTCGTTCAACATGGCCCGATAACAATCGCCATTGACTACGGCCACTCCTTGCTCATTTTCGAAGAAAAATGGCCCAATTTTGCCTCTGGACCAAAAACCGCACCAAGCAGTAACTCGTTTTAGGTGTATTGGCTTTTCAATGTGTGCGTGCGGGTTTTCTGCGCCCCAAATGCGACAATTTTGCTTGTTTACATACCCGCCAAGATCAAAATGAGCTTCATCTGAAAAGATGATTTTTTTGGCAAAATCGGCCAAAGTAATGTCCAATATTTCCCAGCGTTGTTCAAGCGTATACACAACCATATTCGTTCAGCGGAAGGATAAAACTAATTATCCTACAAATCAGACATGAGCTAAGTGTTACCATTCACGAAATAAGCACTAGTCGAAAAAAAAAACGTTAGATGTTGGACCCTTTAGAAATGTGTTTTTTTTATTTAAATGAAAATATCGAATTAAAACAATCCTCTGTTAAGATCACAACTATTGGGGTTTTAACAGGGCACTGTCCTGTGAGGGCTAGGATTAGTAAATGGGATCGCGGCACTCTGGATTATTATAGGATGTGTGAAGATGAGAAGGAGCTGGAAACTGTGGAACACATTGTCTGTCACTGCCCAAGGCTACAGAATTACAGGCTAAAGTGGTTAGGTAAACGATTCCATGATCAGTTGGGTGATGTTTCGGAGTGCAAGCTGGGGAATATTATCGGTTTCATCATGGGGATCGAGTGGTTAGTGAACATGCAATGGGGCTCGTAGAGAATCTGTTTTTCTTTCTTTCTTCTATTCCATTTCCTACTAACTTATTTTTATTATTTTTTTTACGTACTATATCTTTAGCAACTCTCTCTCTCTTTCTTTTCTATCTTAAATATATAAAAGGTAACGCAATAGACCTTATTGGTCTCCGAGTGTGGGTGTAGGAGGCAGATACTGCTTTCTGCATCCCCCTATCCTACTTACCTACCTACCTAAGATCACAATAGAATGATTGGAATTAAACAAGTAAGAGTGCTGTATTCGGCCGTTTCGAATCTGATACCCTTTACCACCATGTATATATGTATAATGACTACATTGTAGTTTAGCTTACATTTCAGATTTTTAGTAAGTCGTTTTCTTTTTTATTTCCGACGACATCTTTCATTTTCAATTTTAACCTATATTCATGGGGTTAAAAAAAAAATTTCGCCATTTTGTTTTATATGACATCTTAAATTTTATACTTGTTTAAAAGTTCACTGTTTGTAAGAAAAACACCAAAGCAGTTGCATTATGGTGCTTATATCTCAGTTAGTTTGAATCCGATTTGTTAGTTTTTCTCATAAATAATTCTTGAGATCACAGCTTCTAATTTGGCGTCTTTAAAGTGTCAAAAATTATTGCCTTTAACTTTGCCGATTAGGATCGATTTGACCAAAAATTTTCATGAATATTATAAGAAGAGTCATAACATATCTATAAATAGTCACAAGCGTGTCTATTAATTATCTTAGGGATGACAATTTTAATTTTTTGTGGTAAAAATAAGGGAAAAATAGAGGCTGTCGTGTTTATTTGCTCATATCTCAGAAAGTTATGGGGCGATTATGCTAATTTTTAATACTGAATATTTCTGATATTTTGATACCACGTACGGGTCTTTTTGATGTCGGGGGGCTTCAAACAACTGATTTCAACAAACACACGGACAGACGGACAATTCTGAATCGACTGTGCTATTCATAAGCTTTCAGAAAATGTATACTTTATGAGGTTGGATATGAATATTGTAGAAATATCACACGGAATGACAAACCAAAATATAGCATTATCATTAATTTTTTTATTTACACATCAGGATGTCAGTTCTTGGTTTATAAAACTGTGAAATGAAAAGTTTTTGAGAGTCACATCAAGATGTCACCATTCCTTTGACTGTACAAAAACATTTCCTTTGTGTTATGTTATTACATTTAAACATCTATTTTAGCTGCCTTTAAAATTTAAATTAACGGCAATTTTTGATTAACGCTTTGAAGATAGAGACTAAAAAATTTTGACAACCATGCTGATGAATACTTTACCCGACAAGAAAAATGTCATATTGCCGACATGCCCAGCTCTTTCTCTTTATTAATTTTAAAATTCTTTTATAAAAATTTTCTATGAAAAAATTTAATTTTTTTTCCACAAATAAATGATTAACAAGAATTTTTATTTTAATTTCTTTAGTCTAAAAACTAAAACAATTTTTTGATATTCTTTTTGTCACTGCGGCAATAGACATTTATTAAATAAATAAAAGAAATAGTTTATTAACAATTGTTGTTTGTGATTACAAATTACTTATATAATCACTACACGTTTGTTTACATTTCTTTTATTGCAATACATTTTCGTTTAGAAACAGTCAGATTGTCGCGATAGAGATATCCAGAGTAATAGATTCATTAAAGTATCACACCATTTACATGATTTAAATAGGGGGGTTTTGTATTTTCTTAGACAGTGTTCTGAAAAAGAATAACTTGAAAAATGTTTAATTTTGGCATTAAGCTCACTGTTTAAGTCGCAACCTGTGATGTATGTCAACATTGCCTTTTTCGAAATTATACTTGCAAATGTTGTGACGTTAACTGGCTTACAAAAAAATGGTATAGTATAATTGGCGCGGTCAACCATTTAAGTTATATATAAGTTTATTGTATTATTCGATTTGTTTTAATAGTTTTCTGCTACAACTGTAAAAGAATAAAATTCTGAGGAAAGACAGAAATAATATGTGGGCCTTACGCCACACCCCACAGTCATGCCTATCTACGCTAATGCATGTATGTTTATATTTTAGAAACTTTAAATAAAAGTTTTACAGACTTTATACGGTTTTTTCCTTTAACCCATTTGATCCCACTGTACTCGCTTGAGTACAGAAAATTGCAGAATTTTATTCGCTCGTAAAAATGTCATTAATCTCTTTTTTGATGAGCTGTTTGCTTTAAATGTTTCTTTAGAGTGTAGAGAGTAAATCTGTGTAAAAAAAACTAAACACGCGTAAAAGCTGACAAATATTTTAATATTCTTAAAAAGGTAATTCCCTGTTTTTCAGTATTTTGCACTTCTCATTGCAATTTTTTTTATATTTTATTATTGTTGAGCTTGACGTGGAGGAGGTCGCATAAAATTTAAAGCTAAGCTAACTACATTTAAGCATAATTATTTAAGTTTATTGAAAAAGTGATAAAAAGTGTTGTTTGGTAAGCATTATTATTGCTGTACTCGTATGAGTACAATGGGATAATGCAGGTAATAAATTTCATAATAATTTTAGTTTTTTTGCGATGGACGTAAAGATGTTTTATGGTAAAAAATTTGAAAATATTGCTGCGGCATTTGATTATGCTGAAAGTAATAGGTACGCGAATTTTGAATTTACCATTATTCCTCCAAATGCCGGCCACGAAACTGATGAAGAGGAAATTGACGAAGGAAATTTATTGCACAATGATTTACCACACGACATTCCAGGGGAGTTAGAATTGCTTGAAGATAGCGACAGCGATGATGATGTCCCGCTCTCAGAGTTAAGGAAATCAATGTTAGGGCCATCGAAAATAAAATGGAGGAAAAGAGCTATGAATATGGAAATGCCAAGCTCTAGATCTTTTGAAACTTTTAGGAACAATATGAACTCTGCACTTGAGTTCAAATCACCGATAGAAGTTTTTGAGCCCATTGTTGATAATGATGTTTTGCATCTTATCGTTGATCAAACTATGAGATACGCCTCACAACATAACATGCATAAGTTTAGCATTACTCCAGAAGAGCTGAAAGTATTTTTTGCCATTCTACTTTACAGTAGAACGAGGATACGCACTTACCACTTATTTCCAATAATATGTCACGGAATCGGTTTCAGGAAATAAAACGCTTCCTACATCTTGCTGACAACTCTCAATTGGATTTAGGTGATAGAATGGCGAAAATTAGACCGCTGTCAAATATATTGTGTCAAAAGTTTTGTCAATTCGGGTACATGCACCAAAATCTCTCGATTGACGAATCAATGGTCAAATATTTTGGTGGTCATTCGGCCAAACAATTTATTAGAGGAAAGCCTGTAAGGTTTGGTTTCAAAAATTGGATGCTCACTAGTAGTTGTGGATATTTGTATCAGTTCGATACTTATTGTGGTGCCAAAGTGGTTGACAGAGAACGTCAAAATCTGCCATTAGGCTCGAGAGTTGTTCTAGACCTAGTTAAAGACATTCCATACCCGTCGGACCATATATTGTTTTTTGACAATTTTTTCACATCCTATGATCTCTTGGCACTCCTAAAGCAAAGAGGATTTAGGGCTACAGGAACTGTTAGACAACGACGAACTAAAAATTGTCCTCTGGTTCTAAAAAAGGCGATGCAAAAATAAGAGCGTGGAAATTTTGACTATAGGTAAGTTCAAACGTATGTATGTATCTTTGAATACCGTTTATAATATTTATGTGAAATTTTGGCTTTAAAACAGGTATGCTGAGTTAGGAGTTCTTTTTGTAAAATGGAACGATAATAGCGTGGTTACTGTTGGCACTAATTTTGATACAATAGAACCTATGCATTCAGTGAAACGGTGGTCAAGAGCTAGTAAAAGCAAAATTAGTGTTAAACAACCTAAGCTTATTGCAGAATACAATGCCGGTATGGGAGGAGTTGATCTTCATGATCAATCAATAAATGCTTACAACATAAAATTCAGAAGCAAAAAATGGTGGTGGCCTATCTTTACTTCAATGATAAATTCATGTGTAGTAAACTCATGGAAGCTTTACAAGAGCGCAAACCAGAGCCAAATCGATCTTTTAAATTTCCAACGCGAAATAGTTCGATTTTACCTTAGAAATTATTCGGTTCGTGCCTTAGAACCGAGGCGTTCAACAACATTAGCAATTGCAACATCAGCAGATAACCACTTCCCTAAACGTATACCGAACCAGCTAAGATGCAAGGTTTGCCATAGTCGAATTCGATGGATTTGTGAGCTTTGTAACGTTGCCCTTTGTGTAGAAAAAGAGTGTTTCAAAAAATTCCACACCAAATCTAACGCGAATGGAACTAATATTAATTAATGTAATTTTTTCTGTTTCCTGTTCAATTTTAAAATACCCTAAACATGAATAAAAAATATTTTGAAACTTAGTCAACTTTCTTTATTTTATACACCCTATTGTCCCATTGTACTCGTACGAGTACAGGCCTAAAAACACTCTTCTAAATTTTTTTTTTTAAATTTTTTTATTTTAGTTTTCTTAATTTTACTCCTTTAAGTTAGATTTAAGAGAAACATGTGTAAAATTTTTATTAAAAAGTAGCTTGGGATCTAATGGGTTAAATCGAAATGGCAATAGAAAATATTCATTCTCTAAAAAATTTAAATTTTCAGATACATATGTGCCCATTCCGAAATTCATTATTATAAAAATTTGTTAAAGCGCTTTTAGTAAGAAAAATAGATAAATATGTGGTGTTGACAGTCAGACGGCACTCTTGTCACCATGTCTAAATTAGTTGGTCAATCCAGGAAAGAGTTGTCAAAACATGGTCAGCTGACTGACGATGCTCTAGATTGGGTCCCTGCGCAAAGAGGCCTCTATGGTAACGAGCGGGCGGATAAGCCAGCTAGAAGGAGATCTGCTTTGGATATACATATCCAACGCAAATGCAGTCTCAATCCCGTTGGAAACTACTAAAAACAAGTTCCTCAGACACTTGTTGGAAACGGCAAACACAGGTGGCATTAACTGGAAACATGTAGAGTAGTCAGGCTTAAATGGCTCTTTTTTGATTTTAGGCGCACATCGCAACTTACGAGTCGAGGTTGGAAGGACATCTCGAGGTTGCTGGCGGTATTGATGGATCATTGGATGTTAGGGCAACATGCAAGCCGACTCGAACTTCCCTTGATCGACCATTATTGCAGCTGTATGAATTCGAAGGAAGAATTGGTTGTCCACCTTTTCTGCAAATGTACTGTCCTGCCTGTTAAGAGACACAGAATCTTGTGTAAACATATACTGGATAATCTCTCTGCGATAGCTGAGTTCAGACTGAACGTTCTGCTGAGATTGCTTAAGGCAACGAGGTGTATCTGGTAACTCCACTCTTGGACTGATTTTAGGACAACAAATCTGGCAAGTGATGTGGTCTTGTTAAAACGGTGTCATATAGACTCCAATTGACAGTTCGCGCGTAGTGAACCACCAGGATAACCAACCAACCAACCATTTTGACAAACTACATATATTCCGTTATACATGCAAAATTTTAAGCGCATAATTATAGTTGATCAAAAATAGTAGCCAGTGCTCGGGAGTTTAACGTTTCACAGTGATCGATGTGACAACCTAAGCAATAAGTTTTTGTGATTTGGAAGGCTATATGTTGTTTCGACTTTACATATGTACTTTTGTAAACTTCACATCATCAACTTATTATTGTACGGCACAAACACTCAGCTGTTGTAGTATTACTAATGACATAATTAAAATTTAATAATGTGATAATTATGGTTATGCCGATGTTCATGAATTCCTAAAAATGTGCACAACTTTCATCAAGATATATAAAAGTCTTTTTTATATACAATTAGACTGCTAGAATTTTTATTATTTCTGGAAATAGTGTTTAAAGCTTGTTTATCTGGTAATTTGACTGCTTTTAGATATTTGTATCTCTATAGATAGAAATATGCACGCATCTACATACACATAAACATATATGTACATCTATATGTTTGCCTAAGTATCTATATTAATTTGTATGTACAACTGTTTTCATATGGACATTAGCAAGTTATATCGTATATATTTTTAATATTTTATTTTAAAGCTTATCAGTTTTCAAATATGTACAATACGTTCATCTAACTCAGAGCTGTAAAAGAATGATTCTTCTTATATTAAAACTGCAAATCATTCAGAAAATAAATTGTAATTATAAAACACTTTCTTTTTGCCCAAAATATGAAATGAAATGTTAATGCATTCGTAATGAGTTAAAAACTCTGTAGCGCATTCAGTTACTAAGATAATGCATTGATAAAAAATTTGAATGATTTCATCATTAATTAAAAATTCTTGGCTATTATAATTTCATCGTGTGATGAGAGATAAAAATGGCAACTAAAATGTACTTCAATATTATTACATTCCTTCGTCGAACCAAGTCAAGGACTAAGTTTATTTTAATTAAAGAATTTTATAAAAAATAAATCATTAAAAAAACTTTTCTTTCACTCCTCGAGAGTTTTTTTTTGTGTATTCTGGGTAAAGTGAATGCATTTAATATAATTTTTATTCATGCTGAATTAAAAAAAAAAATTCATCATTCGTTTACAGCTCTGATCTGAATTTAATAGAGGAAAATTTATTAAAATAATAACAAAAATTGCTGTTAAACGTAAGAATAGAATCCTCAATCGTCAGAAGTAGTTTATTTTTATATGGTTTTTTTATTCATTTATTTTTTTAAAGTATTACATTTATAAGTTTTGCACTATGATAAAGATAAGATAAATTTTATTTACATATAAATATTAGGCAAACATTCAAAAGTAATGCAAATTATTGTTGCTTGATTTGAAAAATTTCTATTATTACTCGCTTTAAATAGATTTGATGTTAAAAGTCAGCAAATGGAATAAAGAGAATGTTTTTTGATCCCTAAATAAATGAAGAAATGTTAAACACATACAAATTATAGTAGTAGTATAAGGTAATAGTTTACAATTAAAGTAGAACTTCTCCATAGTGGACGTATATTCAATAAACCACATCATAACCCGAATTTTTATACCCGCCATCAAAAAAATGGTGGGGCTATAATCATTTTGTCATTCCGTTTGTAACACATCAAAATATCCATTTTAGACCCCATAAAGTATATATATCCTGAATCAGGGTTTCATTTGATGACGATCTAGCTATGTCCGTCCGTCTGTTGAAAGCACGAAGAGGTCGCACCGTAAAAGCTAGGGGGCTCAAATTTTGCCAGAATCTTTCTTATAGACAAGGTTTGTTTGGTATTGAAAATGGACTAAATCGGAATATTAGGAAGAGAGTTATAGCTCGTAATGCAAGAGTAGGTCGAAAAAACCGTGTCCTTCGAACATCGAATAAAATGCAATTGTGTCCAAACGCATTAACGTACAGTCATGAAAAATATATATTTCTCGAGTCAAAGCAATATCCCTCCCCAAAAATTGTTTACATCTATGCATTAGGAAAGGAGTTAAAGATAAAAATGTACGAAAATTTATACCGCGCAGTATATTTTTCAGTATAGTTTAAATTTAAAACCCAATAAAACGGGCACACTTTTCTTTTTGGTGAGAGGCTTTTCTGTAACGGAAAATCAATGTGCCACGCCCACTTTTACGCCCACCTCCCATATTAAGTTTTACCTAAAATTCATATAATTTCTCTATTAATAAAGATTTTGGAATAATAAAGGACTATATTGAAATATCTAAGTTGTACTCATTAGGAAAAACAACTTTGACACGCCTACTATAACGCCCACGATAAACACAGATATTTATATCACAAAGTGCCTACAAAAACGACTTTTACCTTTTTTGAGACAGCACCGAGTGCCTACATATTTTTTTTGGTTCGATTTGGCATCATGTCACTATGGAAAAAGAAACTTGAGTGGTATTCTAAGAATAATGTAATTTTTGTACCACGAGAGGCAATTCCACCAACTGTCCAGAACTTAGGACTGAGGAAAGGTACTGGGCTCTTGCTAAAAAAAGGAATTGAAGATCACATGTCACAGAACATGTCCGATTTTAAGTGTAGATGGACCACCTCCTCCAAAAAGGTAACAGAAGCAACTGTAAAATCTTTAATGGAAGAACTTACAGAAAAATCCGATAATTTTATAAATACGAAAAAATAAATTAAGATTTTAATGTTAAATCAATTTGTACAATATGTCAATAAATTTGCGAAGTTTAAAGAGTTTCTATATTGGACGATTTGAGTTGTATTTAATTTAATGCAACTACAAATTTTTTCAATACACTTCTTAAGTAGAATGGTCACAATTTAAGAGGTTATAATCCACAAGCCATCCTCTAAATATCTTTGATTAATGGAAGGCTGAAATCATTGGTTCAAGTCATCAGTAATGAATGTTGAAAACAATCGTGATAACTTTTTCATAACTCGATGTGAATGCTTTGTCATACAACATTAAATTTACAAAGAAAAACATTATTTAACGAACAATGATTTACACAAAATAAGCCCGTTGTTTACTCGTTGGAAAGGTTGGCCGCCATTTACATGTTTTATTGAAGTAAGACACTTGGGATACAACATTTGATGCGTTATCCTAAAAGCATAGCCACATTTAGTGTTTGTACAAATTTGACTCTCAGATTATGTCATTAATGCGCCAGTTAAGGCGACCACAAGACGAAATAATTTTTGAACATTAATGTCGTAAAGAAGCTAACTATCTCGGGTCCCTTTTTGAAACCTTAGCAACCGATCTGTATCCTCTCCTTCAGTCACGCACATAAAACTAAATTAATAAAATAAAGCTGTTCGAATAAAAATTATGAACTAATGCACTCGTGACAAGGATTCGTTAACTTACGAGATCTTATACGAAAATCTTAAAAATTTATTTTGGATTTTTTTAAAAGATTCAGAAAACATGATTTAAAATACATTTTATAAACACTAATAAAATGCAGGAAAATTAAAATAAAAAACATAATCCCTTGTAATATCACGTATGTTTTAAGATTTCTTTTGAATTTATTATGACAATATAATTTATATTTTTCTATGTAATATGTGAGTCATTCCATGTCAAACCGTACGATTTTTGCTAAAAATTGACTTTGATGTCTCCGATGTCTTTCAAAATTTGAGAACGAAGTCTTCATTAAAAAATATTTTACACGTGTTTCGGGAAAAAAATTAAAATTTTTTTTTTTAAAAGTTATATGCATTTGAAAATCGTCAAAATCGTGAAAAATCTTCCGACATGACAACATTTAAACTAATGTTTTTATAAAACTAGTGAATGGATTTTGAAGTTCAATACCTTATTTTAAAGGTATTTGAACTTTCTTTTTAAAAAAGTATTATTTTTTGTAAATTATTTTTTTTTTTATTATTAAAATTTGTTTTTTTTACTTAATTTCTGTTTTCCACAATCTTCGAACAAGTCGAAAAATCTGAAAAAATATTTTCTTAAAGGTTAATATATTCTTAACATTCCCTCAAAATTTCAGAGTGGAGGTCGAATGGATTCTATTTTTTTACGATTTTTTTCCATTGCAGCACCACAAAAAAATTACATTTTGTATATAAACATTTTATTTTCAAGCATGTTAACGAAAATGTCAACGCATGTATGTATGTGTGTATGTATTCAAAAACACACAAAATTTGATACTTAAGTAAATCCCAGCAAAAACTTGGTAATAGGTTGGTATTACGGAACACGTTACCTGGTAATAAGTTAAACTCTTTACCCTCGTATTTCTTTATAACTAAAATGTAACCACTTACTCGTAATATAATACCTAACTACCCATTAAAGCCATGACTGACTATCCTACAAAGTCGTGCGATTATGTCAAATAAAAATCTGATAGTTTTCTGTCCTACATGAAAAAATCGCAACAAAATGTGTTATTGGATGCCACACTGTCATACTTGCTTAGAAAAAGCAACTCTGATCGCACAGACTCTATTATTTTATGAAAATTTTCAAAAGATTATCAAATCGGACACACATGTCAAAAAATCTGTCACACATGTGCACTTTGTGTCCACACTATCACACTTTCTGAACACACATACAATTTTTGACATATCGAACGACTAAATCTGATAGTCAGTCATGGCCTTTACTAATAACGAATTCACATGTTTCAATATTTTTATGGTACACTCAGTTCGTTTCTTTAAAAAATTTAATAAAATTATAATTCTAATTATAAAATTAAGGTTTTTGGGTTAAGCAAGCCTGAATTTTTTATAAAAATATTGAAATTAAGCTAGCGGTTTGAAAGTAAAAAAGTGTATTTTTTTAATACATAACTAAAAGTTAAATAATAAGCAATTTTAATTTTTATTTACATTTTTTATAGAAAAATCAGCTGCAAATGATGTAGTATGAACTTTAATTTGTCTCTCTTGGTACCGAATAAACGCATGGTAGCCTTAAGTACCTGGTATCATTTTTGCTTTAGTAAACCGTTCTTTAAGTTTTTTCTCATGCTCATTATATTGTTCCGTACTAAAAAATTCGCAATTTATGTTTTTAACATTTTGTTTAACCCATTAATAAAAAGTAGTCGGGGTATCATCTTCGTGAAATGCAAGATTGACAAAATTTTTCTTGTTTTTATATTGAGCACTTGCAACATTTGAGAAGTAAAAAATTTTTTTTAAGGAACTCAATGTTTCTTTAAGGAATTTGATTAGACCTTCCTGAAATAAATTGACAGCTATTGTGTCGTGTTTTAAGCATTCCGATATTGCAACATAATTAATAAATTTTTCTTTCCCATTGTCATTGTAGTAAATAGCAATAGGATGAATCGTTACCTGATCGTTATTCCAATGAAAACCTTGAATGGAATCTTGAATGACAAATGAATAGTTTTCTGCGTTGACATTTTCGTTAACATGCTTGAAAATAAAATGTTTATATACAAAATGTAATTTTTTTGTGGTGCTGCAATGGAAAAAAATCGTAAAAAAATAGAATCCATTCGACCTCCACTCTGAAATTTTGAGGGAATGTTAAGAATATATTAACCTTTAAGAAAATATTTTTTCAGATTTTTCGACTTGTTCGAAGATTGTGGAAAACAGAAATTAAGTAAAAAAAACAAATTTTAATAATAAAAAAAAAATTAATTTACAAAAAATAATACTTTTTTAAAAAGAAAGTTCCAATACCTTTAAAATAAGGTATTGAACTTCAAAATCCATTCACTAGTTTTATAAAAACATTAGTTTAAATGTTGTCATGTCGGAAGATTTTTCACGATTTTGACGATTTTCAAATGCAAATAACTTTTAAAAAAAAAATTTTTAATTTTTTTCCCGAAACACGTGTAAAATATTTGTTTATGTTTAATACGTCTGGCAAATTTAAAGAAAATCGGAAGAGGTGGTGTAAAAAAGGTGTTCGGTTTGACATGGAATGACTCATGTATGAATTGATTGTACATTTAAATATTGATAAAAAAATAATTGAGTGTGCTGCTATTCTTTGAAATTTTAATTACTAATGTTACTATAAATATCAAGAAATTGCATTTAATTTTTAATCCGTTCATATATTTTCCAGATGTGCAGAAAAAAAAATATACTTATTTCTTGTTTGATAAGCTACAGAAATTTGCAGTCATTATCTATGTATCAGAGATTGACATTGTCCATGTGAACAAAAATTCATATTAATTAAATCTACTCGCAATAAAAATTTTTATTTTATTTAACAATGAAATTTTTACATATATTTATGTTTATTAAAATAATAGGGTGTCTCAGAGAGAATGCCATTTTCACGTAGTTTTTGAAATAGTTCTGATTTTCCGAATAAATATGAAATAATATATAAGTCAAAAGGCCCCAATAAGTCTGATGACAGGCCATTGCTGTCTTCATGAAATTTCACATCATTCACCACACAGATGTGGCTGTATCTCACCAATGAATGAAGTATTGGATCTCCAAATTGAACTCAGAAATTATTTTTGGATTGCACCAGCAATGTTTTTAAGAGATCAACCAGTTCGTTGATGCACAGTAGTCTTACTGTCTAATCGACCCAGTTTCTTAAATTTTTTTGATCGAATGGTTGAGATATTACACAGAAGAAATTATTGAAATTTTTTTTCTAATTAACGCCTTACCTCCTGTTCTTATAAAACAAAAATATTTTTCGTTCGTAATTTAATAATAAAAACAATAACAAATTTCCAAAAGTTCTTGTTGTTTTGAAAATAAATTTTCGAACGTAATTCTTATTATTTTTTTTATAAGAACAGGAAGTTAATTGAAAAAAAAAAACAAGTAACAGTGCTATATTCGGCCGTGCCGAATCTTATATACCCTTCACAACGCGTAGTCATGCAATAACAATTGTTGTTCATCCCATATAAAATACGTACCCGTTAGAATAAATGTGGCATCGAATCCCAGCTGAGCCAAAAAATTTTATTTTATTTTATTTAATATATTATTTATATTTTATTATTTTTTTTTTTATTTTTTTAAATTTTTTTAGAAAAATTTTTAAAAAATTTTTTAAATTTTTTTTTGAAATTTTTCTAAATTTTTTTTTGTAGTTTTTTTTTATTATTTTTTTCTTATTTTTAATATTTTTTTTTTTAATTTTTTTTGTTTGGTATGTTTTTTACATGTATGTATGTATGTATGTATGTTGTTATTGTAATTGTGAAAAAAAACGAGGTGGTCGTGGTTTTTTGCTCATATCTCAGAAAGTTATGGGGCGATTGTGCTGAATTTCAATAGCGATTCATTCCTGGATATTTCCAAGAGATTGATACCATATACAGATCTGAGGAACATATAGTTGCTTCTAAAAGTTGATTTCAACCAACACACGGACAGACGGGCAGACGGACAGACGGTCAGGGCTTAATCGACTCCTCTATTCATAAGCTTTCAGAAAATATATACTTTATGGGGTCGGAAATGAAAATTGTAGAAATTACAAACGGAATGACAAAGCTATATATACCCTTGTGCACCACAGGTGAAGGGTATAACAAGTAAGAGCGCTATGTTCGGCCGTGCCGAATCTTATATACCCTTCACAACGTGTAGTCATGCAATAACAGTAGTTTGTATCACAATTCATCCCATATGAAATACGTATGTATGTACAAACATATAAAAAACACACGTATATAAAAACATCCCATTGTAAAATTATAAATTTACGTATGTATGTAAAAAAAATAAAAAAAAAATTTAAAAAAAAAAAATAAAAAAAAACTTTTAAAAAAAAATTAAAAAAAAAATTAAAAAAAAAACATTAAAAAAAAATTTAAAAAAAAATATTTAAATAAATAATAAATATAAAACAACAAAAAATAAAAAAAAAATATAAAAAAAAATTTAAAAAAAAAATAATAAAAATATAAATAATATATTAAATAAAAAACAAGTAAGAGCGCTATATTCGGCCGTGCCGAATCTTATATACCCTTCACAACATGTAGTCATGAAATAACAGTAGTTTGTGTCACCATTCATCCCATATGAAATACGTACATACATATATAAAAACATCCCATTGTAAAATTATAAATTCACGTATGTATGTTAAAAAAAACGAAAAAAAAAAATAAAAAAAAATTTAAAAAAAAAATTAAAAAAAAAAAAAAAATTTAAAAAAAATTCTTATTGCTCTTATTTGACCTTTATTTTATAAAATTTTCAAATTGATTCTTCAAGCTCGAGGTCTTTATAAATATTTGTTGTTTTATTTATTATTCAATATTTCGCTACTCCTTTGTGTAGCATCTTCAGGAAAGAAATTGTGTGTTTTTACAAAATTTTATATATTATTTTGTAAAAACACACAACAACAAATATTTATAAAGTCCTCGAGCTTGAAGAATGAATTTGAAAATTTAAAAAAAAATTTAAAAAAAATTAAAAAAAAAATTATTATATATAAATATAATTATTATATATAAAACAAAAAAAAATAAAAAAAAATTAAAAAAAAAATAATAATAAAAATAAAAATATATATAATATATTAAATTAAAAATAAAAAAAATACAAAAAAAAATTAAAAAAAAAATTTTAAAAAAATTAAAAAAAAATTGTTTTTTGGCTCAGCTGGGATTCGATGCCACGTTTTCCCTAACCAGTATACACGTTTGTATGTATGTATGTTGTTGTTGTAATGTTGTTTTTGTGGAAAAAAAATCGAGGTGGTCGTGGGTTTTTGCTCATATCTCAGTTGTTTATGTACCGATGTTTCTGATTTTCAATACCAATCTACTCCCGAATATTTCTGATATTTTAATACCTTACCCGGGTCCAACCTATGTCGGGGGGCTTCAAAAAGTTGATTTCAACATACACACGGACAGACGGACAGACTGACAGGGCTTAATCGACTCCCCTATTCATAAGCTTTCAGAAAATATATACTTTATGGGGTCGGAAATCAAAATTGTAGAAATTTCACACGGAATGACAAACCTATATATACCCTTTTTCACTGTGTGAAGGGTATAATAAAAACAAGTAACAGTGCTATATTCGGCCGTGCCGAATCTTATATACCCTTCACAACGTGTAGTCATGCAATAACAATTGTTTGTATCACCATTCATCCCATATAAAATACGTGCATACGTACATGTTAGAATAAATGTGGCATCGAATCCCAGCTGAGCCAAAAAAATTTTATTTTATTTAATATATTATTTATATTTTATTATTTTTTTTTATATTTTTTTTTAATTTTTTTAAAAAATTTTTTTAGAAAAATTTTTAAAAAATTTTTTTAAATTTTTTTTTAAATTTTTTTAAAATTTTTTTTTTGTAGTTTTTTTTATTATTTTTTTCTTAATTTTAATATTTTTTTTTTTGTAATTTTTTTTTGTTTGGTATGTTTTTTACATGTATGTATGTATGCATGTTGTTGTTGTAATTGTGAAAAAAAACGAGGTGGTCGTGGTTTTTTGCTCGTATCTCAGAAAGTTATGGGTCGATTGTGCTGAATTTCAATAGCGATTCATTCCTGGATATTTCCAAGAGATTGATACCATATATAGATCTGAGGAACATATAGTTGCTTCTAAAAGTTGATTTCAACCAACACACGGACAGACGGGCAGACGGATAGACGGACAGACGGACAGACGGTCAGGGCTTAATCGACTCCTCTATTCATAAGCTTTCAGAAAATATATACTTTATGGGGTCGGAAATGAAAATTGTAGAAATTACAAACGGAATGACAAAGCTATATATACCCTTGTACACCACAGGTGAAGGGTATAAAAAAATTTAAAAAAAGTATAAAAAATTTTTTTTGGCTCAGCTGGGATTCAATGCCACGGTTACTCTAACCAGTATACACGTTTGTATGTATGTATGTATGTTGTTGTAATGTTGTTTTTGTGAAAAAAATCGAGGTGGTCGTGGGTTTTTGCTCATATCTCAGTTGTTTATGAACCGATGTTTCTGATTTTCAATACCGGTCTACTCCCGAATATTTCTGATATTTTAATATCTCACCCGGGTCCAAGCGATGTCGGGGGGCTTCAAAAAGTTGATTTCAACATACACACGGACAGACGGACAGACTGACAGAGCTTAATCGACTCCTATTCATAAGCTTTCAGAAAATATATACTTTATGGGGTCGGAAATGAAAATTGTATATATACCCTTTTTATACCCTTCACACAGTGAAAAAGGGTATATATAGGTTTGTCATTCCGTGTGAAATTTCTACAATTTTCATTTCCGACCCCATAAAGTATATATTTTCTGAAAGCTTATGAATAGGGGAGTCGATTAAGCCCTGTCAGTCTGTCCGTCTGACCGTCTGTCCGTGTGTATGTTGAAATCAACTTTTTGAAGCCCCCTGACATAGGTTGGATCCGGGTAAGGTATTAAAATATCAGAAATATTCGGGAGTAGATCGGTATTGAAAATCAGAAGCATCGGTACATAAACAACTGAGATATGAGCAAACACCCACGACCACCTCGATTTTTTTTCACAAAAACAACATTACAACAACAACATACATACATACAAACGTGTATACTGGTTAGAGAAAACGTGGCATCGAATCCCAACTGAGCCAAACAAAAATTTTTTTTAATTTTTTTAAAAATTTTTTTTTAATTTTTTTTTTTATTTTTTTTTATTTTTTATTTAATATATTATTTATATTTTTATTATTATTATTTTTTTTTTAATTTTTTTTTTATTTTTTTTTTTATTTTTTTTTTTGTTTTATATATGTATAATATATATATAATAATTTTTTTTTAAAATTTTTTTTAAAATTTTTTATTTTAATTTTTTTTTTTTTTTTCGTTTTTTTAACATACATACGTGTACGTATTTCATATGGGATGAATGGTGATACAAGCAACTGTTATTGCATGACTACACGTTGTGAAGGGTATATAAGATTCGGCATGGCCGAATATAGCACTCTTACTTGTTCACTGTGTGAAGGGTATAAAAAACAAAAAAAAATTAAGTTGAGCATTTTAATTCAATTCATAGAATTTTTGATTGTTTATAGAATATAACCGTATTAAATGATGCTAATATCCAATAAAGTAAAAATATTTTTTTTGTGTATCAGTCCTGCAAATTTACGATTCTTTTTATTTTTTCCGTCAGTATGCAACACATTTTAAGTTGTGTATACCCCAAAACGAAGTACGAAGTTGTTTACAGGTGGAAAATTAAATAATTTTAATTGATATCGCGAATTTTTTAATTGAAAATCATTTTTATTTTTTTCTGTGCAAAGTGCACCTACTTGCATGTAACACACTATATAAGAAGAAGGAGAGATGAAATAAGTAGTATTTATTTATATTTTAAGCAAAAAATTACATCTTTAGAACAAATTCAATTTAATTAAATTTCACTCAGGCGACTAGAAATGAAGTAAATAAACATTTTACTAAAATTGTTATATTGTGTTTTTTAGTATAAATTACTTAATATTAACAAACATTTTTTAACATGCCTTAAACAACAAAATATTCGAAAATGCAGTTCTCTGGTATGTGTTTAAATAGGTAAAAAAAATATCTAGATATACAATGAAATTTTTTTTGTTTACTTTTGCATCTGTGTAATATTGCCTAATTATTATATTTTCGGTAAAAAGAAATAATCCTTTTTGAAATTAGTTGACGTTAAGAGCAAAATAAACAAATCACGGCAAAAATTTTTTAAAGTTTATATTTTTCTTAAGAGGAAATCATCCTTAAACAATTTCTCAATTTATGCAATTTTAAAAACCACTATTTAAAACACTTTGTTACAGATGTCAAGGAAATAATTGTCGAAATTGAAAATGCATTATATTCTTTCATAGAAATGTTAATGATAATTTTTTTTGTTTAATTTAATTCTTAAATTTATTACTAAACATCGTTTCTTTAGTTCGAAGAAATATTTCTAAGGATACAAAAGATGTAATAAGAATATTTATGAGAAATTCTATAAATCAACTTGCCCACAAAGCTAAAAAATTTTAAAGGTTATCAGTTTTTTTATTCAGAAATTTAGATAAAAGTAATAGTGATGAATTTTAATATTTAATTCATAAGAATGTTTATTCACTAATATTGACAATAAATTATTATTTTTATTAAATACTAGCTTGTGCCCACTACTTCGTCTGCGTAGTTATCGGAATAAAAGGTAGACTTAGTATTAACAACAATAATAAAAATATTTACAACATAAACAACCCGTTTAGGATTTGTGAATATTAGTTTTCGAACGACTTCGCCTGGTTATCGTGATAAAAAGTATCCTATGTGTTAATCTAGGTTGTTATCTATCTATGTGTCGAATTTCATTTAGTTCCGTTCAGCCGTTTATGCGTGATTTAGTAACAAATAACCAAACATTTATTATATTAATAGGATTTTACTAACTACTTCGATTACTTAAGCTGGGGTTGTTGCTATCGCTAAATTCAATAAATAAATGAACCCAGTGATCTAAGACCTATTTTTCGAGTTATTCTAAGGTTTTTAAAGAAACTGAAATAGCTCTTATTGAGTATTTATAAAACACATACTAGAGGTGATCCGATAAATTTCTATGTACAATGCTAATATCTCACGCGGGTTACCACTGTACATACTTGCTTCATTTGACAATTCATTACTGGTATTTTTACACCTTACGCGTTTTCGATAATAAGTTTTTTGTAAAGTCATTTTAAAAGATGATAATAAATAAGAATTATGGTACATATATTATTTATAAAAGGCTACTAGAAGTTCTTGGCCTTTAATCATGCCATGCACGAAAAAACCACAACAACATTTTTATGTTTCCGCGATTAATTTTAGATTTTTGTTATTAAAACTATAAAAAAAAGTGTTTGAAAAATTTTGAAAACTGTTTAATTGCAAGTCACAAGTAAAATAATAATTTACCTATCAGTTGAATAGATAATTTTTGTATTTTGTTTTATCCTGCAAATAGAAAATAATTTGAGAACCATTTCTATTTCTGATAAATGAGTGAAGGTTAAGCTCATGTAAAAGTTGGACCTAAAATTTAAGTTCTTTTTACCTTAAGTACATAACAATTTGTTATGAAAATTTTATACTTAAGCTTAAATTAGACGTAATTTTAGGTATGGTTGGAGAAAAAATCGAAAGTTTTATACTAAATTTTAACAAAGCCTTTTTTAATAAATTACCTACATGACTATTTTTAATTTTTTACAATTTAAGTTGTGCATGTTATAAGTATTCCGATCAGACATTCAGACATTATGTCTAAAAATTATAACTATTATATTTTTCCTCTTATCTAATAATAATTAAAAGTAGGTAGGTTCCCTATGTATACAAGTTTTAATAGTTTTTAAATTATTATTTACACCATCACTTACCTTTTTAACTCCCCTAAAGGCATAGACATACAATTCCCTTCCAAAATTAAAACATATACGATCACCACCTAATAACTGACTTGTCGATAAGCCATTTTGATCTAAACCTCCAACACCGGAGCCATTCATCATTGTATGCATAGACATACCGGCACCTAAACGCGCATCCATCGACGATGGTACCACATATTGAGACTGTTGGCCGTTGAGGGAGGATGAAGATTGCACATCATAAGATCCATCACCCCCAGCTCCGTTTGAGGTATTTTGTGAACTGCCACAACTAGTGATATTACGGCCATGATTATTGCCAGCACCATTTGATCCATTTGACGAGGACGAATTATTTGTGCCTGAATTAGTGTTACCCGTGGCCGGCGGGTTTGGCAGAGTAACAATGGAGACACGTACTTGAGGTGAACTCTGATTGTTTGTGTAAGCAACGCGATTAGGCCGTGAATACTCGGAGAGTGTAAGTAATCGGTAGGTACCCTCACGCGTTACAAATTGTGTCTTTAGGTCATCCTTGACATTCGGATCAAGTTGAGTTGCCATTACGGCAACTTTAATTAAATAATATTGTCGTGGTTTTTATTTATAATTACTGTTTATTTTAAATTATTTTTTCAAACTATTTTGTTTTTATTATGTAGGTATAGTATTGTTATTGTTGGTAAGTCTTTGCTCTTGTTTTGTTTGTATGGCTTTCGTTTTGTCTTATATATAGGTATTTATTTTTGTAACATATATTTTTTTAATGGGAGTTGTCTAGATTTTTTTGAGGTTTTGTGTTGTTACTATTTTTTTTTTATATCTTTGAGTTTTATTTTGCATTTACTTAATTTAATTATATTTTCAATTTTTCTGCCCACTTTGACAAATCACACATTTTTTCGTGATAAAAATAATAAATTGGAAAAATTGCACATTCTGCATACACACACGCACTTACACACTTCAACAAGCACAAATTAACACAATCCTAAATAGAATCATATACAATTAGACAACATATCTTTGCTGATTATGTTAGGAAGGCAATGGTTATTGGTTGGATGGAGGAAAAAAAATTTTTGTTCACACATGACCAAAGAAATCTTTTCACTATTTCTTCCTAGGCATATACTTATATTTTTTTGTTTTTTATATGTGGGTGTGAAAATTAATTTTTTGTGTAATTTTCCTTTAACAAAAACAATATTTTGATATAAAATAGGTTACTCTTATTTGAATTCCTTCACTTCACTTGATGGAAAAATACTCCTTTTGTAAAATTACAATACAAATTTTCTACGCTTTGCTTTTGATTTATTTGAACTTTTTTCTTATATTTTTCGTTTGGCTGTTCGGCCGTCAAATAAGAAAAAATTTGTTTTAACACAGTAAATTCGTAGAACGTTTTAGCATTCCGGTTTGTTCTCAGTTTTATGTATTGGATTATTATTTTATTGCGTTTTTATATTCAATTTGTTTAAACATTTTTTTTTCAATTCACAAGTAGTATTAATTTACGTATTCCTTCAAAAATCTCAGCACTTTTTTCATCCAAATAAAAAATTTTCTGTCGTTTCTTTTAGTTTCTATTTTCATCAGGGCTGGAATGTCGATGTTTTTAGGGTATTTAAAAATAAATGAACGGTTATGATATTTTATTTATGTTTAAAAAGTATCGTTGTTACTACAGCAATTTTAGAAAATACTTTTAAGAAATTAGAACTATAAAAATATACTCGCTACAAAGCTACAGTACCAAATAATATTCTAATGTAAACAATATTAAAAAGACAATAGTAATGAATTTTCCATTCCTGTCTTTCATAATATAATTTTATTATATATCAGCTGTCAACAACGAGAGGAAAAGAAAATAAAAGATAATCAAAACCAGAACAGAGTTGTATTTCAAGGAAGTAGACTTAAAATATATTATGAGTAAAATATTAAGTACGTATGTAAAAATAATGTGATATGAAAAAACCAAAGGTTGAAGTCATCTGTTAGATTTTTGAAAAATTCTTCTTTTTTCCTTGAAAATTCCTAATTTTAAATACTATTTTCAATGTATTATATAAATATAAATAAATAAACTCATAAATAGTACTAACAACACTCATGTGCTTAAAATGTTTTAATTCTTTATTTTTCTTTGTTTTAAAGATTATATTTAAAAAATAAGAAATTAACAAAATTAGGCATTCATTTGTGAGAATGTCTTGAATATATATATATTTGATAATCTATCAGTAGCAATATATTTAGAACTGTTTTAAAACGATGGAAACATATAAAGTGTTTGTTTTTAAGACATTGTTTGCTTAAACATTTTTTTTATATACATACATATATACATACATACATACATACATATATACATACATACATACATAAAAAACCTAAGTACTCAATCTTAAATAATTTAATTTGTATTTTATACTCCTACCTCATAACGGTTTTTATAACATTTTTTTTCATGTAAATTTTAAAATTTAATGGAAAAACAAAGGTTCTAAATTCTTTACTCGTATAAGTCCAATGTAAATAGAATTATTGTTATTATAAATGAATTGAAAATATAAAAGAAAAAATCATAAATAAAATCCAGATAAATATAAATAATGAAAGTAACATCCATAAATCAAAACGTATGACTATAAAGCAATCGTAAGAAGGTGGTATAAAAAGTACAGTTAGAGAGTTAATTTTTATTTAAGTGTTATTAATACGCTTTTTTCACTTTTCTTTCAACCTGTGTGTTTTAATTTACAATCAGGAAAACCGCTGATTACAATAATAATGAGTATATGCTTACTTTGACTTTACAAATATTTTGCCGCCATAATCTTTTGTGTTGTATTGTTCCTTTTTTGCATTATAAATAATGTAATGTTTTGCCAAAATTAAAAAAATATTTAAATTTTTTTTGACATTTGGAAAATATATTGCTGTAAACTTATGTGTAGCCTACGTCACAGATTTTAATTTTCATAATTTCTTATACAAGTAGGAGTAAAAATTTTGACGTGTGACTGCGGTCGTTGTTATTTGAGTTTATAAAACATGAAAATTTTTATAAATCTTTATTTTATCAACTGAATTTATTCCCTGTCTTACCTTGTTTTGACTGTTTTATCAACGTTAATAAGATATGGTGTTAATACAGTATCTCTCTATGGTGTGTGTCCACGATAAGGACAGTTTTTGTTTAATGCAGTTCGTCGTATTTTATGAATACAGTTTGAAATTAAAATTTTTTAATGTGTTTTTCTGTTATCCTATATCAGTTATGGGATCTTTCTTAAACAAATCATTACATATATGGCCCATAATTGATAGAAAAAATCTAAATTTTTCACTAAATTAAAAATTTAGCAATAATTTTTACAATTATATCAAAAAGAAAGTAAACTGATAAATAGGAAAACACTGCTCCCAAATTAAACGACCTTTTTACAGAATATAATTTTTTTATCCTATTAATATCTTAACCCCCAAAAAAATATTACTCAAATTATATCTCATAAATATTAAAAAATTTTAGGACAAATTTTTTTTCTCTTTTATACTTTATTTTGAACTCCTGTTGATAATAAATTAACACCTCTGGTACGCATTTTACAGATTTAAATTTAAGACACAAAAAACAGAAATCTGTACTTATATACAAATTTTCTTTAAAAACAAAATCCCTTTCTTTTTGAATTTCTATCATTAAATTTTTTAAAGTTGAAAAAAAATTTTAAAATAAATTCAAGTTTTCTACAGAGAATTTCCTTACAATTATATGACGCTTCTTATATACATGTTTGCCATTATCAATAAGGATTGCTTTTCTATTTGTTTGCATTTAATCCCCAAACAATTGCATTGGTTTTTGTTGTCATTCTCATTGTCCTTCTCAAACACCAAATGTTTATATCACTTGACCTGTTTGTTACTCCTGTACATGCTCTTCAGTTCCATTGTTTACTAGTGTAATGTACCTTGTATGTACGTATTTTGTTTGTGTTCGTTTCATGTTACTCATACATTTTATTGTCTTTCTTGTGTGTAGTTTATTTTTTACTAGCCCTTGTTCATTTTATATCCTTTAAAATTACACATTTTCAATTGTATCCTTTTGACATTTTTCAGAAGAAAAAAAAACTGATTTTATAGAAAAACTTAAACCTCTAAAAAAACGATAAAAAGGTTGTGAAAGAAAAAAAGTTCTTAGAAAATAGCTTACATCTTTGAAAGAAATGAATCAATGAATATAAGAAAAAATATCAAAACGCATAAAAAAAAATTTTTAATTTATATGACATACATACATACATACACAAAAATAGTTATACAATTTATTAGGAGCTCCCAGAACGTCGAGAACGACAAAAACTTAAAAATTGATTTTAAAATTGAATGATGTGTTAGACTTCTATTTATTCTCGATCAGGAAAATCGCAATTTTAGAATAGTCATAAAGTCCATAATAAACTGTGTATAGATTACTTTGAAGAACTCAAGTTCAAAAATTCATATTCAGTAAATTGAGCATAAACACTTTTCTCAACAAAAGGAGTACTGCCTCATTTAAATATTATTTTTTTTTGTTTACATATTTCGCAACTATTTCATATTTCATAGTATTCCATTGACTTTTGGAAATTTTAAATAAATAATGTACAAAGGAATAAACAAAGTTGAATAAAGAAGAACTCAAATTCACTTGAAGTCAGTCTCTGAAGTGAGGTGTTTGTGTCTGTTCTGTATTTCGAATGAAATTAAATTATTCGCAATTCGATAGCACTGATTATAATAAACCAAAACACTGTCCAGTTACCAGTTTTGAAAAATTTAATTCCACTCAAAATACGGAACAAGCACGATTATTCTCTTATACGCTTCACCTGTAGTGCCAAGGGTATATAGAGCTTCGTCATTCCGTTTGTAATTTCTACAATATTGATTTCCGACTCCACAAAGTATATATTCTCTAAAAGTTTATAACTAGGTGAATCGATTGATCCATGTTTGTCCATCTATCCGTGTGTTGGTTTTAATCAACTTTAAGAAGCCAATCTTTTGCAAATTTTCGGGAATAGCGTCCGAAATATAGCATTAATATGAAATCTGAATTCTAAGCTAAACTACAATGTCTACATGATGGTGAAGAGTATTATCAGTTTCGGCATGGCCGAATATAGCACTCTTACTTGTTTTTATCATGTACTAGCCAAACCCGGCGCGCGTTGCTACGCCCCTTAATGAATCGAAATGCATTCTGAATTTTAATTGAATATCAAGTGCAAAAACCTAAAAATTATAATTTTTTTTTGGGCGTGGCATTGCCCACTTTTCTAATCACGAAATTGTAAAGTCGTAACAGCTCAATATGTGTGCAAAGTTTAAGAAGAATCGGACCAGTGCAAGTACCTCAAAATTATAATTGTTTTTATGGGCGTGGCCCTGCCCACTTTTTTAATCACGAAATTGTAAAGTCATAACAGCTCAATATGTGTGCAAAGTTTCAGAATAATCGGTCCAGTGCAAGTACCTCAAAATGATACCTATTTTTTATGGGCGTGGCACAGCCCACTTTTTTAACCACGAAATTATTTAGTCATGACAGCTCGATATGTGTGCAAAGTTTCAGAAAAATCGGTCTGGTGCAAGTACCTCAAAATTATAACCTTTTTTTATGGGCGTGACCCCGCCCACTTTTTTAATCACGAAATTATAAAGTCACGACAGCTTAATATGTGTGCAAAGTTTCAGAAAAATCGGTCTAGTGCAAGTACCTCAAAATTAAAACTTTTTTAGGGGCGTGGCCCCGCCCACTTTTCTTATCACGAAATTATTTAGTCATGACAGCTCGATATGTGTGCAAAGTTTCAGAAAAATCGGGCAAGTGCAAGTAGCTAAAACTGATAACTAATTTTTTATGGGCGTGGCCCCGCCCACTTTTTTCACCCATAAACACTCCCTGGTATGTGTACAACAACTTACCAAAGTTTGAGCCCGATCGGTTTTACAGTTTCAGAGTCTATAGCTAACACACACACACACACAGAGTTTCACTTTTATATATATTTTTATCATGTATGATATAACGAAGTAATGAATACATACATCGTTCGAATACGTGCCGCTGTTTCAAACGGTGGAAATAATATGAAAAATAAAAATTTTCGGTTATGATTTATAAACTAAATAACTAAAACCAAATGCGACAAAATTTGAGTGATAGCCATCAATATGTTGATTTTGGGAGCATCAATTATTTTCGGCTTATTAGTATAGCGACTTTGGCGGGTATAAATTGCAAAAAAATATGATGTCTATACACCCACAAATTTTTTGTTTTTTTTTCGGCCGACTGAAAAACCTCCTGTACCCTTCCGATTCCACCATGGGACCACTGTAATGCATTACTTTGGCGTGGTTTTCTATTGACTGTTTGTTGCAGCTCTAGTTTGTGTCTTGACCTGCATGCATACTCTCACCTATTTACTTTCAATGCCCAGCCTGCATTATACAGATCAGGTTTTTTTTATTTTGGAGAATGTACCCTTAGTATTTTAATATCTATCTATAATGCTACGTATAATGCTTTCTATAAAGCTTTCAGCATTTATTTCGCCTACTGTTATCTAATTTTTGTTTCTTCTCAACTTTCCAATTTTTATCGGTAACATTTCCGCTAAAACAATGATGGCTGCCGTGGATACTATGCAATAACTAAAAGCTATGCATATGTTCTCCGTATAGTAAAGAGCGTATTAGCGTAACTATTTCTCCTAATCCTTTCGCCACAGATTTCACTACATTATAGGAGAATATCCTTGTTTGTCTTTATTAGCAGCTTTTTATTTTTCTGTCGCAAACCTCCTATATTTGCCATTAATCGAATCAGTTGCGCTATTACTTTTGTCGCTTTACTTGCTGCATACTGAATTTGTTTCGAGAACATCATCTTAGAAGCCATCAGCTTTCAAAAAATTTTTATATTATGGTATTTCTAAAAAAAAGCATCATGGTTAGATTAGGTATACTTAATAATTTAGTTTTAATTAATCAGCTGATCAGCAGCTGCTTTTTTTAAATGTATAGGAACACAAACTAATACATCTTGATATGATTAAAGTAACTGGAATATAAAATGAGATAATATTTAATAAATGTTGAACAAATTTCCTATTAATTTCGACAATTTCTCAATCATGGAATCTTTTAATGTTGTTTTTTTTTAAAGTATCTTTTAATTGATTTTTAGGTTATATTCTGTACTTTCTATATTTACAGGAAATTGAAAAATATTATTGGGGCAGTTTGTAGTTGATGGAGGGTATTAAAGATTTGATACTAACAAATATATCGCTCTCACTTGTTATGTATGTAAATTATAACGTAAAAAAGCAACAAGAAGGAAACTACTGAAATTGGTTTATTTTATTCTTATACGACAATAGTCGCACAGCAAAAAAATAAAGGAAAGAAAATAAAAGACCAGTGTTAAAGCTAATATTCCTTAGAGTAAATTTTTAACTTCTATAAGAAACTGTGCTAAAACTTTGAAAGAATAAACTCATTTTAAATTAACTATTAATGACAAATTTGAACAAAATCAACCATAATATTTTTAACCCTCCTGAAAATATTTGTGTTTTGTAAGACACAAAAAAACTTTATCCAAAATGTTTGACCTGATCTAATAAAGAGTACAGACAAAAAAAAAGCTTATACAGTTTACCATCATGTAAATAGGCATTTTAGAATTTCAATAACGAATGTAGTTTATCCTAGTTTTTAGAATTAATATTGTACGCTATTTTATTTCAAAAGCAATCATGGTTTTTGAATTTGTTTATGATTTTTTGTATTCTCCTAGTCAAGACCTTTCATTTGAAACCCTCCTTTCAGTCAGTTTTAAGCCGATTTCCAAGAAATTATCTAGAAAATTTCTTGAGACTACTAACGACTTAAAAAATTTGTGTCATTACCGCGTTCATAAATTAAATATAAGAAACTGGAAATTATTTAGAAACATATATATTTATACCCTTAACCTGTGATTCCAAGAAAAGTCGATTGCGCTTTGTCCGTCTGTCCGAGTATTTGTTGAAATTAAAGCTTAGAAGCCCCCATACCTTGCACAGTCCTATGTATGTGGTATCAGTCTTCTTAATTTTTTTAAATCTGTAATAGCCGCCACTATAAAATGTCTAGCAATAAATTCATATAATCGTAAAGAAAAAATATGGTTGTGGTAACCATAATCGAAGAGCAACATGCTATGAATGAATTGTATGATTGTGGTTACAACATACAATGGTTGCCAGTTATCATTATTATGTTTAATTAAAGTATCAAGTAATCTTTGCTTTTTTCTACTGCAAATTATATAAAAAAAATATAAAAATGTTGTACTTACCTTGTTAATTGCAATTTTTATACCATATTTTTTTAAATTTTCTTGTTAATTTTAAAATTTATTTAATTTCAATAATAATATTTTATTCGGGAAGACAGTTGAAATAAAATTATTAGTAAAAAAATCATAACTTGAATGTTTTTTAGTTATCATACTGTTGCCTCAACTATTATTTAATGATTATTTGATTTAATGATTTTGCTTGTTTACATGAATTGTTTAGGAAATCTTGCATGATGTTGCATTCATTTTTAGGAACATCAATTATGACATATTATTTCGTATTAAGGGAGGCATTAGAATGAATTCTTTTACGTTCTTAATCAAGGAGATGCTTAAATATAATTCACTTTGCGCTATCTTAAAATATTTTTCTGAGAGATTTTTTATAAGAGCGGCACACTTTTACATAAAGACATTTATTTTAATTAATTTAATTTAATTTTAATTTTTTTTATTGAGTGTTGTCTATACAATAAGAGTTGCAAAATAAATGTGATTATTAGATCACAAAGTTAAAATATTTTAAATTCATTAACAATAAAAAATTTACAAACACACAAATAAATTAATATTTTTTGTCTTATTAGAATACTTTTAATAAGTAAACTTATTACAGTTATAAATTTATAATTATCCGACTTTATTATTTAAATATTATCGCAAATCAATCATTGTCCCTAAAGCTAATTTTCATTAATTTTTATTTTAGGAGGCATAATAAAATATAATTAATAATATTTTTATAAAAGTGAAATAATTAAATGTGATAGATCTGAAATTCGCGCATCTCCAAAAAAAGTACTTCTGTATCAGCTGCTTAAGATATCACTGTCGTTTAAAAAATAATTGCCATAACAACAACTGTTGTCAACGGTATTTGTAGTCAGTAGCCTGCCGTTGTCTATGTGTTTAATGCATTAAAGTCAACGTAATATGGGCAATTGGTCAAACTACAGAGATACTAAAAATTTAATTTTTTGGATCTGCGAAGCTAACACATTTGTTTATCAATAAAAACAATAATTTCTCCTTTTTGTTGTACTTAAAAAACAATAACTGACCTCAAGCTCAACAACAAGAAGAAATTATTAATAAAAATATCAAAATATTTGGACGATATTAATAAAAACAATGAAAAAAAAAATTACATTTAATAACATGTTTAGTAATAACTCTTTTATATTCCTGCCTTTTCTATACTCATATAACAGAGTTGTAAGTTTTTTAAGTTTATTGAGCTAAACAGTTCCTTCCTGGCCATTGCTAAGGACATTTTTCAAATGTTGCATTTCTTTGCAGTTCATGTTGTATTTTTAATTCAAAAAAAAAAAAAAAAAAAAATAAATAAATTTCTGTAACTTGTTTATTCTTAATCAGAGAATCTTATAAAAAAAAAAGAAAAAATCCTAAACTTCATCTGTATGTACTTATATTACGAGTAATAATGTAAGAGAGGCAAATCTCTGTTGTATTACAATTCTGATTCTACATACTAATTTTAAAATCATGTATTAACTAATTAACAACGTTTAGCGGTTTAATAATTTTTGTAGTTTTATTTTTTAAATTATTAACAATGCAATAAATTTTATGTTAAAAAAGCGAGGGTTCGAACTGCTTCAGTAATTAATTGGTAGCCATAAAAAAACAACTAAAAATGCTATATTCAGCTATGCCGAATCTGATTATACCTTTCATCGTCATGTACCTAGGTAAGTTACCTAATCGTAGCACATTCCAGAGTTACATTAAACACCAAATTTGATATTTATTTTGTTCTTAGTTCACTGTGTTCAAACTTTTTCATTTGATACCAATATTGAGGGGCTTGGAGGGGGTAAATTTCTTAATGCCAGATTTGACCGTTTTATTGTATGCCATTTTGTAATGGCGGCCATTAAGAATTTTAATTTTTTTATTATGAACTATACTCTGTTATTTAAAATCTTTCATATCTACTTTCTTGGTTGTCTAAAAGTTAAAAAAATCGATTTTCGTTTCTTAATTTTAGGAAAAACACCGAAGTAATTCTGTATTGGAACTTTTATCTCAGTTAGTTTTAAGCCGGTTTGTAAGTTTTTCCAATGCTACGACCTGTAATGTGTCAATAACATTTCCTTTATTATTTAGGATCTGTAGAAACAAATTCATAACAAAAAGTTGGCATAAAGTTAGCATGAAGTTTATTCATAACACACATGCCAAACTCTGGATATCGATTTGCTAAACTCTTGTTAACGAGCTGCCAAACGTTTGCCAACTTATGAAAAACAGTTGTTCTGTGTTGTTGTTTTATATTAACAATATTTTTTTACCTACCTATTCATCCTATTGCCAATTTACAGACCGTTTGCCTTTGTTTTACATTTTTATAAAAAATTTATTGTTCCTTTATTTTTTAAATTTATTTTTAAATTTTAAAAATTTTTAATATGAATGGAAAAATAAAAAATGTCAAAATCAAAAAATTGGTTGCATTTTTGAGGAGTTTCTTGTAATTTCAGAGTTGATTTATAAAAAGTTGGCAGACGGATAAAAGTTTCTTATGAATAAACTCTGTGGCAACGAGCTGCCAAGCTTAATCGGTATTCTAGTTAGCAGCTCGCTGTACGTAGTGTATAAACTGTGGCTAACTTTTTGTTGTGAATAAGGCCGTTAATGAATTAAAAAAATTTATAAATTTCAAATAATTTTTGCCTACTTTGCTTAATACAGCTTTTTACGAATATCCTATATCCCTATAACAATACAACAACAAGAAACGTATTGATAAATTATTCTAGGGTAAAGAATGTTAATTTTTGTGGCAAAGAGCTAGTCGTGTTTATGCTAAATTTCAAAAGCATTTAATTTCCAAATATTTACAAAAGATTGATACCACATACAGGTCCGTTAAACATGTGGGGCTTTCTAAAAGTTGATCTCAACCAACTCACGAACAGACAGTCAGATGAGCAGACGATGAAACAGAGATTCTGAATCTATTCCTCTACTCATTAGCTCTAAAAAAAATATATACTTCATGGGATCGGAAATGAATATTATAGAAATTACAATATTACGAAATGACAGAGCTCTATATATACTTGGGACCACAGGTGAAGGGTATAAAAATATGTTTAATTAGTGAAAGCAATTAAAAACAATATTTCTATTTTATTGGAGCAGCATTGCCTAGTTTTCTAGTCATACTTTGTATTGCTAGGAGAATTGAATTTGATTTAAAACTAGCAAAACCCAGACCACTTTGCTGTCCCCGGGTTTTTACATTGTATTTATTAGAAAATTGTTTATATGTATGAGAGTATTACTCTCCTTCTTCGATCCTTACCATTTTCACTTCTAAACAGCTAGTTGTTGTCAAAAAAGCTCGTACTAATTATGCTCCGATCTTTTACATTTTTTGCTCAAAAAAGTACCAGCTTATTTCGCAGCCAATTAAACAGAATCTAAAGGCTATAAAAACTATATTTTTGCAGATATACCAACAAATATATATATTTTTCATACAATCCTATCCAAGTTGTTTATAACATTTGTATTAAAATGTAATACTAGGTTTGAAAACTTTGACATTTATAAGTATTTCGTGAAGTATGTCATAAAATAAGTTTATTTTCGTATGTCAGGTATTACTTCTCCTGCTCCGATCGTAGCGATTTTGGTCTGTTATAATGAAAATGATATGGAAGTAAAGCCCACAAAGTTTAAAAATTATAAAGGTAAAAATAAAATTCATAAAATGTATTTACTTTATATCGAAGGTGCCACGCCCAGTATATTTTTTCAGCTAATTTTTAGCTTAAATATGTATGCAAGGTCTTATTATAAAACGAAAAGAGATATGGGTGCAGCAAAATCGCTTTAGAATGCCACAAAGACTATTAGTCTTAACTAGTTATTTTGTTTTGGATTAAAAATGGATTGAAATTCCATTACCACTATTTATTTAAGTACATAATTATATTATATGCAATGAACTAAATATGTTTTTTCACACACGGAAAAAATTAAAATTATTTAAATGACTTCATTAAATTAATTATTTTTACTTAATAACAAAATATTAATTCCAAAATATACTTGCCTCTACTTTTATTGTTGTAATGATAAGTTTAATTTTGTATTTTATAAAATAAGGAAAAAAATTACAAATAATTAACAATTATTAGCCAATTGATTCATTTGCAATTAACAATTTTTATGAATAATTTTTATTGTGTAAAAGGTCTCACATCACGTTCAAAATAAATGCCTTTTATTTAAAATTATAATTATTTGATACATTTATTTTATGCATTCAAAAGTACTTCTTGAGCTATATCTTATTGAGGCAATTAGAAAGTAGGTTTTTTAAATTTTGTTTTCAAAAATGGCCCTGGAGAAACCTGCTACACATTCTTGTTCAAAATCAGGGCAACTTGGCGGCATAACTGGCTCTTCCCATGACCAGATTTTATAGGGTACACAAGCCTTAATGCTTGCCTGATAGCCATATTGGTTGGGACAACGCTCGGATATGGCACCAGTATTAATGGCATAGCAACGCCAATAGCGAGATGAATCAAAAAAGTTTGCATATGTCATGCCAACTTCACTGGGTGTCTTACATCCTGGTCTGCCATTAAAGCTGGTATTTTCGATATTAGCTTTAGCAACGGCCAACAAGATGACAAAAATAACTGTAAAGATAAAAAAAGGTTTAAAAATCATTTTTTTATATAGTAGTTTTAAGACAAAACATTTTAACTTACTAAATGTTTTCATTATGTAAAAAAAAATTATTAAATCTACCGCTTTTATACCCAAGTTACGCAAGATTTCTGATGATTTTAAAGATTTGAAAAGTTTATTTATATAAAAAAGTGCTATTTTTCGCTACTGCTATTTTACTTACACTCATCAATAATGTTGTTGTTAAATAAGATAAGATTTATTATCTAAACTTTATCATGAACTTGAAAAATGTTAAAGACCTTTAACGGATTTATTTTTGTTTAGCTATCTTTTAGTTTTGTTGTAAACTTCGCTGTCGATGCAAGTCAATGCAATGCTATCGCCAATATTTGCCATTTTTGTTTGAACATACTTGTACTCACTCACGACTGGTTAAAGATTTTTTTTATATTTTATTCATGAACTTTAAATGGCCAATTTGTTGATAAGGGAATTCCTTTCCTTTGGCTGCAGTTGAATTCCATTGCAATTCGATTTTTGTTGTACTGTGTTTTTGTTGTACTTATTTATCTACTACTTTAGCTTAATAAGAGTCTACGTACAGTAAAATTCGAGTATATTATATTGAACATACCGTTGGGAACAAGTCGATTTTAGAATGATATTTTTTTCTGTTTCCGGTTTTTTAAATTTTATATTTCCTTTTAAACCTTTCTTTTTTTTGCAATTAGACTACTTTTTAGTCTAAAATCTAGTAGAAGTAAAATTGACTATATATACATAATTGATTATATAACTATTGTTATAGGGTATATTAAAGTTAATTCATGTGATTAAATTTATCTTCTTTTCTTGTGTCCTTTCTAAAGCTTTTATAATATTGAATTTCCCAAAGCCGTTTGTAATGTCCAGAGAAAAAGAAAACTAAAAAAACATGTAAAAATAAGGAAGAAAAAAATTGGTTGTAACATCGATTTGCTCTGTGTTTAACGAACGAATGAGTGTAATCAAAAGAAATGTTAAAAAAAAGATACCGGAAGTAAATAATCAATTGAATCTACTTGTCGTTTGTTTTCTATTCTTCTCTTATGTATTTTAAGGTCAAATATGTAATTTAAAGGGGACTTTTCTTTTTTCTCCATTAACGGAAATCCTTACGTTTAATCTAGTACTTGTAAAAGTAAATATTGGTTAATACTTAGTAAATATGGTTTACAAGACTTATTTGTTCAATATGTTCTAAAGTCTAGATAAACTCAAAATCAATATAAAAAGTTAAAAAGATTAAAAAAGAAAATTAAATTTCAAATATACAAAAAAGATAAAAGCAATCTTATTGACATATTGTTGTGTGTCAATATAATTAAATTTAAATTGAAGATATGTTCATACCTCAACACAAAAGTACAAGTCGAATTTTTGTTACCAGCTTACGCTCTAATTATTCAACCGATTTCAAAAAAGGATTAATAAAATTAATAAAAAGGAAGAAAGATTTTCCTGCAGATATGCACAAACTCAAACCTATTAAAAATGGTTCAGTATTTTAGAATTTATAAACGATTAAAGTTGCCGCGCCGAAAAATTTAGTATATATGGTAAAAAAAAACCTAAAATAAAAAAAAAAAAAAAAAATAAACAATTAATAAAAAAATCAATAAAATTAAAAAAATTTTTTTTTTTGGCTCAGCTTCACTCTGACCAGTATACCACGTTTGTATGTATGTATGTGTTGTATGTTGTTGTTGTTGTGAAGTTTAGTTCTTTATGTACCGATTTTTCTGATTTTCAATACCGATCTGCTCCCGAATATTTCTGATACTCTAATACCTCACGTCGGTCCAGGCGATGTCGCGGGCCTCAAAAGGTTGATTTCAACATACACACGGACAGTCTGACTATGTCTAATCGACTTCCATATTCATAAGCTCTCAGAAAATATATACTTTATGGGGTCGGAAATAAAATACAAAACAAAGAGAGTGGTGTCAGAAGTTTTCGAAAAAAATCGTCATTTCTAAATAGATATAAAAATTTTAATTTTAGAAAAAATCTTATTACTTTTTTATTTTTTATTTGTAAATGTGTAATGAGAAAATAATTCATGTTAATTTTTAATCGCCAAAAATAGCACTATTTGTAACTAAAAGTTTTACATTTGTGATATCAAATAAGTATGCTTCTGGTTTTAAACAGACAAGAAATTATGTCAGGTCTCATATAATAAAGTTATAAAAATTCTATAAATAACCTCAATATCGGTTATTATACTAGTGCAAAGGCTTATTTTTTAAAATATATGTATAAATTTTAAAATTATACCATGGACATTGTTGAGTTTAATTGTTTTCAGATGAACTAGGTAAACATTTTAAATTTAATGCAAATTTCTACAACGTTGAAAGAACTGACTCACTATCGGCTCTACTAATTTTTGAAATTGTGTGCAAAACTCCATTCATAGTAACAATTCCTGGTTAGAGATAACAGTTGGTAAGAGACCATGAAACCAGACACCGAAAAATAACCGATCTCTTAACGATGAGAAATATCACAGAGGTAACGTGTGACAAGAACCCAACGAGATATGAGAACATTAACTGCATCACCATAATACCGGAAGGGGAAGATTGGAATAAACAAATAAGGGTAAGAAATACCAAAAGTATTGATCTTTGTACGGACAGATCAAAGATTATTGACCGAACTGCAATAGGTTTATATGACAGGAGCCGAAACAGAAGTAAATACTTCCGTCTACCAGATCACAATTCTGTTTTCCAGGCTGAGATTGTGGCAATTACGGAAGGTATTAAATGGATGAAGGAAACTGATGGCATTTCTTCGATTCGTATCTTTATGGATATCCAGTCAGTTATAAGAATACTAATGAATGAAAAGGTTGAATCTCGAAATGTCCTACAATGCAAGAATGAGGTAAACTCGCATACGAATTCTGAACGTCCAGACATAATATGGATTCCAGGACATCATGGCATAATCAGAAACGAAGAAACCGATAAATTATCCAAATGGAATTATTTTAAAATGATATAACCTTGAAAAATGCTAAGCCCTTTCAGCAGTTAAAAATGAATTTAAAGTTTGAGCGATGGAGGAACACGTCAGGAAATGACAGAATGTATATGTCGGTAAAGTGACGAACATACTATGGAGTGACCCAAATATTGGGAAATCCAAGGAAATTCTGAAACTGAGTTGACCGAAACTTAAGATATTAACTAGTGTGCTAACGGGTCACACGGAAATGAAAACTCATCTAGTTCGCATGGGACTGTCGAATGAAACGACATGTAGGGCATGCAAGGAGGAGGAAGAGACTTTGGAACATTACCATTGTCAATGTCCTGAGTTTGGGCGTATTAGGCGCGAACGCTTTAAAGTGGATACTATGCCGAACTTCGAATGCCTGAGATTTAAATTTGAGATCGATAAGGGATTACCTTTTTGCCTAGTCGATATTTTATGTTGACGAAATCAGGATTATGGTTTCATTATGTAAATTTTTTTGTTCTTATAGAGCACACAACATATCGATGGGGCATACGTGTATACCTGTTAAGGGTTTGGACTTTTAGTGCTCCTCTTTTTCAACTTAACCTAATCTAAACTTAAAATTCTTAAATTTTGAAAATATTTAATAAAGTCTATGTGACAAAGTTCTTCTAGGTTAGGTTGAAAGGGAGGGGCACTAAAAGCCCAAGCCTATGACAGGTATGCACTTATGCCCAGTTGCCATATCTTCTAAATTCGATATCTAAATTTTAAACCTCATTATTATCAATTAAATTTCCAAAAAAAGTTTTATTAAACCACCTAGTAGAAAATTTTTGTTAATGACATTTTGTGGGTCAAGAAAAGAAAGCTGTAAGATACAACACAGTTGTCAATGACATCATTATTTTTTTAATTAAATGACATAAATATGTATTTATAAATAAATATTTATTCGAGCTTAGAAAATTCAAATGCTCAGAAAATGAAAAAAATATATAAATATTCCAAATTTTCAGCCAAAATAATATTTTTTGGTGTATTACATTTTTTCGAACTTATGTACGTATTTAAGGAATTGTCGTATTCTCATAATATCATAAATTTCAAAAAACTTAAAATGAATAAAAAGTATTGTATTTTTTATAATAAGTATTTCAGCCTTTTTTAAGTGATTAAAAATTATTACAATACGATGATTAGCACGCCTTGTGAATTCGCCAATTTTATTTCGAAAGCTAATCGAGAATATAAATAATATTTTAAGTATTTTGAAATACGCATTTTGAATTATTTTATTAAATGTGAAAAGTATACGATTAGATATCTTACAAGATTGAATACAAATTGATTAGAAAATACAAATTGCTCTATAATCGGCTGTAACGAATATTATGTACCCTTTCTTTGTACCAACATGTAAAAATAAAATATGTTGGCAGTGGGTCATAAAAGCGAATACAAGTATTCTTCATTGTAATAATTATAAGTCGATAATCAAATTTCCAAATTGAATTTTTTTTAATGGATTTCAATATGCACATGAACAGACTGACGTAGCTTAACAAAATTCTCTATATATTAATAAGAATTCAGAATATATATGTACTTTGTAGGTTTGCCAATGAATATTGTAAAAATTACGAACGGAATGACATACCATTTTACACACTCATGCGAAGAATATACAAATTAATGTAGTAACTTTAATTTTCTTAACAATTGAGGACTTCCGAATTTAAAAACCCTTATTTTGTTTCTTTAAGAAATATCACTATTTACCTAGTTAGTTTATATTATTTATAAATAATTTCTGTTGTTATTCTGTTTTATAACAAGTAAGAGCACTATATTCGGCTGTGCCGATTCTTTTATACCCACCACCAATTTTGTGTACATTTAAAGCACAATTTTTTTATTTTGTTAATCGCTATGGAATAATCTCTTTATAATAAAATATGTATCACTTTCTTTGTAGAGGGTGGTTAAATTTTAAGGGCCCATGTTGAAGGTGAACTACACCTAGACGTCAAATTTGTTTTCTGCACTTCACTTGACATTTCTCAATCTCAAACTTACTCAATTTGATCCGTAGAAAGATACGCAAATGAGCAACGCTTTAAAGTTATTCAGGTTTTTTATAAAAATGGGCGTTCAAATCAAAATGCATTTTGTGCACTAAGAGATTCTTTTGGTCATCATAATCGTTTAAATTCGTCCACAATTGGGAGAATTTTAAAAAATATTTAAATTTCTGAAAACAGTGGCCAAATTACGGCATTCGAACGTGATCAAAATTTGAAAATTCTTATTAGAATTTCTATACCTTAAACACAGCGAACTCGATCGTTCGAGTAAAATTTCGATCGTGATCGAATGCCGTAATTTGGCCCCAGGTCTGTATAAAATGTTAGAACATCTGTGAATGTGAAACCATTGCTGTTTCTTGCGATAGTCTTGCAAAAGAGCAGTCAACCTCGACTCATCATCCTGCCTAACAATTGAGCACCAATATTGTCATTGAAATCATTCGTCATGTTGAACGAAATTCGTCGTTCGTCCCAGTTGTACGCCGATTATGATTCAGTCCGTTTACAAGGTTTGTCTTACTTACATGCGGAAATTGCTCAGAAAATTTGTTTTCTTCGTTTTAAAGTAATACTTTTACAAATATTTGTCCTTATAATTCAATTTATGCTCTTGAATTCATGCGGTAATTGTGTATAAAAACAATTATATTTAATAATATAAAAATTAATCCCTTTTTCCCTTGGTCACGGCATCACGCGTGAATGGCTGGACCGATTTCACTAATTCTTTTTTTGTTGTATTTGTTATTATTAGGAGAAGGTTCTTATGTAAGAAAATAATAATAATGTGTCACTGACAGTAATATTCACGTAGTTGACAAAACAAAGAAACGTAGTTTACATGCTCTTTGCAAATATATCTGTCAGAGTTGGTCTGTGGTCGGAGTTATAACAAAGTACCTACATAATTCATTTACCATTTCTTAGTGTACTTTTCACATTGGTTTCTACAGGATAATTTGTACTGTGTGTTTTTTTTCTGAAGTGTTTGTTCAACAAGGTTAGTCAAATTAATATAGTGTTGGAAACTTTTGATATACCATTTTGATACTTTTACAAAAGAATAGGTACTATAGTTTTTTTTATTTTCAGTTGAATTTTTGTTTCTAAAAATGCCGGCAATTAGACGTACAAACTTCAGTCGCAGAACCCGTAATGCTGCAAGTCAAAGAAATACAAGAGCAAGTCAAACTGATGAGCAACGTGAAACGCGGAATGAAGTTGTTTATAGGGCGATACGAAGTTCGCCGGGTCAGCTAGTCTATATATATAAAAGTGAAACTCTGTGTGTGTGTGTGTGTGTGTGTGTTAGCTATAGACTCTGAAACTGTAAAACCGATCGGGCTCAAACTTTGGTAAGTTGTTGTACACATACCGGGGAGTGTTTATGGATGAAAAAAAGTGGGCGGGGCCACGCCCATAAAAAAGAGTTATCATTTTTAGCTACTTGCACTTGACCGATTTTTCTGAAACTTTGCACACATATCGAGCTGTCATGACTAAATAATTTCGTGATAAGAAAAGTGGGCGGGGCCACGCCCCTAAAAAAGTTTTAACTTTGAGGTACTTGCACTGGACCGATTTTTCTGAAACTGTGCACACATATTAAGCTGTCGTGACTTTATAACTTCGTGATTAAAAAAGTGGGCGGGGCCACGCCCATAAAAAAGGCTATAATTTTTAGGTACTTGCATCAGACCGATTTTTCTGAAACTTTGCACACATATTGAGCTGTCATGACTAAATAATTTCAAGATTAGAAAAGTGGGTAGTGCCACGCCCATAAAAAAAAGGTATCATTTTGAGGTACTTGCACTGGACCGATTCTTCTGAAACTTTGCACACATATTGAGCTGTTATGACTTTATAATTTCGTGACTAGAAAAGTGGGAAATGCCACGCCCATAAAAAAATTATAATTTTTAGGTTTTTGCACTTGATATTCAATTAAAATTCAGAATGCATTTCGATTCATTAAGGGGCGTAGCAACGCGCGCCGGGTTTGGCTAGTATTTAATAAAAGAAAAGTATTTCAAATGTGTGAGTAATCCTGTCAATTGTGTTATGCATATTTTTGACTAATTCCATTCGAAACAATAAATTATTTCAACTTACGCTCAAACTTACTTAATTGGTTTTTATTAATTACAAAATAAGACATACGTTGTTCTTGCTTAAGGAGCTTATACACGGCATGTTTTTTACATCTGACTTGTCAAATTCTCCACTGCTAATACAAACATGTCGTGTATTACCGTTAAAACATTACTTATGTAAAAAAACATGTGTCTGACAAAATTTCAATTAGAGCGCGCTCTATTTTCTTCTGTCAAAACATGTGACATCAGCCGTTGGCAGAAATCTCTGCTGCTGCAAAGCAGTCAGCGTAAAAGAACAATTTTGACAGACATTTAGATTTACATATGTCTCACAAATTTTAAAGTCAGATGCAAAAAACATGCCGTGTATTATAGCCTTTATTGCCATAGAATTGTACAAACCATTTAACATATTGCATAGTTAAAATAAAACATCATTTTACAATAAGTTTTTGCTAAATAAAAATTTCTTTACTTAATATATAGACTAACCACACCTCAACCAAATCTACATAATTAATTGATTGATTTCTACTTTGTATTTTAAGCCGCAGCAAGAGTAATAGCTGCTGGAGCACTTGGTGGTGGCACTGTAGGAGTCCAGTACCATAAAGAGAAATGAACACATTGCTTTTCAGGATCTAAGAAACCCTGAGCCACTGGACAGGATTGCAAAATAGCTGGCTGTCCCAAAGCAGTACATTCCCAATAGACAGTTTTATTTTGAAAATGACGATAGTATTTAACAGCCAATTCCTCTTCCGTTTGACAGCCGGGTTCGCCATTGTTGATGGGATTGCTATAAGTCATGCTTATGAGCAAAACAAAAGTTAGCAGGAATATAAAAAAGGATTTCATCGTAAAGTACGGTTGTACTTATTTCGTTTTCCACAGTAAACTTAATAGTTCTCAAGATACTAATGGAAAGATTATAATTGTTGGGAAATATATAGGAAATTTAACTCTGCTTTTTTGATTTATAACTAAATTTACATCAGCTTTATTGCGATAAGAACTTTTGCAAAAACAATGCTTTTATTATTCGTATTAACATCTCCTACAAACAGTTATATTGCAAAAAAACTAAGCAAATTTGAAATGTTGTTGTAGATCAAGTTTATTTTAATCAGCCTCTAGTAACTTTAAGTTAGACATTGTTGTCGGAGTGAAATTATATATATATATATATATATATATATATAATTATATATAATTATATAATTATATATAATAATTATATATATATATATATATATATATATATATATATATATATATATACATATATATGTATATAATTGTAATTGTATGTACATATATTAGTTGTAATTGTTGTGAAAGCTTTTGTTTGTAAATATTTTCTTTACATTTTTATAAATATTGTAAAATTCTATTGTTGTTTTTGTGTTGGAATTATTTATTTCATTTTACAAATATATTTGTTTACTTAAATGTTTAGTTGTTTTAAGCAGATATTGTTTAACAAATAAGTACATAAACAAGTTGTTTTTATTTGCCCGGCATTTACGTTTAAAATCGTAAAAGAAAACTTAAAGACTAATTGGTTTATTCTGGGTTATAAGTTTTAACATAAACTAAACATGTTTGTGTGTTGCTTACAATAAAAAGGTGCAATACGACTAAAAATTTCAACGTAGGGTGCATAATTTTTACATATGATGCTTCACTTTATAAGTTCCCTTTTTGCATACACCTACGCACTGCTAAAAAAAAGTAGCAGTAGGCAGGGCAAGGCAAGGAGAATATATTTGCCAAAAACAAACAAATTCGTATCCTTTTACTTATTAGTAAAAGTTTTGTTAGTTTAATTAGGTAAGCGTTATCCGTATTTTGAAATCGGAAAAATCGCTATTTACAAAACAGAAAACAGATTTATAAAAGTATTTAAAACACTATCTTACCTATCTTAAAAAAATATTTTAGGTTTATTAAAGGTTTATTTGAAAGTTATTGTATAGACATAAGCCTTCAATAAACCTAAACAGTATAGATTTATATAAAGTTGTTTTATTATTTTAAAATTGTGGAAGATCTGCAATTAAACCTAATAACATTTTTAAGTATTTGGCTAAATTCATGCATACAATTGTGCTGAAAATTGACTTATAAAAGCAACAATTAAAAATTAAATTTAAATTTTCATTAGTTATATGTTTATGGAAAATTATTTAAAGAACAATTACTTTTAAAAAGAGAAGTAAGAGTGTTATCTCCTTTGCCAAATTTTTTTAATACACCACCAGTATAATAATTATATGTAAAAAGAAAATTTTTTTAATACACCACCAGTATAATAATTATATGTAAAAAGAAAGTTATATTTATCTATATCTATCTATCTATCTATCTATCTATCTATCTATCTATCTATCTATCTATCTATCTATCTATCTATCTATCTATCTATCTATCTATCTATCTATCTATCTATCTATCTATCTATCTATCTATCTATCTATCTATCTATCTATCTATCTATCTATCTATCTATCTATCTATCTATCTATCTATCTATCTATCTATCTATCTATCTATCTATCTATCTATCTATCTATCTATCTATCTATCTATCTATCTATCTATCTATCTATCTATCTATCTATCTATCTATCTATCTATCTATCTATCTATCTATCTATCTATCTATCTATCTATCTATCTATCTATCTATCTATCTATCTATCTATCTATCTATCTATCTATCTATCTATCTATCTATCTATCTATCTATCTATCTATCTATCTATCTATCTATCTATCTATCTATCTATCTATCTATCTATCTATCTATCTATCTATCTATCTATCTATCTATCTATCTATCTATCTATCTATCTATCTATCTATCTATCTATCTATCTATCTATCTATCTATCTATCTATCTATCTATCTATCTATCTATCTATCTATCTATCTATCTATCTATCTATCTATCTATCTATCTATCTATCTATCTATCTATCTATCTATCTATCTATCTATCTATCTATCTATCTATCTATCTATCTATCTATCTATCTATCTATCTATCTATCTATCTATCTATCTATCTATCTATCTATCTATCTATCTATCTATCTATCTATCTATCTATCTATCTATCTATCTATCTATCTATCTATCTATCTATCTATCTATCTATCTATCTATCTATCTATCTATCTATCTATCTATCTATCTATCTATCTATCTATCTATCTATCTATCTATCTATCTATCTATCTATCTATCTATCTATCTATCTATCTATCTATCTATCTATCTATCTATCTATCTATCTATCTATCTATCTATCTATCTATCTATCTATCTATCTATCTATCTATCTATCTATCTATCTATCTATCTATCTATCTATCTATCTATCTATCTATCTATCTATCTATCTATCTATCTATCTATCTATCTATCTATCTATCTATCTATCTATCTATCTATCTATCTATCTATCTATCTATCTATCTATCTATCTATCTATCTATCTATCTATCTATCTATCTATCTATCTATCTATCTATCTATCTATCTATCTATCTATCTATCTATCTATCTATCTATCTATCTATCTATCTATCTATCTATCTATCTATCTATCTATCTATCTATCTATCTATCTATCTATCTATCTATCTATCTATCTATCTATCTATCTATCTATCTATCTATCTATCTATCTATCTATCTATCTATCTATCTATCTATCTATCTATCTATCTATCTATCTATCTATCTATCTATCTATCTATCTATCTATCTATCTATCTATCTATCTATCTATCTATCTATCTATCTATCTATATATACAAAAGTAAAACTCTGTGTGTGTGTGTGTGTTAGCTATAGACTCCGAAACTGTAAAACCGATCGGGCTCAAACTTTGGTAAGTTGTTGTACACATACCAGGGAGTGTTTATGGGAAAAAAAAAGTGGGCGGGGTCACGCCCATAAAAATTAGTTATCATTTTTAGCTACTTGCACTGGACCGATTTTTCTGAAACTTTGCACACATATCGAGCTGTCATGACTAAATAATTTCGTGATAAGAAAAGTGGGCGGGGCCACGCCCCTTAAAAAGTTTTAATTTTGAGGTACTTGCACTGGACCGATTTTTATGAAACTTTGCACACATATTGGGCTGTCATGACTTTATGATTTCGTGATAAGAAAAGTGGGCAGGGCCACGCCCATAAAAAAAAGTTATAAGTTTTGAGGTACTTGCACTGGACCGATTTTCCTAAAACTTTGCACACACACTAAGCTGTCATGACTTAACAATTTCGTGATTAGAAAAGTGGGCAGTGCCACGCCCATAAAAAAAAGTTATCATTTTGAAGTACTTGCACTGGACCGATTTTTCTGAAACTTTGCACACATATTGAGCTGTTATGACTTTACCGTTTCGTTTTTAGAAAAGTGGGCAGGGCCACGCCCATAAAAAAAATTATAATTTTTAGGTTTCTGCACTTGATATTCAATAAAAATTCAGAATGCATTTTGATTCATTAAGGGGCGTAGCAACGCGCGCCGGGTTTGGCTAGTACTTCTATATATATAAAAGTGAAACTCTGTGAGTGTGTGTTAGCTATAGACTCCGAAACTGTAAAACCAATCGGACTCAGACTTTAGCAAATTGTTGTACACATACCAGGGAGTGTTTATGGGTGGTGGGCGGTGTCACGCCCATAAAAATTTGTTATCAGTTTTAGCTACTTGCACTTGACCGATTTTTCTGAATCTTTGCACACATATCGAGCTGTCATGACTTTAAAATTTCGTGATAAGAAAAGTGGGTGGGGCCACGCCCCTAAAAAAGTTTTAATTTTGAGGTACTTGCACTTGACGGATTTTTCTGGAACTTTGCACACATATTGAGCTGTCATGACTAAATAAATTTTTGATTACAAAAGTGGGCAGGGCCACGCCCATAAAAACAATTATAATTTTGAGGTACTTGCACTGGTCCGATTCTTCTGAAACTTTGCACACATATTGAGCTGATATGGCTTTACAATTTCGTGATTAGAAAAGTGGGCAATGCCACGCCCATAAAAAAAATTATAATATTTAGCTTTTTGCACTTGATAATCAATTAAAATTCAGAATGCATTTCGATTCATTAATGGGCGTAGCAACGCGCGCCGGGTTTGGCTAGTATATAATAAAGAGGAAATGTGTATTTGTATGTTATAAGTTTTCTTCGAAATTACTTATTAAATTTCTAAAATTGTTTCACCAATGCTCTAGGTACCTTCCACACAAAGTTTAACACATTTTATAACATATTTTTAAAACTATAGCAGCCATTTCCTTCAAACTTTGTACGAGTTACTTTGAAAAGAATTTCCTTATTTGAGAAAAAAGCGTAGCAGGGGGCATGGTATCCCACATAAAAAAAAAATACATTTGATGTCATATATCGGAAACTATAAACGAAATTTAGTTGAAACTTTGTACATACAAGCAATTTTTGACGACAATTTCCTTATTACAATCAAAAATGATGACTATCGGAGCAGAGGTAGTGTTATCCCCCCACAAATGAAATACTTTCTCTCACAACTATATATAATATCTAACGAATGGTGATAGCGAAAATGTTTAAATTAGATTAAAAAGCTTTAAAATTAACGGATGTGATGTTTTATAGTATAAAAACAATCAAAAAGTAGAATCCACATACATACACACTACTATGCATTATGTATAAATATATAATATATATATATATAAATGGATTGATGTACGTTGGTAACGTTATAACTGGATAACGGCTACACCAAATTGGAAAATATTTTCTTACAATAATCCTTTAAGCTCATGTAAGGATATTACGGATAGTTTTTCCTAAAATATAAAGTGGGCGTGGCACCTCCTATACAAAATATACAGTTTTTTTGGCTTATCCAGATAATGACGAAAATGGTTTAGCTATTTTTTCCTAAAAGAATCCTTTAGGCCCAAGTAAGATATTTACAGACAGCTCTTCTTAAAGTTTCAAATAAGCGTAGCATCTTTCATATAAGGTCAACGACCAGACTGATTTGACTAATTTTTTTAAACAATGTCTGAAGCGCAAAACAATAAACTGATACTCTAACGAATCACACATAATACTATAGTTATTATATATGTAACGAAAATCTTGATGTGCGACTAATAGTGTTTGCTTTGTATGAAAGCTGTAATACTCACATCTTATTTAAACAAAATATCCATAACTACCTTACTTTTTTACGTAATAATAGACAGATAGATGATTTTATTGGTCCAGTAAAGTGAGCCAGATCTGCTTGTTTTTAATAAAGCGCTGTCTATACTTAATATTTGATGCGCTTACATGCCTAAAGTAACATTATTTTGTTTTAAAAGAATTTGAAATTTTTTCCATAATGAATTGTATCCCACCGTTCAAGCTTTTTTATTCGATACCCATCTTGGGTGTTGATTTCGTTTATGGTGTATTTTATTCTACTTGTTAATTCATTTCATTTTATACCAATATTGAATCTGTTTAAACTATTTTTTCAATTATAGGAAAAATAATGTTCCAAACCTATTTTGCCGTCTTTTTTTGTGAAGCAGTTTTTGATACAGCGAATATAGAGTTTTTTCATATCCAACAGTTAAATAAGATTTTTTTGAAACAGGATTTATAAAATATATATATATTACCCTACATATTTTTGTAATAAATATAAGGGAAAAGTTTACGTAGTCGTGTTTTCTTTTTTTAAATCTAAGTAATTTATGAAACAATTTTTGAACGATTGATAGTACATACAGGTCTGTGCAATTTATTTAGACTTCATAAAGTTGATTTTAACCAACACACGGACAGCGGATGTCGTTCAAACGACTTCCCTATAATAAGGTTAAAAAAAGTTTACCCTATGTGGTGAAAACAGAGTTACAAAGTAATATACTTGTATATCAGTGCCGTCATAGATGAAAGATATAAAAAATTTTTTAAATAACAAACACTTACAAAAGATCTAAAATCGATTCTATTCCTGAAAACATACTTTTTATAACGTCTATAACCAGCTATCAATTTTAATAGTGAAAGAGCCTACTGGCAACTTCATAAAAAGCATTTTTGATCATCGATGATATTGTTCGAAAAAGCAATAAAAAAGTCAGTAGTTTTTTTTGAAAGTAAACAATTCACAATAATATTTAAAAATTAAATTAAATTAAATTAAATTAAATTAATAAACTTGACTGTGATAATTGGAGCAATAATTTCATGCGGTCAAGTTAGTGTTTAAAGTAATTATTTGTATTCTGGCCATCCTAGTTGTTTAACGGAAGAAGAACTTACCGTGTATCTATATTTCAATTTTTATCAAAAACCGGTCTATTGGAAGTGCTTAGTGTTGAAACAATCCGTTTTCGTTTACCTGCCAAAAGAGCTTGCGTTCTTTGGACACACTGGTATTGAACACCAACTGTTGCACCACCTAGTTTCCCAATAAAACAAGTGGAGACATAAGAGCAACTTTGCAAATAATTGATTACGTGTATAGTTGTAAATAAGTGAAAAAGCCTTAATTAGCTACAGCAAATATTTTATTGTTTTAAATTAAAAATATTTTGGTTTTTGTTTGAATGTTACAACATAATTTATACCTGTTTCTTGAAAAAAAACTGAAATAAATCTTTTGTATTTTCGACATCTACAAAAAAGCCATTATAAATTGAGCCAGATAAAATTTATGAGATTTTTTTTAATACTTTCTTTACTGAATAAAGGATGTTGAAGAAAAACAAAATAAAACGAAGAAAAAGGCCATTCATCCACCCACATAATAACATTACAAAGCACTTGAGCACAGAATAAAAAATCAGATAATGTACATATGTGTGTGTAGATAGTAAAATATATGCCTGTGGTTCGAATAATAATGATACTCTTGAATATGCCTTGCACATTCTTTCTTTGGCTAAGATGCACAATTTAATTTTTCAGCCGTTTTTTGTAGTTTATTCAGCAGGGTTGGGCAAACTGTTAAGTATTACGCGTACTCAAAAAAGAGAACATTATTCGTAGAGAATTAGAGTATTCAAATAGTGTATAATTCCTAGAACAAAATTATGTAATTAAATTTTTGATAAATTAGAGATAAAGAACAAACAAAAAATTGTAAGAAATTTTATAAAATAAACAATCTTTAATTTAAAGAAAGTCTTTTTGCATAAAAACTATGTTTAGCTATCTATACCTGCAATCAGATTTTATATTAAACTTGCTAAAACTAATTATTAATTGTTTGTCCTTGCTAGATACATTTTTATATCTAAGTTTTAGCATGTAACAGAATTAGGCATGCCACATATAAAAATTTCGATCGGAAGTAAAATTGAGCTCGCTTTTTTCTTATTTTAAAGAGCAACACAACAATTAAAACAAATTTTAATCGCTAAAATAGAACTATTTATGTATATATTTTTGTTTACATTATTTATAAATTAATATTCGCTGTATAAGATTTATGCGTAAATTTAAACCATTCCGTTCAAAAGATTTGACAAAAATGATAATGATGATGATAATGATTAATGTGACAGCTAAAAGTTTTTGGTTATTCTGAGGTTATCTTTAAACAAGACTTCCATCCGTGCGCGGGTATAAAAAATGGTGGGGGTATATTCATTTTGTCATTCCGTTTGTAACACAGCGAAATATCCATTTTAGACCCCATAAAGTATATATATTCTGAATCAGGGTTTGATTTGATGACGATCTAGCTATCTCCGTCCGTCTGTCCGTCTGTTGAAAGCACGATAGAGGTCGCACCGAAAAAGCTAGCTAGAAAATTTTGCCAGAATCTTTCTTATAGACAAGGTTTGTCTGATATTGAAAATGGGCTAAATCGGAATATTAGGAAGAGAGTTATAGCTCGAAAAGCAAGAGTAGGACGAAAAAACCGTGTCCTTCGAACATCGAATAAAATGGAATTGTGTCCAAACGCATTAGC